>JARHVA010002206.1:1700000-1992500 GCA_037957365.1 Torreya grandis
TCCATTACTTCTTTAGGTTTGATTATTATTTTTTATTAGAAGTGTCAAATCATGATTGCTGAACCAATCTATTATTTTTTATAATATGTTGCTTTCCAACTTCACTTTTTTGCACCAAATGTCCATGTTATTACACTTAAGGGTTTTCAAGAAGAAAATAAACCCTTTTTAAAATAAATTTGCTAGTTCTATTTTTTGTTTGTCTAAAAGCCCTTAAATATTTCTAAGTACTACTATACCAATAAGATTTATATCTTGTTTATCTAAACTAGGTAAAGTACCACTTTCAAACAAATCAAATGCTTTATCAAAATAATTCTAAATGGATTGTTCCATGAAAAGAAGATATTTTATCTCTTACAATTTTTGAGTTGAGTAGTTCATTTATGTGAACAAGTGTCTATCTTGTTCATGTATTTATTTTATCTTCTTCTCCTATTTTAAGATTATTCCAACCTCTCAATTGGATACAGTCATGTGTAGATCGAACTCTTTATACAAATAAATCCTTATAAATTGATTCATTTGTTTCATTATATTGGTTACATATTTTTTGTAAAATATGGAGTAGAGTAACTATTTTTAGAAAGCTTACCCTTCTAACAAAATGTTTTTTCCTCAATGATAGTGAATTATATTCCTCATCTAAGATAATTATCTGTTATGCTATAATTATGTGTTGGCCATCTATAATTTTTAAGCTTATGGGTTTTTTCTCTATAATATCTTCAAGGACTTATTTTATTTCGATAATACATTGAGGGTTATTTGGATAAAAATGAATTAAAAAATCATCCTTCATTGGAACCTCATTATAGTTTACGAATGAATGAATTATAACATTCACCCATCTTTCATTTAGATTTCTTATTTTGATATTAACATCCCCCAATTCACATAGCTTTACATGAATTTTCAAGGTGTACCTTCTAAATAAAATATATCATGTATGTGTCTGATCAAAATTTTATGCCAACAAAAGTGTATCAACCTTTTGTTTGATCTTATATTTCTCCATTGGTGTGAGTAATTATATAATATTTTTCAAATCTATATACAAATATGTTTCCTTGCTTGTCTTATTTTCTTCAATGTTTTTTCTATCATGATTGTAGGGTATATTAAATGCATATTTACATGGTAGAAAGTAGAATAAGTTGTTTCCACTTGGTCATGGTTTTTTTTGTAACATATTTTATATTCTAAGGACTAAATTATTTCTATCTATCAACTCAAGCATTTCAAAGTTGTCATAACTATTCAAATGAAACCCAAATGTTTCATAATAAGGAGAAACATTCATTTTTGTCAATTCCATTTTACTAGGTGTAAATTTCTTGAAATCAATTATAACACGATGGATAATTCCCTCTTCTCCATTCCATACTACTAGTTTGAATTGAATAGCATCTTTAAGTTTATCCTTATCACAAATAAGGATTATTCTAATCTTAGAAATTATTTTCTAGATATAGTGTGAAACAAATAAATATTTACATGCATAGATTTTTAGACTAAATAACTCAAAATACTAATCAACAAGATGAATTTTATCACCACCATAAAATGGAAGATGGCGATGTGGATTTAATTTTAGTTTTAATAGTTTAAATGGTACTTTATCCAAATTTTCTTCGATTGAGGCTTTCTTATACCTTTTAAGTGTGGAAATTTATTTCTTGCTTGAAGATATTATGAAAATCAATTGGAATGATTTAAATATTAATATTTTTATAAAATCTAAGTTGCATATTATATCACTTACAAAATTATTTGTGATTAACTAGTGATTAATTGTATATCAACAAATGTGAATTCTAATCTACAATATAAAATACATATTAAATATTCATAATATATACACTAAATGTATGACCAAACTAGAAATATATATATATATATGTATATATATATATATATATATGTATATATATATATATATATATATGTATATATATATATGTGTGTGTATATATATGTAAAACTCATTCAAAGGGGATTGCATAAAATCTTCATTTCTAACATATCAAACACTTACTAAGCATATCATAAAAGTATAACACCATACTTACTTAGGGTTTTGACTTAGTGAACTAGATATAGTTTTAAAAAATAGTTATTATTGAGCTATCCTTTTCACTAATAATCATGTTGAAGGTATCTCCTAGGAGATACATTTAACATCCCATTGAATTTATGACAAGGCATGTGAATAAATATCCTAGATAAAGTAGGACTAACTAGATGAAAGTGGAAGAAATTTTAAATACATGTATAAAATGTGTCAAGGATTATAAGGAAATAAAAACACTAGAAAATATAAATTGATATGCAAATGAATCTAAAAACACTTATTTCAAATGATAAATAAGAGGGCTAAGTATATTTCAAATATTCAACATAAGGGGTCCAAGGTGAGGTGTTAAAATATTGGACAAATGTGGATGATCTATCTTCTAAGGATTCATTATTATTTTTAAAGGATGATCCATATCCCATGTGCGAGATGAGGCATCAAAATTCCTCGTGATTGAAAATATGATTTACATATCCTGAAGTATGATGCATATCAATCAACACTAATTATTACCCCCATTATGAACTATGGGAAGATCCAAACCATTTTACTCAATAAATGCTTGAAAATTGACAACAAGAACACCCTTGTTAAGATAAAAATTATTATTTTATGTGAAACTTAGAGCTTCACATCTAGATTCAATATGGGAGGCAAGAGCGACATGATAGAATCGATGTCCTTAATAAAGTTAAAGGAGGACCCAGTTGTTTGGTATAAGATGATCAAAGATGGGATTTCCAAATTCATGGAAAGAATCATGGGACATGGCTTAGCCATATCCAATGATTTTGCTAAAGGCTAGGAAAACTATCAAGTTAGGATGAGAGGGTTGAGTATTACAATCATGGAGGAGATTATCGATGAATTAAATGGCATGAGTTACGATAGATTAAAATCTTATGAGGATAAAAAAGGAAGGAAGTGGTAATGAAAATTTTCTTTAAATCTAATATTCGAGTTATCTAATCTCAAAAAGGATTTTTACAATATGATTTATCTAGGAAATGGCTTAATTTTTTCCTTCAAATCATGAAGTATATCACCCTTGAGGTAAAACACACTATCATATTCTTGCACCATTTTTTGTTGATGAACCATTTCAAGGGTCACAAAATTAGTCTCCCCCTTTTCCTATTGAAGTCCCTTGAATCTCTTTTTACTTATTTGAAGTCCAATCCCTCATCTAACCCCATTCACTAGTGACTTATTCTCCTTTTATTCTTCAAAGGTGAACCCCTCTAGGGTAAATATGCTAATAAGATCATTGATGTCCATAATGGGGGGGAGTGACTCAAGTAATGATATTGAGGAGAGTCAGGAAGTTAAGGCTAGAAAGTCCCCACCTTTATGAGGGAATGATAATTATAGAAACCCTCTCATGGAAAATAGCTATAAAGAAAAATTTGAAGAGGTAAAGCTCATAGCTAACATCTATCCTACCATGCCCTTGATCAACAAACAATCTAACATGGAAAATACCCTTGATAAAATCTAGACTAAGGTGGTAATGTAACACTTGATATGCAAAGAGTTGGTGGAGAAAATTAACAATTTGAAAGGGATGTTTACTTCAAAGGAGGTCAAAACTGAGACTGACGGAGGTTTGGCAAAAGGATTTGAATAAAGTGGTGATATTGGTATCACTCCCCTTAGTAGGATAAATAAATAGAGTAAGGAGAATAAGATAGGGATAAATAAGGGACCACTGGATAAGGAGGTAGATTAGATGCTATTATAGAAAATAAAGAGTCTAACTAAAGAAAACTATTAGGGCCTGAATAAACAAACTAGAGGCAAGGATAAATAAAAAACTAAAACTATATTAGATAAAACATAGAGAGTGAGAAAGAACTAAATTATATTTAGAGCATACATTCTATATTCAAATAATAAAAGAAGGCCTATTAAATAGTAAAATAAATGAGCCACCTAAAAAACATGTGAAAAGGGTGGGTAAAAAAACTAACATTGGCTAGCATAAAATAGCTAAGCCCATTAAACAAACTAACCCCTTAACCCAAGTGGTTAAGGAAACCAACCAAAGACAAATTACCTTAGTCAATAACCTAACATAAATACATAATTGTGATAACACCCTCCCTTAATGACAAAACCAAAAACAAGACCAAGTTTGTCCCTAAATTTTATGAACTTGTCTGAACCAAGTGGTTTGGTCATTATATCAACTGGTTGTTCTATATGGGTTAGTGGAAGAGACTTATGTCTTCATTTATAACCAAATTCCAGATGTAATGATGGTGAACCTCAATGTGTTTAGTCCTAGCATGGAATACTAGATCCTTCACCATCTTCAGAACACTCTAGTTGTCACAAAAAATTAGAGTAGGCTTTGGTGACTCAAACTAAAGATCCGCTAAGATTTTCTTTATCCACATAGTTTCAAAACCTAAATTGAACACAAATTTATACTCTACTTCTATTGAAGATAATGCCACTATAGTTTTTAGTTTGCTTTTTGATGAGAAAACTTGTGAACTAAGAGTGAAAACATATATTGTTGTAGATTTTCTTGAATCCACTGATCTTGTCTAATCAAAGTTAGAATATCTTAAAAACTCAAAATCTATAAACTTCTTATATAGTATGCCAAATTCAAGAGTACCTTTGACATATCTTAATACCCATTTTATAGATAAATAATGTACTTCCTATGGTTTATACATGAAGTGAGATAGAAAAATCACTGTAAAATAAATATCTGGTCTAGTGGTAGTGAGGTAAATGAGACTACCCACTAGCTACCGACACACCATTTCATTAATCAGAGGTGAATCAGTGTTAGCTAAAATTTTAGCTCCAACTTCCATAGGTGTGTGAGTTGTATTATAGTCCATCATTTGAAACCTTTCCAATAATGATTTGGAATACTTACTATATGACATCAATATAACATAATCACCTTGCCAAAAATCAACACCTAAACAATATTTTAGTATTCCTAAGTCTATCATGTCAAAATTACAAAAAATATCATCCTTTATATATTTAATGAGACTAGTAATACTCCTAGTGATGGTTATATCATCAACATCTACAATGAGAATCAAGATATCATCACCAAACACCTTTACATAGAGATTTGGTTTAGAGTTACACCTTTTGAAACTAGACTCCCTAAGGTATGTATCTATCTTCATATACTACACTCAAGGAGCCTATTTAAGCCCATACAAGGACTTGATCAATATGCAAATAATATTTTCCTTACCAAGAACCTAAAAATCCTATGGCTAAATAATGTAGACTTCATCCTCTAGATCTCCATTCAAGAAAACACTCTTAACATCCATTTGGTGCACTCATCATCCAAACTGAGTAGCAATAGCAAAAATAAAAAAAAAGTTACCATCTTTGTAGTAGGAGTAAAAGTCTCTTCATAATCAACCCCTTCCTCTTTTGCATAACCTTTTGCAACAAGTCTAGCTTCATGTTTGTTCAAGGAACCATCTACTTTGCATTTTACCTTGTAAATCCATTTACAACCAATAGATTTATTTCTTGGTGGTAGCTCCATGAGCTCCCAAGTCTTATTTTTCATCAAGGAATCATGCTTCTCTTTGGCCTCTAAAAAATAATTAGCCTCAAAAACATGTGAAATAGTATTTTTTAGAGAAACATTTTCATGTTCACCTCTATTACCAAATTGATTTCCTGATCTCAATCTTCTTCCTTCCACACCTTGTGGTAAGTCTCCCTCCTTTAGTGCTTCCATAGTGTCAAAATAGCACTTTGGATTCTTTGATTATTCTATTAGAACCTCAAAATGACCTGTATCAATTCCCTCCCTAGAATGTGATTCCACTGATGAACTAGAATCTTGCTCAACTTTCACACTAGACCAATTGTTGTGAAGTATGACAATTTTTCATTTACTATGACATCTCTACTTACCACAACTTTTTTAGTAGAAACATAAAATAATTTGTAGGCCTTTGACTACTCATTATAGCAAGCAATCATGTATGCTTTGATTTTTACATCCAAGTTACTTCTCTTTTGATTAGGAATAACTACAAAAGATACACAACCAAAAATTCAAAAAGTACTTACATCTAGAGTTTGACCTGACCAAGCACCCTCTAGAGTTATATTATCTAATGCTTTTTGTAGGACTTCTATTGAGGATATACACCACTAGATTCACTGCTTCTACCCAATATCTATATGGGGCATTTCTTCTTTAGACCATATAACAAGCCATGTCCATCGCTATCCTATTTCACCTTTCCACAACTCCATTTTGCTATGGAGTGTAAGGGGTACTATATTGTCTTTGTATGCCTTCAGTGGCACAAAACTCCTTAAACTATTTTGAGATGAACTCACCCCCATTATCCATTCTAAGAGATTTCATTGACCTTTTTGCGTATTATTCAACCATAGCTTTCCAAGTAAGGAAGTTAGAAAAAAAATCATATTTCTTTACTAGAAAGTATACCCACTTTATTCTAGAGAAATAATCGACCAAAAATAGAAAATAATAGGCTCTAGAAGGGGTAGGTGTCTACATTATACCATGAAAATCTACATGTACTAGATCCAATACTCCCTTAGCTCTTGAAGCTTTACTAACATTAAATAAATGTCTAACTTGCTTCCCAAACTAACATCCAATACATATATGATGACTATCCCAAATAGAAGGAATCCTCTTAACCATCTTATTCTTGCTAAATGTAGTCAAATACCAAAAATTTAAATTCCCATACCTTTCATGCCAAAGTGAACTTGTGCTATCAACCACTGCAAATGCACTTTCCTTTGCTCACTATGGATCTATAAGCTTATACAAGCCTTTCTCACCAATCTCAACAATAATAATCTTGTTATCTCTAGTTGTGACTAAACATTGTTGTCCTTGAAAATTTACAACAACATCAGAGTTTCTATTTGTCTCACTAATGGAAAGATTTTTTTTTTCATGTCTGGTACATACCTAACATTCTTAAATATATACTAGATAGTACCATCAAATCTAATCTTAATATTACTATATCCTTTCACAAAATGAGTCCTACCATCTCCTAAAGATACAAATTCATTATTACTATGATTTTTAACAAAATCCACATACTAGTCCTTATGGCATGTATAATGGTGAGATGCCCCTGAATCAAAGTACCAAGCTCGATCCATCATAGAATTACCACTGGAAGCCATGAAATCAAAATCAAGAGATAGTTCCTCACCTTTACCTTCACCTACATTTACATGATGAGATTTATTTCTAGGGTTAGCCATATCCTATTGTCTTTTCCTACAATATTTCTTAAGGTGATTAGGTTGCTTATAGTAAGAACATTTCCACTTAGATCTCTTATTAGAACCACTAGTGAATTTTCTATCAAAGAACTAGTAGTTTTAGAAAACTACTCACCCTTTCCCTCGGTGAAGAATACACTCTCTATAGAAGTAGATGTAGACAACATTGTCTAATACTATCATCTCTCCTTCTGTAATAGAAATGTGGAGAACTTTTCAAAGTCCAAAGTCTACATCTCAACAAACATGTGCAAGGAATCCACAAATGACTCAAATGAAGGGTGAAGATTCTACATAACTAGAACAATCAAATCTTGCTCATCAATAGGCTTCTACACAACCTTCAACTAATCACTAATGTCCTTGATTTACAACAAAAACTCAAAAATAGAGCCACCTTCTTGTATCTTAGTGGAAAACAAAAAAATCTTCAAATATAATACCCTACTAGCTTCAAAAGCCTAATATTTTGAAGTTATATTTTTCCATAGATCTAATGATATGGTTGCATTTATGACCTCTGAGATTAGATTATCTACTACTAATAGTTTTAACAGCATAAGAGCTTCTTAATGATGTTTATCATAGTCATCATAACTAGTGGTAGGCATTTCCTGTTCCCAAGAACTATTTGATCAAGGTTTTGATATTCACATATCATTAAAACCTTGTGACTCCACAAACTAAAATTTTTGTCTATCAATTTTTGTGACTTTGGAAATAAAAGGTGTTGTAAACTAGCCATTTTGACCTAGTTTTTCCAAAAAACATAAATACCAAAAAAATATAACGACTTTAAACAAAATTGCTCCTACCCACTGATTCATTTCACAAATTGGTCAATACCTCCAGTTTTTAGAAAAAAACACCACATCGTTTGGGAGATTTAAAAATTTTATATTTAAAAACACCAAAAAATGGACAAATATAATTAAATCAAGAGATATACAACTATGATTTCAAAAATTCCTTCTCCATCAACATCTAGATCAAAAACCTAGAAAATGATGAAATTTTCACCTTCCAAAACTTTTTAAAGATAATTAGTCACCAGTAGGTCCCCAATAACCCTTATAAGCTAAAGTTTTAAATTATTTCAATTAAAAAATTAAAATTAATTAAAATGATAAAACTTTAGATTAAAATTTTCATAACAAAAATCAACCAATCAAAAAATTAGCCTATCTGCAAAACTTCATATGCAGATTATGAGAGAAATACTTAGCCAAATTGAATTCCATTAGTTCCTCTCATCTCCTCTTAGAAAATAAAAAAATTTAGACTCCTCACTCACCAAAATAGTGTCCAAATGAAAATCTAGTCTCTTCCCCAAACTCTATAGAAATCACCAACTAGGAAACTTCAAATTTAGTTTTAAAACAAATTACTTAGTGAAATTTAATTTCGTCTGATCCAACAAATGAATTCTAAGCCAGAAAATTTTATAGAAATAAGAATCATAAAAAATATTGCTCAAATTATTTTTTGGTATTTTATTCCAAGTTAAATGGTTGGTCATAGGAAAAAAAAATAAATTTCTTGCTCTCACGGTTCTCCAATGGGTGCTTCATGCTCCTCCCTAACAAGACCATTCTCTCTTGCTTCACAGGCTTCCTCCCAAGCTTCCTAAACCACAAGCTTTGATTATCATATTAGATAAAACATAGAGAGTCAGAAAGAACTAGATTGTATTCAGAGCATACCTTCTATATCTAAACAATACAAGAAGTCCTATTAAATAGGGAAAAGAAATGAGCCACATAAGAAACATGTGAAAAGGGTGGGTAAAACAACCAACATCAACTAGCATCAAATAGATAAGCCCATTGAAAAAATTAACCTCTTAACCCAAGTGGTTAAGGAAACTAACCAAAGACAAATAACCTTAGTCAATAACCCAAGGTAAATACATAATTATGTTAACACACTAGAAGTATCAAAATGGTTGTATACTTTGACTCTAAGGAGTCTAAATTGTTGCTTCAATTTTCCCCCTCTTAGTCTCTTTTTTATAATCATTTTTTATGGTTAATTTCTAAATTTTGGTTGGTAACGATGTTCTCATAGTGGCCTACATTGCCACATTTCTATGTTTATCCTATTTACTTTTATGTTGAATATATCTCACTGGTTTATTTAATGGCATGGGACCCCTTTCCTAGTTATTAACCTCTTCTAATAAAAAATATTCAACTTAAGAAATTCTTGTGGATTTTTGTGGGGAAGTATGTTGTAAATGTAATATGTTACTATAAGAGCCAAAAGGATGATTGTATTATAATGTTTTTTGACTTGTCTAATTTTATAAAAACTGTTACATCCACCACCAAGACCCAAGCACACAAACACCAAATAAACAAAAAAAAACTTGTAACTATCCTAGTATCATAATTTTAGAGAATTCAGTGTTGACCTTTATCCTAGAGTAATTGTCTTCCCCTAGAGGATGATTACTCAAAGTTGTTCCCACTACCATTTCATAAGAACTACTGAAGTACCTTCAATTCAAACTAGTAAAGGCCTCTTATATGGAATGGTCTCAATGAGCCACTAAGTGAGGTTCAATTTATCTTGAGTAGGTGAAATACACCTTGGAGAAGTGCCCTCGACCCTTATTTTTAGGAGAGGGTAGGAAATATTCCTTTTAGGAGAGGCTTGCAATGGACTAAAACTCTTAGAACTAGATTATAGGTGATTGTTGTGTCAAAATACCCATCAATAGGTAACTTTAAGGTATCTCCTAGGAGATATATTTCAAACATGCACAAGAGTGAATTTTTCCTTCAAGGTATCTCCTAATGGATACCTTAAATTTACCCTTGAAGGTATTAAATGGGTATTTTAGGGCTCTTGAAGGATTTTCATATGAGATACCTCAAAGGGAATTCTAAATGGGTATGCATTTAAGGGGATGTTGAATGTAACTCCCAATAGTAAACTTCAAAATGCACACTAGCGTAATTTTCCTTCACCTTAAAGTCACTATTTGAAGGGCCTTGTAATACCTTCAAGTTATCTCCTAAAAAATACCTTCAAGTTACCTATGAAAATATTTTAAAAAATTCAAACATTCTTAGATAAAGTTATAAGCATTTATACCCTGTATTTTCATACTCCCAAATCCTTGAAAGTATGACACTTGGCATCCCTTCATTAAAATGGGCTCACAAAATATGCCTCAAAGAGAATTTTCATACATTCAAAGGGACTTTGAAGTTATATCTTAAGATATACCTTAAACATGAAAATGTGTTCAATTTTCCTTCACTTTGAAGGTACTACTAGGTGATAAATTGAAGGGCCTTGTAATACCTTCAAGGGTACCCTAAAGGTATCTCCTAAGAGATGCCTTTCAAATATGTGCAATAGTGGAATTTTTCTTCAAGGTATATACTAGGAGATATCTTCAAGTTATCCATGAAGGTATTAAAAGGACATTGAAGGCATATCCTAAGAAATAATTCTAAGGGTGTTGTCAAACTTTCAAAGGTATGTTGAAGGTATCTCCTAGGAGATACCTACAATATTCACATGGGTGGAATTTTAATTAACCTTAGAGGCCCTAATAAGTTGGTTGGAAAGCATGGGGTTATCAAAATAGATATTTTGAGATGAAGAATAAGTTCTAAGTGTTCTATGCTCCCAAGCTTTTTGGACCTACTAGGTGTCACTCCCTTGATGGAATGGAGACACAGAAACTCTATTAGTTCATTGGTAAGGTTTATATTTAAAATACTTTGCACCTCATATTTTGGTAATTTTAAATACTTGAATGTATGACACTTGGCATCCCTTCATTAAAATGGGATCATAGAAGATTAAATAGTTCTTTGGTTTATGGTTGTTAGATTATATTTCTCATGTTTACTAGGTTCTAGCTAATATTTTCATCCTTTTCATAGTTTTGTCTTATGTGTGGATTTATCATACATTGCTTAGATTATCTTTTTTCTTGTTTCTCTTTGACTACTTAATCAAGGGCTCTCCATTGTATTATACATGACTTTTTTGAATAAAAATTGGTTTGTTTCATAGTTTATTCCTTTGTGTATATTGAAGTACTCATGGATGTGGTAATGGTGTGTTGGAGAGATCTTGGTTGAATAGTGTTGTGAACTCTTTCATGGTATTAGAGTCATCTCCTAGCAGCCATTAATCCATAATCTAGCCTTATAAAATTTGTAATATTATTTCTTGGCTTCAAATTTATTAGGGGTTTGATCTCTGGTATTGATATTATCTACAACAGTGTTAGATTCCTCAACTCATCTTGGCTTGGGTCAAACTCTCATCTTAAGGCTTATTTCTATCAAGTGAAACTCTCCACAGCTCATCCAAAGGGATCTACTTCACAAGGCCTTTATTTTTGTTGTTGGTTTTATTTTGGTAGATCCATACATTTGGATCAATATCTAGCCACATCTCATTACACCTTGACCTTTTCTTGGATTATGATTAACATGGATTATTTGTATTTGATCAATTTTTTTTATCAGTGTAGGCTAGATTTATAATGAAGAGTTAGTTTTGTATCTTATAGTTTATGATATTTACATGCCTATAGGTAGTTGGGTGATGGTGGATTAGATCCAAAACCTAGTAGTTGTTCTCATCACCTAGCTTGGCATTTTATTTTTGTGTCATGCCATTTATGATATTTATAGGCTCACATTTTTTCCCAAAACAATTTTGAGTTCTCTTAGCAATAATGAATTTCTCATAGTGGTGTCCATCTACACAGCCTTCTATAACAATGCTATGACTAACATATCCATTGATCATGTTCAACCACCATCTACACTATTTTTTTCATTAACTTCAAATGTAGCATCCCCCACTACTGCACTACCATGTTTTCATAGGATTTGAGACTCAAAATGGTTTAATGCCTTATAGAACACATTTATAGGCTTTAGACTTTGTTTTCTTGATAAGTATGACACTTGACAAGTCACAAACCCTCACCTAATGATTTAATTCTTACATAAAATCTGGTGGATTAATTCAGTGTCCTAATACATGGACTTTCAACTATCTTTATATCATCCTTCATTACTCACTGGTCAAAGATTATATTTCTATGTGGGTCCTTGTTTATTAAAGGTGGGACACTTTTAAAGTGTGAGTTATTTTATTTGATGGTGGATGGTCATTTATACTTAGGGATTCCTTATCATGCATGTTGTCCTACTAACCTTATACTTCTTGTATATAGGAGTTTTGATATTTTCATTATGTATTAAAGAGATTGTTATTCTCCTTCCTACCCTCCATGTCAATTTTAGCACATGTGATATTAAGTTGAGTATCTCACTACCTGTCTATGACATAGATACATGGATACAATCTTCATTCTACTCTTCATGAATATTTTATTACTAAGGATTACATTTGATCAATCTACCATTGATTGAACTATCCACATTAGTGTCTAAACTAGTTTACATGCTAGTCCACAACCTTTTGTATGCAGATTGGTCATACCACCATTGGAAGATCCTTGGAAGTCTAGGTGATTTCATGGATTATAGATTCCAATGTATAAGATAGGTCACCATTGGTCTAATAGCTTTAGGATAGGTTACTATTGGCCTACCTACGTCTACTAGCCTGATCTCAACATTCTCTCTCTCCTTCATCCATGTTTCCACCTCTCCATGGATCAGTTTCCACTTGAAATCTTCCTCAACTTTGTAGTTTTCTCTTGAAAGTTTGATTTTTTTTTTTTTCATTTTATTGACATTAAATAATTGTTAACAATTTTTGATAAAGTTACATGTGGGGTTGTTATTGGTCAACACATGTGGACATTATGAAAAGCAGAGAACATGGGTAGGGTGAATGCTTTATGCCCATGGGGGATAATATCATATGAGGTGGGTATTATGGGGGTGAGATAAGTTTTTGATTGTTTTTATTAAAAAAATAATATATTGTTGGGACACAGAGTTATTTGTAAATGGTTTTACTTGATTTTACCCTCTTCTCTTATTAGACAAAGATGAAGGGTGAGGCCTAGGTCGGTAGGAGGCAACTTATCAATCACAATATAAACCATTACATTATACACTTTATGCTGATTAAAATGAGTGGTTGGAAGGTTACCTTACCCCTTATTTGGTCATGCATTTAAATTACTTGTGTAAATTTAATTAAAATAGACCATTAATGATGAGAAATGTTATTAGCCATAACTTTTGCTTGGTAACTCATATTTGATTGTCTCTTTTTTAAATAGTGATTTGTTTTTCATTCCCATTCCATCGATCCTTTTTTATTATAAATAAACTAAAGTTATAAAGTTTCATATTTTGAGGGGTTGCCTATGCTATGGGCCCTACTAGTTTTTACATTATAATTCATGCACACGCTATCTTGGATGCATTTTTAGTTGATTCCAAAATACTTTTCATGTGCTTTGCAAGATGTTATTTTTTGGTAGCTAAACATTTTAGGTGTGTTTTTACATACATGATGGCTTTTTTCACCATTTTCCACACTCTTCCATTATCCCACAATAGGCATTGGTATTTTGACACTTATAATTTGTGTCATGTCTCTTCAAGGCCCCTTTCTTAGCACCTTGTTTTCTTCTATAGTGAATATTTTTCAATCCCTTGTTTTTGTATCATCTCTCATGATTTTTTATCACTTTAGTGTCCTCATTTGGATATATTCTAGTGAAGCCCAATGCCTTTCCTATTTCTATTCGGTGTTTTTTATGTATGTGTTATATTGTACTCATAATGATTTATAAAGTGTCATGGGAGATTCACTGATTCTACCTTGCCTACCTTCATGCATTTATGTGATCTATTCTATACACCTTTTCACTTATTCATTTACTTGTCTCTTCCATCATTACCATGGGCCATCATCTTTAAGAGACCTTATTTGTATTTTTGACACCACATTGTTTTATAGTTGACAGTTTCCCACAACTTAAAATATAATTATTCTAGTGAATCCTAATGTCATCTTATCTTTTTTGATAGTTTGACAGTCTATTTTAGTGTGACATGGAGCTATTTTGGTGTATAAAATATTGTCTTATTTAGTGTTCAAGTAGCGGATTTAGACCACTCATACAGACCTTTTTTCATCCACTCAACCCATTATAGGGGGAAGGGGTGTACATATAACATTTTTTTCATCACTCTACCCAATCAAAAATATGGGGGGTATGGTGTACAATTTGCTTCTTAGGTGTTGATAATTCCTTGCACATGTAGTACTCTTTTGTACTTTCATCACCACTAATAGTCTTCTTGATTGAAGCTATTTAGGTAAAGCCTAGTGTCAATTGTTTTCATGATAAAGTAGTGGATTCAGACCACTTGTGTAGATTGAGTTCCTTTGTGAATTTTGAGTAATTAGAGTGTGGACTAGTATGGACTACTTTGACATTATATTTGGGGGGTTTCTAGTCTCTCTTCTTATTTTCTCTATTTTTTTGGGGGGGAGTTTTTTCTATGGATTTTCTTTTTTTCACCACTTTATAAGAGCTATATATATATATATATATATTGCAATTTTTTTGAGTATTTTATAGATTCCTCCTTTGTAAATGGGTATATTATTCAGGCACTTTGTTTGCCAAAACTCATATGAGGATTTTTTTACTAGACTCTATGGCCATCTGGGTGATTCTTATAATGACACTAGTGTGGTATCCCCAATAGTGACACCAACGTGATAGCCACACCAGTCTTTGTGTTCACTTCTCACCATATTATTGGATGGTGTTCAAGTAATGCTTCCTTAGGCTTGTTATTTTACCCAATATTTTGGAGCATAGTGTTCATGTTTAGTGATCTTCATATTCAATACCATTCCTACTTTTAAATGGTAGTTACATTGACTCAACATCCATGTACTCTGATAACATGGATTAGTGTCCATAGGGACACATGAATTCACATTGCATCCTCTATTGTTATCCCTTAGCTTCACTTTAAGGGGGGTGTTAGAGTATATTTCTCATGCTTGCTAGATTCTAGCTAGGATTTTGTCATTTTCCTAGTTTTGTGTCATATGTGGATTTATCCCACATTGCTTAGATAAGCTTGATTCTTATTTCTCCTTACCTACTTAAGCAAGGACTATTAATTATATTATACATGATTTTTATGAATAACAATTGATTTTATTCATAGTTAGTTTATTCATTATGTGTATGTTAAAGTACTCATGGTTGTGGCAATGGTGTGTTATAGAGATTTGGGCTGAAGAGTGTTGTGAAATCCTTCAATGGTCTAATGTCCCAAGATTTTTTATCTTTGAACCTCTGAGATCTCACCATGTGGTGTGATCTCATCAACTCACAACCATGAAATATTCAAGCATGATGAAAGGTATGAAGCTATAGATTAATAAAGAGTTGACACATATCATCATTTGGAAGCATTGATCTCAAGTATGTGATAATCATCACTGACATTTGTCTCAAAGTCATTGACTAAACATTCAGATTTAATGAAGGTTTGACATATGGTAGGTAATTAAACCCATTAAATATGTTTAGTATTTTCATAATGAAATAGGTATTTAAACCAAAATTTTGTTATCTCTATTAATGGTTGCATGAATACATTCAATATTTAAATCTTGTGAATGATATATGTAAAATATACACCTAAGGGAAATTCACTTAACCATTACTTTCAAGTGAGCATAGTTTCTGTAATCTCTCATAAATTTAGAATCCCTAATTCCTCAGACGTGTTTATGAATTCAAACCAATATTTTTGATAAAACTAAATGCATACATCTAGTTTGTAAATTTCATCAACTTCTAAACAATCTAATGTCCCTTTTATGCATGCTTTCACTGGTGTGACTGAGTACACTGATACAATATTTGAGAAAAGTACTTTAGATTTTAAATTCCACCATTATTCTAAACTATTAGATGAGGTAATATTAGTAATAATGTCGTACTCAGCTTAGGACAAAATTTCACTAGCCCACAAATAGTACATTGATGATTTCTTGCCCATTATGTGATTTTCTTCCCAGCAAGGTGCAAGGTCTTCATCAAGTAGATATGAAATTAGAGGTAATGCCGTGCATAGATATTCTTAGATATTTTTTATAGTGGCACTTTTTCTAGTGATTTATTATATATTCGTAATAATAATAAATTGGATGCATACATTTTTTATAATGATTTATAGAGGTATCTATTAGAGTTAAGTCCAAGATCTAGATAATTTGAATGCATGAGTACAATCAACATACAAGCCAAGAAATTACATAACATGAAATAGTTGAGAGAAAATGAAATACACAAGAAAGAGTATTAAACAAGAGAGATAGGATCTAAAATCCAAACTTTTATTAAGTTAAAAGCTCTCAAATGAGATGCATATTGAAATGAACCCAAATTGACCCATAATTTTTTTTTCAAAATAAGGGTTTTGTTGATGCACAAATATGTATCACAAGTGCCCTGAGTGTTCAATAACACTTTTCATTTTATAATTATACTAATTAAATACATGAGTTGTAGTTTGTGATAATATTATTATCTTTGATGGAACAAAGGCATAACAAGTGACTGTTTCATAATATTTATATTAGTTGGTGGTTGGGAGCCATTGTGGATGAATAGTAATCTATGCAAAATATGAAGTATATATGGTAATAATAGTGAATTATGATCAAGAAATAATATAATATGGATAGTTATAATGATAATAAAACTAAAGTGATCTAGTTAAAAAAGAAGTAAAAAAAAGGTTAGGGTAGAAAGAAATGTTGTTGATCTTCATTCCAAACATCATGACAAAGTTTAGATTTCATCTAAACATGCACTTAAGCAACATGTGACATGAATTATCATAGGATCAAATCCTATCACACATCAGGAAAGATTCTAAGGTTTGTGTAAATGATGCAAATCATAACCTGGTTCTCTTTAAATATTTACTCCTACAAGTAAAAAACATTATCCCAAATGCAAGAAGAGTAATAAAATGAAATGAACCTAAGAACTTTTAGTCAACCTAACATTGGCATAAGTTAAAAACTCTACAATTAAAGGTGCACACCAATAATTCATTAGAACCATTCAAATCTGGCAATAAGGACAAGCAAATGAGAGAGAAGCCATAATAGTAAATACATAGACAAATACTAGATAATCTTTGAAAAATTTCTGGTTTGTATTGTTTACTCCAAGTTTACAAAGTAATTTTGGATCTAATAACTCTCCCCTTTAATATAATTAATAATACTTCCTTATATAGACAACCCATTAGGTATGTTGGTCAGTTACTTCCCATTACATTGGTACATACGTATAGGACAAGTGTCCTTTTTGCCACCTTCTAGAACAAATGATCTTTTTTGATAGTCTAATCTATAGGCAAGATGTGTTACCAATTACACATGCCTAAAATAATATTTATTTACAAGACATTATACAAAATAATCTATAAAGGGAATATTCCTAATATAACTAACTTAATATTAAGGTCTTTTTGTTTTTAAAGTGCCTAATTGTTGATGTTATAAGATCTTTATTACCCTTTGATACTGCTCATATATTAACTTCAAATTGACCATGGGATCCTTAAAATTTCATCTTATCAATATGCCAAGCCTCTAAGGTCTTTATCACCTTTCATTCCTAACTTTAGTAATCATATCCGTGATCCTATCATTAACCCTTTTAGCCCTTCCTTGGATCTTATTCCTAATTTCCTATTGTTGAAGTCACATAGAGCTCTATATCTTGCCTTTAACATTAGCTACCTTTGTTGTGTTTTATATAGTTATGACACATGTCCTTACCATGTTTTTCTTGAGATTCATTGAAAAGTATTAACTCGATCATGCATTATTGGATTAGTTCTACCCAAGGAGATATGTTTTGTTGATCTTCCAAAGATGCTTTGTCTTTAACTCAAAAACTATAGCTTTGACCTTTCAACATCAATTACACATCATTGGATCATTTGGGTATGAGTCAATACAACTCAATGATATCTAAAAGATGCTCAAGCTTTAGTTTATACTAATCCTTGAGGTTGTGCCATGTGGTAACTCTATGGGCCTTATGTACTCTATCTCCTATCAGTCTAGTTGGTTCACATGCTTTTACCATGTGGTATTCTTGCATTTTATCTTAACTTCATTGAAAAGTTTTAAATTGACTTGTATTGTTAGATCTTTATTACGTGAGTAAATGTTTACCATTGATCTCTAGAAAGTGCTTGAGCTTTAACATGACTCTTTTGAAGTCTTAACTTGTTGCACTCCATCAATCAGATGTGTACATTGTAATGCATACCATTGATCATCTGGAACTTGCTCAGGCTTTAAATTGGGGACCATGCCTTGACTTTTAAAAATTAACATCACTCTATTAGATCTTGATCTATGAGAAAATGTGAGATGTAGTTTGTAATATATGGGGTCAAATGTGATTGGTTCCTACAATCATAAAAATTACTTACGTAAGCTCAAGAAATACATAAAGCTTTAGACCAATGTTATATTCATATTAATAAATACAAATATTTTAGTTTAAGGTTTTTAAGATAAGTTTTCAACATGTAAAAAGGACCCTTCTAATAGTAAAATTCGTAGCATAAGTCTTTAGCATAAGGTTTTATTATATTAATAAATATAATGAAAACTTTAGGGTAAATCCTAAGGCTAGGTCTATGTAATAAAAGGGACTCATTTTGATCTCATGTCATTGGATCTTTGGCATCCACTCAAATGCATGTCATTGATCCTAAAAATAAACACAATGCTTAAGTTAGGACTCAAAGACATATGGAACTCAGGATAAAGTCTTAAGCCTAAAGTCTTATTTATGTTAATAAACATGAATAATACTTTCATATTAGTTTATAACAAAGGGACCATGTGTGTACTAAAGCTAGACCATTCTAAGATAAAAGGGAACAAAAGGGTTTTAGGATATAAAAGGGACCAAGAAAATTAATTTTTAGACTAAAGTTTAGTCATGTTGAAAAACATGACTAAGACTTAGTATAAAAATCAAACCAAGTCTATGGCATTTTAAAAGTATTCTTGTGTAATTTGTTCCCACATAATTTTGAATTTTAATCAAGGAGCCTAAGCTAGGGTTTTAAGACCAAGGGTTTTAGGATGGTCAAAATGGATTCAACTTAATTCTTAAATAGACCAAAGGCTAGTAAAAAACTAGATTGAGATAAAATCATAAAATTGAGACATGGTCCTTCAAGGAGGGCTCCATTAAATCTTTAATCTGAAAAATAGAGATCCAATTGTTAGTAAATTTAGATAAGGGGAGACTAGAATTATGCACAAATAGATTAACCATATCAAGTGTGGATGATATACAAATAAAAACAAAGTGAAAACATGCTAGTGACACTCTAATCAAGTGAATCTTCAATTTTAAGGTACAAATTTGCATAATGTGACACATGGGCCCCCATTTTTTAGAAATGGGGGTATGCTGACCTAAAAAATGGTGACTTTTGGGGGAAACATAAAAATATGTTAGAATTTAGATACTCTAGTTTAGACTAATAATTAAGCTACTTATTCCATTTGATAAAGTACCATTTCTATGATCAGTTCATGGTTAGAATAAATCTTGCATATGTAGAATTAGGATCAAACATCAAAACTCGATCATGTTGTGTGTGTACTTTAATTACACTTATTGATTGCCAAAGGATTTAGAGAATAAATTATAAGTTCATGACTTTAATAATTAACATTAACTTTAGCATGTTTGAGTATTCATTAAGAACCATGATTTAGCTCAAGGAAGGCTTGAGCATTACTCTGTTGTCAACAAGGCATCCATAGCCTTGATAGAGATGCATTTGGCTCCACTCAAGGCCTTGCTCCACTTCTAGCCAAATGTCCATAGCCCCTGATGGAGATTACCAAAACCACCTCTGCGTAGAAATATTTTTGAATTTTACAATGAGGATCTTATTTTTGGATTCTTTTTTCAAGTCATTTTGACTTTCTGGCAAAGGTTGGAAACCAAGTTAGCTAGGTTTAGGAATTTGGTCAAGTGTTATATTTTTAAATAATCATCCTTGGTTGTAAACTTTATCCTTGATAATTGATGTTTTTTAAGTGTAAGCATGATTGTGTCCTAATAGTTTAAGCTTTCAGCCTACATGTGTAATCCTTCTTAAAACCAATCTTAGATCAGAACAAGGTTTAAAATATAAAGGAACAATTAACTTATCTATCAGTCTTTGATATCTTTTCTAAACTATAACGTCAAGCTCATATTTCAATAATTCATGATCAACCAATCTTGAGAAGTCATACCTATATTTATAAACTGTGAATCTTTTAAGTAGATAGATGAAACTCAAGATGAGGATTGTCTAAAAGGCCTTATTTATAAGAAAAAAACAAATCACAAAAAGAAATATATATATATATATATATATATATATATATATATATATATATATATATATATATATATATATATATATATATATATATATAAACATTATTTACAAACAAGGGATAGGAAGCAAAGAAATAGGAAAGTAACTAATCTAAAGACCTACACTAACTCCATAAAGAGCCTACCTCCAGGATCAAATAGAAAGTTATTTAACCTACCATGGAACCTTGAAGCATGATTTTTTTCACTTATTGGTCTCTTATTGTGGATAATAACACTTATATTCTTGTGTCTTCTAGGTGATGTATCTTGGCCTTTTATCAGCATTCTCTGATGTATGGATCAAAGATATGAATCTAAGACCCACTAATATTCTTCCCAAATCCTTCTATCTTGTATTAGGAGTGATAACTCTCCTTAAATCATAGAAAAATAGTGACTTATATTATCTTCATTCAATGATGTTAGCTCAACTAGCATTCTTGTCCTAATGTCTTCATTAAATTCATCTTGAGGTGGGGATAGACTACCAATATTTTTACCAAGACTTTCCAATTTATCCTAAAAGGATACTTCATCCTAATCATCTAAAAGAGAATGAAATTTATCTACAACCTTACCATTTAAATCAATTTTATCATATACTTCTACCTTTTTGAAGGTGTCATATGAAAATTCTTGATCCATTTCACTTGCTTCATCCTCATCCTCTGTGTAGAATGACATCTCAGTTACCCAATCAAGTCACAAATAATATGTATTTGGGGTCTCTAGAGTGATATTTTTGTCTTGAAATACCTAAATTTCTTTCAAGAAATCTTGGTATAAATGTTGCCACTAGTTTTCTTCTTTGGGGAAAGATTCTATTTCAGTAATGTCTTCATATGAATTACCTTCACATCTATCTTCTAAAGAGAATTAAAATTGTATCTAATATTTTTCATGGGGTTACTCATCTTGAGAATCCATTTCATCTTCTAGATCATCTTCTAGTTCACTTTCTTCTTCAAATGGAAAATCAAAATCTTACATGAAAGATTTAGAAGTTCACATAAAGCTAGATGTCCCTACAATAATGTTTTGATTAGGCATAGGTTTAGATGTATCCCTTTCACTTTGGCATGCTTATAAGACATTATAATGATCAAATATACCTATATTACAAAGATTCATTTCATTCATGTCCTTAGATGACTCATTGTTATTTTTATCATGAAACCTATTAAACCTTTGAGAATCATAGTCTCTGTTGGAGCCTTCCCCAGAATTACCCATTTTCTTTTACAACTAAATAAAATTAGTGCTCAAATTTTTAACCATATTAAGTATGGATTCATCCTCATTCTTTAGTGATTTTGAGTTATGAACTTGGTTGTTATTACTATTGGGAACTAAATTTCTCCATCCATGTAAATGAAATCCATTTATAACATCATCCAAAAACCCAAAATTTTGGCCAAGATAGGCATGAATTATGGGTAATTGGGTCAATATTAGAATATAAGTAAAGGAAGATTCATTGTGATTGGCACTAGTACTAATATTTAGTGTTGGGAAATTGGGGTTGATATTGGAAATATTGTATGCAAGCTGACTTTGAGGCTACATTTCATCATTGATTATTATAGCTTCAACATAAGCCAATGTTAAAGTGTTTATGACATGAGAAAACCTCTTGAGAAATAAAGCCTCTTTGTAAATATCTAGGGCTAAAGCCTCATCAGGTCTATAAGGACCTATGGTTTTACTATACAACTTTTGGAATCTAGCATTAAAGGCTCAAATGGTCTCTCTAGCATCTCTCTTAATAGTGGTGAATTGTTGATACAAAATGCATGGAATAATTATTTTACCAAATTAATTAATAAATATTTGGTTAAAATCATCCCAATTAGCTATGTAATCCTTAGGAAGGTTAAGAAAATATTTGTATCAAACATATTTAAAAGTAAATAGGAAAAATCTACATGTTACATCTTCATGAATAACATTTAAGAGTATTAAAGAAAATTTGAAAGATCTAACATGTTCTTTAGCTATGACAACATCATTAGGATTGAAACAAGGCAAATACCTTTTAGTAGTTCTTGGTAAGTCATGTACCTGACCAGGCACATAAATAGAAGATCCACCTAACCATGCCATACTTTGATGAGGATCTTACTTGTGGTGGTTCTATCTCCAATTTTTTTTTCAAATATGATGTGTAAGCCTCATATTTATAAAGAATAATGATCAAACTTGCATATTAAGAAAAAATTATGCAATATATATATAAGAGTAAGGGAAATCAAAATTTAACTAAATTAACTCAAAGATATGTCCAAATACATTAGTATAAATGATATTTACATGTTTAAGCTCAAATGAACTCAAATTTAAAAATAATCAATCAATATTTGAATAAACCCACTATTACTAGCCTCAAATGCCTTGGATTTAAGCTATCTTTACCATAAATACTCATAGATATTCAAATAATGTCAATATTTATCTAAACAAAGCCCAAAAACTGGTCTAAAACCATAAATTTTGATGATCTTTACACAATTGAGAAAATAATCACTCAAATATGTAAATAATACACAAGATTTGATCAAAATACACCATAATTAATAAGGATTCTACAAATTCACAAAGATATAACTAAGGCCCTCCTTCTAGCACTAGTGAAGCTCCTATTGATGCCTAAATATGTATCATAGGTGACCTGAGTGTTCAATAATACTTCTCATTTTAGAATTCAAATAATTCAATGTATGAGTTGTAGGTTGTGATAATCCTTTTATCTTTGATGGAATAGAGGTAGAACAAGAAATTGTTTCACAATATTTATATTAGTTGGTGGTTGGGAGCCACCATGGCCAAATAGTAGATCAATGAAAAATATGAATTATCTATTATAGGAGCAGTGAATTATGATCAAGAACTAATCTAAGATGGATATTTACAATGATAATTAATCTAACATGATCTGGTTAAAAAAGGAGCAAAAGGAAGGGTAGGGTAGAAATAAATGTTGTTCATCTTCATTCCAAACATCATGATAAAGTTCAAATTTCATCTAGACATGCACTTAACCAATATGTGACATGAAGTATCATAGGTTAAAATCCTATCACACATCAGGCAAGCTTCTAAGTAAAGTGGAAATGATGCAAATAAGAACATGGTTCACTTTAAACATTTACTCCTACAAGTAAATAACATTAGACAAAATGTATGAAGAGTAAGAAAATAAAATAAACCTAAGAACTTTTAGTCAACCTAGAATTGGAATAATTTAACAACTCTAAAATAAAAGGTGTACACCAAGAATTCATAAGAACAATTCAAATTTGGCAATAAGAACAAGCAAATGAGAGAGAGGCCATGATATCAAACATAGAGACAAATACTAGACAATCTTTGTATGATTCCTTATTTTTATTGTGTGCTCTAAGATTACAAAGTAATTTTACCTCTAATAACTCCCCCCTTTCTTATAATTAACAATAATTCCTTATATAGGCAATCCATTAGGTATGTTGGTCAATTATTTTCCATTGAATTGGTACATGTGTATAGGACAAGCGCCATTTCTACCACCTTCTATAATAAATGATCTTTTTTAATATTATGATCTATAAGCAAGATGTGTTACCAATTACACATGCCTAAAATAATATTCCTTTTTAAGACATTATACCAACTAAGATACAAAGGGAATATTCCTAATTCAATTAGCTTGATCTTGAGGTCTCTTTGTTGTTGAAGTGCATAGTTGTTGCTATTATAAGATCTCTATTTCCCTTTGATACTATACATTTATTAACTCCAAATTGACCATAAGCTCCTCAACATTTCATCTTCTCGGTATGCCAAGCCTCTGAGGTCTTTATCACCTCTCACTCCTAAATTTAGTAATCATATCCATGATCCTATCATTATCCCTTTTAATCCTTCCTCAACTCTTGTTCCTAATTTCCTATTGTTGAAGTCACATAGAGCTCTATATCTTCCCTTGAAACACCTATTTGGGTTGCCATGGTTGTGAGTTTATTAAATTGCTTACTGATGGAATATAATTCCATTTTGGATTGAATTACTCTTACACAGATGACTATTTAACTCTTTATACATGATTATGGTGAATATAGGGTTAAGCTATGGATTCTATAAGTTCATATGGCCTTTTAAAAGTCTTGACAATGCTTTAATGGTATCTATGAGCTTAAATTACCAGTTTCATGCCTTAGACTACATTCAGGCTCATTTCTTTACAACATCAAGTCCACAAAATCTTTAAATTTGTCATTTTATACCTATATGGCACCACTATGGCACACTACTTATTAACATTTTATTAGTTCTAAGCATTTTGAAAAGTCTAACTAGGCTCACACTATTGGATCCAGTTACACGTATTAATGTGATTTATTGATCTCAATCCTTAGATTTAAACATCATTGTCTTCCTTTACTATGCTTCCTATAGTTATGACATGTGTCATTACCATGCTTATCTTGAGCTTCATTTAAAATTCTTAGCTCGATCACACACCATTAGATTAATTTTACCTAGGCAAACATGTGTTGTCGATCTTTCAAATATGCTCAATTTTTAACTTGGGAGCTACAAATTTGACCTTTTAATGTTGATTATGCATCATTGGATCATTTTGGTAAGAATAAACATGGTTTGTTTATCTCTAAAATATGATAGGGATTTAGTTTGTACTAGGCTCTAAGGTTGTGCCACGTGGTAGCTATGTGGGCCTTTTGTACTCTATCTCCTATCAATTTGGTTGTTTCATGCACTTTCACCATGTGGTGGTCTTGAATTTTATCATAGCTTCATTGAAAAGTTTTGACTTGCCTCACATCATTATATCACGATTGGGTAATTAAATGCATGTCATTGATCTCTAGAAAGTGCTCAAGCTTAAGCATGACTCTATTGAAGTCTTAGCTTGTTATGTTAAGGCCATGCCTTGACTTTTCAACATTAACCTCACTCTTTTGGATCTTGATCTATGGCCAAACGTGAGCCATAGGTTGTAATCCATGGGTTCGAATGTGATTGGTTCATGTAATCACAAAAAATACTTACGTAAGCTCTGGAAATACATAAAGCTTTGGACCAATATTTTATTTGTATTAATAAATATGAATATTTTTGTCTAAAGTTCTTAATCTAAGTTTTCAACATGTAAAAATGACCCTTTGAATAGTAAAAGCAATAGCATAAGTCTTTATCCTAAGGTTTTATTGTATTAATAAATACAATGAAAACCTTAGGGTAAAGACTTGGGCTAGGTCTATATAATAAAAGGGACATATTTCGATCTCGCATTGTCAGATCTTTGGCATCCACTCAAATGCATGTCATTGATTTTACAAATAAACACAATGCTTAAGTTAGGACTCAAAAACATATGGAACTCAAGATAAATTCTTAATCTTAAGGTCTTATTTATGTTAATAAACATGAACAAGACTTTCCAATTAGTTTATAACAAAGGGACCATGTGTGTAATAAAGGTAGACCATTCTAAGATAAAATGGAACAAAGGGATTTTGGGACATAAAGGGGACCAAGAATATAATTTTTAGACTAAGGTTTGGTTTTGTTACAAAACAAGACTAAACCTTAGTATAAAAATTGAACTAAGTCTATGGTATTTAAAAAGTATTCCCAAACAATTTGTTCCTGTGTAATTTTGAATTTGAATCAAGGAGCCAAAGCTAGGTTTTTATGACCAAGGGTTTTAATATGCTTAAAATAGATTAAAATTGACTTTTGAATAGACCAAAGGCTATTAAAAAGACTAAATTGAGATAAAATCATAAAATTGAGACATGGTCCATTCAAGGAGGGCTCCATTTAATTTGTAATCTAAAACATAAAGATCCAATTGTTAGTAAATTTGGACAAGGGTAGATTAAAATTATTCACAAATACACTAACCATATCAAGTTTGGATGATATTCAAATAAAAACAATATCCAAACATGTTAATGACACTCTGATCAAGTGAATCTTCAAGTTTAAGGTACAAATTTGCATAATTTGACACATGGACTCCTATTTTTCAGAAATAGGGGTATGTTTACCTCAATAGGTTCTTTCCCAATTTCATCTTACATTACATAGACTCCAATAGTGTGCTTGAATGACAAATTTTCTATCATGGATCATGAATCAATCTACAATCTTATTAAACATATTAAGCACACATAGTCTCCCAAAAGTGTATTCAATCCCTATGCAAAGGTTCATAGACTAGTTGCCATTATTAGAGTGGTGAAGCAATAGTCAAAGTAAAGATAATGATATTACCTTTTTAATCTCTACAAGGTTTTAATAACTCCCACATATCAGATTTATCCATCCTTTAATTATTAGTACATTTAGGATTAATAGGTAGCCCTTTCTTATTAAGAGAAGGTAATCTATAAAAGAGATTTGAGACAAAATATCTCTTATAGAAAATAGGAGAATGATACACCTTCATAAATAAACCAATTTAACAATAAGAAACCATTCCTTAAATCACACGTACATAGTATATATGTTATCAAAAAAAGGACCTCATATCCTTTACCATAATAAGACTAAAAGAGATGGGCAATCACCATGAATTATGATAAATATTAAGAGATTATTATATATTCCCACTCTCATATTAATTTGGGATACATATAATTTTATATGTCTATAAACATTATTTGTTTATAACAATTCTTTCATATTAGAACACCCATACATACTCAAATTCTTGCATTCTCTCATAGAATTTTAGCTTGTTTCCAAAAATCAAAATCAAAATTTTGAAACTAAAATAGTTTCATGTTAAAATTTATATCATAAAATAGACATAATGTCTAAAAAACTAGTAATTTCATAGTTGAAATTGAAATAAAATGAATTTTTCTACTCAATTATCAGTCTATAATTTATAATAGTAGTTGATTTAGTGAAAAAACTAAATCTGAGGCATTTTCTACCAAAAATTAGTTATGTCCCAAGCATAAGTTTGTAATATTCACCATAAAATATAAACTATTATAGTAATCATACTTATTATATGGTCCTACCATTTTCAATTATGATTTATGCATTTTTTTTCATTCATCTCAAAATGAAATTAATACCTAGCCAACCATACTGCTATCATTGATAAAATTTACATCATTCATGGGTTAGTGTAGCATCTCACACAAACCACATCAAATATTGGAGAGGCCATCCTAGGTACTCACATACAACCCCCAAGGTTTTTAGCATGCTCTCCACTAATTTTGTGAGCGCACATGATGGTTATTATGGATACCAATCTCACCATCATTTTAAAAATACTTCTTGGTAGCACCCAGGAATTTTAAATTTGCCTGATTAGGACTTTATATTTCCCCTTCTAAGCATAGGCATACATGTTAGTAATGTCTTTAAAAAAATCAGAATATCCTTTCAAGAATATTCTCCCATAAAAAATATATATCCATTTTATAACATAGCATGGTTTCATTTATAATCCAACACATACCTACATTATAGCAAGTAAAACCTTGATATAATGCATAAGAATCTAACTTATAAGACCAATTAGTGCTTCACAAGGCTACATCAAGGTCACACATAGGTTATTCTTATAACAACCTTCAAGATCTAGGTATGTGAAAACTTAATCCACAAGGTGAACATTATGGATGAAGATCTTTTGGCTAACTTGTGGAACACATGGTACACACACCTGAATGAATTAGGTGGCTACCTCATACAAAGGGAAAAAGTGGACTTTTAGATTATGAAAAATTGCACTTCCTAATCTATAAATAGTCTAAATCAATGTCGATACAATGCTTCTCCACCCTTAACCTCACATTTTCATCAATGCTCATCACTAGAATAGTAATGCAAGATTACACCACACAATACAACATTATACCCTAGTAAATTTAATTAAAATATGTTGCTTTGAAAAGGAAAAAATTACATCATAAAGTAGTTCATGATCACATTGCTTCATATCAAGAGTTAACAATACAAGGTCACACTTGTTCTATGATATGTGTATGAAATACTTATGAAATAATATTTGATACCATAGACAAAATACAAAGTTACATGGTCTAACATAATCATATATGGCATAAAGGTTTACATAGCATACAATAATTTTACATGAAATGAAGGAACCATATGGAATAAGATATATATATTTAATTTCAATGTTTGGTAACTTATGTCAAGGGTATTTTCACATCACAACACACAAGAACACTTATAGGTGAAACACAAGGGTCCATGAATTTTATCAGTCCACTCAATGTTTAGATGTCATCTTAGAAGACATCAAATATCCCTCATTTATCATAGTATGCTCAGTTCCAAGGATCTAAAGTTTATCATCACCTTATTTTAAAGAAGGGTTTGTTGCAATAAAGCTCATTAATGTATATCATTGAGAAATAAAAAATTGCCAATAGTATTTGCACCTCATGGATTAGATGGATCATGATACCTATTAATAATAAGAGATCCTCAAAACTTTCTAACTTGTCTAAGTAAGGCAACCACATTCACCCCCACTTGGCCTTCTAGACTTGAGTCACACCCCTAGTCCCCCTAAGGATGTCATACCTCAAGTATCATATGAGGGCTCATCTAAACAATCCATCATTAGATACCAAGCATTTGTATTTTTATTCCAAAATCAAGCTTTTATTACCAGTTCTCTAATTGACTTGCCCAAACAAGCCAATGGTTGACTAGTGTTGTTGGTCCTACATAGGGAGGCCTTGGGAAAGGTAGACTTAGCCAAGTTTCAAAGTGATGTTTATATTAATACCATAGTAATTAAAACTTTTAAAAATCATTAATTTTAGCTAAAATTCATAGATTTTGTCATCTCAATATCATATAACATAGTACTTATTCACTTTCAGTTAACATGATGGTTACAATCAACCAATCATAATACCATTTCAACTAGAAAAACCTTTCTAGTCTTGCTTAAAAGTCCACCATTTTGGACCTAATATTGTTCCTTAAGCACTAGTCATAATGTTTTTTTTTTAAAAATTGCATAGTTGTAAGTAGTCACTTTGAGTGACACATAAAAGCAAGCAAAACATATACCTACTTGCCATAGTTGTTCAAAAAATAGCTACATAAAACCCATAATTAAATAATATTTTGAAAGAAATTTTTATTTTAATTACCCAAGAGACATAAATAATAATAGTAGTATATTATTTTATAATCATTTCTATAAATTTTAGGATTACCTCATAAGGTTTTATTAATAATTTTCTGCATTTAGTCTTTAATTACACCACCTTTCAAGGGTAGATTTGCCTTAAAATAGCCTTACCCAACCATGAGAATCTTATGCATGTTGTGTTATCTTACTCAACTTAAGGCCACTCATAACAAGAGTGATATACTAACTCAATAATTCATACATTTGAGCATATATTACACTAAAGCATTCAATTCATATGAATATAATATTATAAAAATCATGCCCATAACAGTCATTAATTATGTTGAGAGTACCAAACCCTAACATTTTTTTAATTTCTAAGATTTTTAAAAGAATTCATCATTTATGATAACAATAAACTATCATCATTCAGTCAACAAAACCTTTTCAATCTTGATTATAAATTCATTACCTTAGACAAAACAATGCTTCACAAGCACTAGTTAGGAAACAAAGCACTTTTTTAGCTTATACTTGTGCCACATAAGTCCCAACCATGAGATGTCATACCATTATAACTTCAACCCACTGAGCCTTAATTCATATTTTATTCCTTTTTTATCTACAAAGATTATTTTTAACAACAAGGGTATCAGTTTAAGACAATTTTAATTAAAAATTAGTTATTAGTTCAAGGTAAATATAGTTAACATGTCAAGAATCAAAATAGGCCAACTTCATCAAGTTGCAAATTAGGTCCTTAAAATAAAAATAAGACTTATTAATTTCATTCAAGACTTCACTTAATGAGATAGTAAAGGTAGCCACATCAATCATATAAGAGCTATGAAATAACTCTAGTTATAACTTTGTCCAATATAGGACTCAGGAGAGTAATTCCTAAATTAACAAACCACTAAAAAAATGAGTCAATATTCATATAAATCACCAAGTTATCTTGATGATCAAAAATTCATTTCAATGTCCTCTTCCAAGACTTATTAGTATGTTTTCTTAATTCATATCCAACAGAATGGTAATGGTAATCAACAACCATTTGAGTCTACCAACCTAAAAATCTCAAACTAGTCCCTGACCAATGAATATTATAAAACAAAATGATTTACTCAAGTAAATTAGGTACACTCTCTCCTTAATGAACCTCTCAGGCATAAGTCATCCCTTAACCCTTCAAAGACTTAATGTCTTAAAAAAATTTCCAACAATTATCAAATAATTGTTCTTAATTCCAATAGTGGTGTTTTATTGCATTGACTCATATTGACCCACTCATATAGCTCAATCAGTAGTCAAGTGAGATCCATATTAGCATAAGTCAAAAATGGAAAAAGGGTGACTTTAGCCAAGGCTATAGAGATCTGCATATTATGATTAAAGAATCATTAAGAGCCCATAGGGTTCCAAAATGAAATAGTTCTTATTTCTTATTCCAATCATAGATATATAACAATAATAGTACCAATAAACATAATTTGGATATAAAGTGAACTAAGCTTTTTCTTTTAGTTAATCAACTTTTTCTTTAAAAACTTTTAGATCATAGGCTCTGATACCAAGTGAAAGAAACCCAAATCGATGTACAATTTTTTTTCTAAAACAAAGTTTCTTTCCTAATTTGATATTTCATTAAAAAAATTTCAATAGTGTGCTTGAATGGAAACTTTGTTATCATATATCATGAATCAATCTACAAGCTTATTAAATATATTAAGCACACATAGTCTCTCAAAAGTGTATTTGATCCCTATGCAAGGGTTCTTAGACTTGCTACCTTTATTAGAGTGGTGAAGCAAAAATCAAAGTAAAGAGGTTGATATTACTTTTTTAATCTCTACACAACTACAATGACTCTCTCAAATCAAATTTAGTAATCCTTTACTTATTATTGCATTTAGGATTAATCGGTAGCCTTTTGTTATTGAGATAAGGTAACCTATAAAATAAATTTGAGATAACATGTCTATTTTAGCAAATAGGAGAATGATACAACTTAATAAACCCATCAATTTAACAATTAAAAACCATTCCTTAAATTACACATACATAGTATGTAGGTTATCACAAAAATGACCTCATAGCCTTTATCACAATAAGACTAAAAAAGATGTAAAATCACCATAAATTATGATAAATATTAAGATCTTATTGTATATTCCCACTCTCATATTAATTTGGGATACATATAATTTTACATGTCTATAAATAATCCTTCCTTATCATAAGGAATGGTACCCAAACCATACCTTTATAATTTAAATGAACCTCTTATACAAATACACTCTAAATGAGTGAAGTTCATTTAAAAAGGCAAACACTTAAAAACCCATAGCACATAATTTGAATGTAATAAGGTAAATTTATTGGAATTAATCCACACTTTGCCTCTTCAATGAGTACCCAAAATATATTAACGAAGGAAAAATCAATTCAAACATACTTTGCAAACAACATTAAGCAACCAAGATTCATACTCTTTGATCCTTTACTAATTTATTTTGCCACTAAAACTGCATTGATAATGTCAATAGAAAAGGTCAACATAATGTTGAGCAAGTCATCTTCCACTCATTAAATATTTTGGTATACAATTTAAACATCATCATGACAATTTTAATTATCAAGAATAAAATAATTTGTGTTATCTAAACACATACTTACATAACTTAGCTATATAGAGAATACCATACCATGATCCAATTAATCACTTAATGGATATATCTTTTAGTAAATTCTTATAATAAGTATTCACATAAAAATAATAAAATTCATCACATATAACAGTAATTAACATACTAATCATTACAATTTCATATAACACTTGGCTCTTCAAACTTAATTCTCATGCTATAAGGATCAATGTAATTTCAATATTTTATCCTTACCAACCAAAACATAACAGTAATAAAATAATAAAATCACTCTAACCTGATTAGTTAGGTCAAGACAATTCTAAGTGCCTTTACACTCAACAAGCTAACAAGGAGCAATTTTGTTGTAAAAGCATCCTGAAAATGAGATCCAAATATCATGTCTGGAAAGAGGATGATTTATTTCATTATTTATTTCAATACTTTTGAGGTTAATCTTATTATCAATAAAAAATTAGAGATTTAGATATTTTTAAACCATCAACTTCTAGGCTGTTGTGAGCTGATTTGCACATAAATATGATATGCATAGCTAAAAAGAATGCCTTACCAAAAATATGAAATGATAAGGACTTATATTGAAATATAAATGTGGTAATATTCTATTATCAAATTGATTTTTCATAAAATCAGACATGTACTATAAAAATTAAGTCTCTTTTGAAACTAACTCATAGCTAGTTAAAAATCATAAATGCAGTTTTCTACTGTAACTACCTCCCAAAAATGGTGTCACCAAAAATCATTTTTGCTAGGGGAATTGATGTAATTATTTATTTTATTTACCATATGGTAAAATAATATGTTCCAACTCTTTTATATTAACAAATAAAATTTTAAGTATTTATTGAAGGCTGTTCTTCAGACTAAATTGAATTAATTTTTTAGTCATAAGAGGATTACCAAAATAATCATGCCTCTTTACAAGATTGATTAAATTATCCAACCACCTCAAAATTAACTAATAGTAATACCCCAACAATCAATTCACTTTCAGATATAAGTGAAAATACATATACTGAGCTGTACAACATGAATAATTGACCATTCAAGATTTTAAATATATATAATAAAATCAGCCATTGAAATGATTTAAGCCAACCATTTATTATATTTAATATTTCATCAATTAATTCATAAGCATCTTTTATGAACTAATTTTTAGCCATATAATAATTTTATCATTTTGTCAAACAACTCATAAACATCCTTCATGAACTACTTAACAACCACATAATAGTTTAGATATTTCATCAAAAAAATCATAAACATCCTTCATAAACTAATTTATAGCCATATAATAGTCTAGGAAATTTGTCAAATAGATCATAAACATCTTATTTGAGACAATTTATCATACAAATTCCAGCCACACAATTTAACAACCAATTTCTAGCCATTCAATTTAGCAACATAATCCAACCAATAAATTTAGCAATAAATTTCAATCATTCATTTTGTCAAATAAATTTCAGCTATGTCAATTTGGAAAAAAAAATTTAGCCATGTCAATTTGGCAAAAAAATTCCATCCATGTTAATTTGGCAAATAAATTTTAGCCATATAATTTGGCAAGCAAATTCTATCCATATAATTTGACAAACCTAACAATAAAAATAATATGAAAAATAAGATATTAATAATATCATAAAAAGGGAAATCGATTCAATCATTTTACACAATCAAATTGGTAACCTTATCTTGAAATAAATTATCATATTATATACACAAATAATTCATTCATTTTTTCCATAAACTAAGAGAATAATCAAAATACTATTTGCATATAAAAATTCCCTTACTCATTTAGAGTATGGGCTCATATATGCTTGTCTACACAATCATATATGGGTATATACTCTAGTATAATCTAAAAATAATTACCCTACTGATGTTTTCAAATAGAATGAAAAAATATTTCAACAAGAGGAAGGGTGACTTGCCTAGAGAAATAACTTTCATTATTTCCTTTATTCCTTGGCTTGACATGGCTTTCATAATGCCATAAAACCTCTCCTCTATGGAGTCTTCCAAAATGGCCACACAATGTTTGTCTGATCATTTCCTAACTAAAGTCAAATGAAATCTTTATAATAAGGTATGAACATCCATCTACCCATAATAAAAATAAAAAAATATCATATCCTCTGATATGCATTTATGCAAAATATAAAAACACATAAAATACCCGTGAATTTCTATCATTTATCTACTGTCAACACTTGGCATGGCTACTATGCATCTTAGACTTCCAATTGCCATGGCATCACCCTCACTCCTCTTCTTACAAAATTTTATTTCACAAGCTATAAACCCTATTCGAGATTCCACCAAATTAATTTTTTGGTCAATAATGATAAAAATGATAATAGATATAATATTTATCATAATTTCATTTTTTAAATTTTATAAAAAATCAATTTCCATTTCTAACAATAATTGGTTTAAATATAAACCTATTCCATTCATGGGTTATATAAAAATCATGTCATATATTAAATTTAATCCTCTAATTTAAACCTTGATAACTAATATTTGTTGATGGGTAACCTCTTAATCCCAATGCAGACCAACCATTACCCAATGCACTAATTCCACAACCTACTCCATTATCCTAATATATTATACCTATATAACTAACTAAGGAGGATGTGTGCCACATGTCAGCATTTCCATCAACCTATATACATCAATATATCATATCCATATGTATATAGTATATTAGGCCTTTTTTATTTCACTTTGAGAAGTGCAGTACATATCACCTTCATGTTGCTCACTACCTTTATGAGATTCTGAATAATAATTTAGACAAAAAATAATTATTCATGTATAGCCTTAAAAATAATAACTTGAGTCATGACATCCTTCACTCATTAAAAAGGCATGTCCTAGTGACTAAGGATGAAAGGAATAGCTCATGATCAAATTTGTATCACTATGGACTCTTAGCTAGGTATAAATACCTCTAAAAGGTTTTATAGGAAATAATTTCATATATATATATATATATATAAAGGATCTTTAGGTGGTCATATTAGAAAATGAATGCACCTTTATAGAGCTCAAAGCTTATCAATATAAACCCACATATTGATACACCTTAAGTTATATATATATATATATATATATATATATATAAAACTTAAGGTGTATCAATATGTGGGTTTATATTGATAAGCTTTGAGCTCTATAAAGGTGCATTCATTTTCTAATATGACCACCTAAAGATCCTTATCCTTATCTTAGATGTCATGTTCATTTTAAGAGTCTAATCAAACATCTACTGATTTTAATATTATAATAATTTATGAAAAGCATAATAATGAAGTGCAAAATTTGAATCCTTAAACAAGAGATTCATTATTTTATTTTTAAAAAAATAAAGATTCACATATTTCCATAACAAATGGAGAAAGGATCACATCAAAGCATCTAATAACAATTATACTATAATTTTTATATTTTAAACTTTGTATGAGCAAATTTCATGTATTAAAGAACCCATACATAATTAAATTTGTGTATTATCTAGTAGAATTTTAGCAAGATTCCAAAAATTAAAATCAGAATTTTGATACTAAAATAATTTTAAAATAAAATTTTCATCATAAAAATGGATATAATGTATAATAAAATACTAATTTCATACTTGAAATTGAAATAACTTGAATATTTATACTAAATTATCAATCTGTAGTTTATGACAACATCTGATTTAGCAAAAAAAGCTAAATTTGAGGTATTTTCCACCAAAAATTAGTTAGGTTCCAAGCATAAATTTATAATATTCACCATAAAATATAAATCATTATAGTAATCATACTTTTTATGTGGTCCTTCCACCACTTTTTATTATGATTTATACATAATTTCTTGTCATCAATCTCAAAATAAAATTATCACCCAACTAACCATATCGTTATGGTTTATAAAATTTTCATTAGTCATGGGTCAGTGCAATATCCCACACCAACCACATCAAACATTAGAGAGGCCATCCCAAGAACTCACATGAAACCCTCAAGGTTTTCAACATGCTCTTCACTAATTTTGTGAGATCACATAATGGTTATAGGGATCACAATCCTACAATCATTTTACAAATACTTCTTGACATCACCTAAAAATTTCAAAGTTGTCTAATCAAGACTTTATATTTCCCCTTCTGAGCACAAACATATATGCTAGTCATGCCATTAAATAAATAAAAATATATTTTTAAGAATATTCTCCCATAATATATATATTTCATAACATAGCATACTTGATTTTACAAGCCAACATGTGCTTACATTAAAACAAGTAAAACCTTGCTATAATACATAAGAATCCAACTTAAAGAACTAATTAGTACTTCACAAGGCTACATCAAGGTCACATAGGTTATTTTCACAACAACCTTTGAGAGGAGGGTAAGGTAACACTTAATAGATAAGGTGATCATTATGCATGAAGAATCTCATGACTAATTTGTGACACACATGGTGCACACACCCAAGTGAATTAGATAGCTACTTTATGCAAAAGAGAAAAGTAGATTTTTAGCCTACAAGAGACTCCACTTCCTAATCCATACCCATTCTAAATCAATGTGGATATAATGCTTCTCCACCCTCAACCTCACATATACATCAATGTTCATCACTAGAGCAACAATATGAGATTACACCATACAATACAACATTATACCTTGACATATTTTATTAAAATAAATTGCTTTTGAAAGGAAAACATTACATTAAAAAGTAGTTCATGATCACATTGCTTTATATCAAGAGTTAACAACACAAGGTCACACTTGTTCTATGACATATACATGAAATAATATTTGAAAACATAGATAAATTACAAAGTTTCATGTTCTAACATAATCAAATATAACATAGAGGTTTACACAACATACAAGAGTTTTACATGCAATGAAGGAACCATATGGATTAGGATACATATACTTGACTCTAGTGTTTGGTAACTTATACCAAGGGTATTTTTACATCACAAAACACAAACACACTTATAGGTGAAGCAAAAGGGTCCATGAATTTTATTGATCCACCTGATGTTAGATGCCATCCTAGATGACATCAATTATCCATCATTTATCATAGTATAATCAATTCTAGGGATCTCAAGTTTATCATCACCTTGTTTCAAATAAGGGTATGTTTCAATAGATCCCATTAATCTATATCCTTGAGAAATAAAAAATTATCAATAATATTCACACCTTATGGATTAGATGGTTCATGATACCTGTTAATAATAATAGATCTCCAAAAAAAAATTAATTTGTTCAAGTAAGACAACCAAATTCACCACCACTTGTCCCTTTAAGCTTGAGTCATACCCTCAGTCCTCTTAAAGATGTCATACCTCAAGTATCATATGAGGACTCATCTAAACAATCCATAATCAGACACTAGGTATTTATCTTTTTATTCTAACAATAATATTTTATCACCAGTTCTCTGATTGACCTACCTAAACAAACCAATAATTGACTAGTGTTGTTGGTCCTACATAGTGTGGCCTTGAGAAGGGTAGACTCATCCAAGACTCAAGGTGAATGTTATATTACTACCATAAAAATTATAACTTCACATAATCATTAATTTTAGCTAAAATTCATAGATTCCAACACCTTAATATCATATAACATAGTACTTATTTACTTTCAATTAACATGATGGTTACAATCAGCCAACCATAATAACATTTCATCCAAAAAAACATTCTTAATCTTGCTTACATTTCTACCATTTTGGACCCCATAGTGCTCCCTAAGCACTAATCATAATACATTTTTAAAAAAATTACACAGTTATAGCCAGTCACTTTTAGTGACACATAAAGGCAATCAAAACATACACCTACTTGTCATAGCTATTAAAAAGAAATAGTTGCATAAAACTAATAATTGTTTGTTATTTCAAAAAAAAAATATATTTTAATTGCCCAAAATACATCAACAATAATAATAATAATAGTATCTTATTTTATAATTATTTCTAGAAATTTCAACATTAACTCGTAAGGCTTTGTTAACAATTTTTTGCATTTAATCTCTAATTACACCACTTTTCAAGGGTAGATTTTCCTTAAAATAGCCTTGTCTAACCATGAGCATCTTATGCATGTTAGTTTTCTTACTCAAATTAAAGCCACTCATCATAATATTGTTATAAAAATTTATTAATTCATGCATTTGATCATATATTACTCCAAAATATTCAATTCATATAAATAGAATATTATAAAAATTCTATTCATAATAGTCACTAATTATACTAGGAGCACCAAATCCCAAAATTTTTCTAATTTCCAAGATGGTTAATGCAACCCATAATTTTTGATATCAACAAAATATCATCATTCGATCAACAAAACATTTCCAATCTTGATTATAAATTCATTAACTTAGACAAAATAATGCTTCATAAGCACTAGTCATGAAACAAAACACTTTTTCAACTTATACTTGTGCCACATAGGACCCAATAATGAGTGGAAAAACCATTCCAACCTTAACTTATTGATCCTTAATTAATATTTTATTATTTTATTATCTATAATAATTATTTTCAATAAAAAGGATATCAATTTAAGATAACCTTGATTCAAAAATTAGTTATTAGTTTAAGGAAAATATAGTTAACATGCCAAGAATCATAATAGGCCAACTTCACCAAGTTGCCAATTAGGTCCTTAAGATAAAAATAAGGCCTATTAATTTCATTCAAGATTTAAATTAACAAGAGAGTAAATGAAGCTACATGAGTCACATAACATATATGAAATAACTCTAGTTATAACTTAGTCCAATATCAAACTTAGAAGAGTAATTCCAAAATTAACAAACCATTAAAAAATGAGTCAATATTCATACAACTCACCAATTTGTCCTGATAATCAAAAATTGATTTCAAGGTCTTTATATTCCAAAAATTATTAGTATTTTTTTTTAATGCATATCCAATAGAATGATAATGTTAATCAATAAGGATTCGAGTCTACCAACCCAAAAAGCTCAAACTAGTCCCTAACTAGTAAAGATTCTAAAACTAGATGATTTACTCTAGTAAATTAGGTACACTCTATCCTCAATTAGCCTCCTAGGAATAAGTCATCCCTTAACCCTTTAAGGACTTAATATCTTAATAAAATTTCTAATAATTATCAAATAATTATTCTAAATTCTAACAGTGATCTTTTATCACATTGACTCATATTGACCTACCCATACAAGTCAACCGATAGTCAAGCAAGACCCATATTAATACAACCTTAAATTGGAAAAGGGTAACTTTATCTAAAGCTATGGAGATCAATATATTATGGTTAACGAATCATTAAAATCCCATAGGAATCCAAAATGAAACAGTGCCTATTTCTCATTTTAATCATAGATGATTGATAAGTGTAGTACCAATAAAAATAATTTGGATATAAAGAGTACTAAGATTTTTTTTTTTTGTTAAGCAGCCTTTCCCTTAAAAATTTTTATAACACAAGATGTGATACCAAGTAAAATAAATCCAAGTCGATCCTTAATTTTTTTTCTAAAATAAGTGTTCTTTCCCAGTTTAATCTAGCATTACATAGATTCCAATAGTGTGCTTGAAATACAACTTTGCTATCATAGATCATGAATCAATCTACAAGCTTTTTAAACATATTAAGCAAACATAGTTTCCTAAAAGTGTATTCAATCCTTATATAAGGGTTATTAGACTTGATGCATTTATTAGAGTGGTAAAGCACTAGTCAAAGTAAGGAGATTGATATTACCTTTTTAATCTCTATAAGGATTTAATAACTCCCACAAATCAGATTTAGTCATCATTTACTTATTAGTACATTTAAGATTAATAGGTAGCCTTTTGTTATTGAAATTAAGGTAACTTATAAGAAATATTTGAGATAACATGTCTCTTATAGCAAAAAGGAGAATTATATAGCTTGATAAAACCACCAATTTAATAATAATAAACCATTTCTTATATCACACATACATTGTATGTAAGTTATCACAAATAAACCCTCATAGCCTTTACCACAGTAACACTAAAAGAGATGGGAAAAAATTATAAATTATGATAAATATTAATATTTTATTATATATTCCCACTCTCATATTAATTTGGGATACATATAATTTTACATGTCTATAAAGATTTCTTCTTTATAATAAGGAATGATACCCAAATGATACCTTTACAATTTAAATGAACCTCTTATACAAATACACTCTAAATGAGGGAAGTTCATTTAACAAGGCAAACACCATACAAACCATATCACATAATTTTAATGTAATAAGGTAAATATATTGAAAATATGTCATGCTTTGCCTCTCCAATGGGTGTCCAAAATATATCAATGAATAAAAGATCAATCCAGACATACTTTGGAAACAATATTAAGCAACCATAAATCATAATCCTTGATCTGTTACTAATTTGTCTTTCCACTAAACTTTAATTGAGAATGTCAATATAAAGGGTCAACACAATGTTGAGCAAGTCATCTTCCACTCATTAAATATTTTGGCATACAAATTAAATAACATCATGACAATTTTAATTTGCAAGAGTAAAAGAATTTGTGTTATCTAAACACATACTTGCATAACTTGTCTATATAGTGAATACCATGCCATAATCCACTTACTCACTTAATAGATATAACTTTAAATAAATATTTATAATAATTAATCACATAAATATAATACAATTCATCACATATATAAGTAATTAACATACTAATCATTGTAATTTTATACAACACTTGGCTCTTCAAACCTAATTCTCATGTTACAAGGATCAATGTAATTTCAATATTCCATCCTTACCAATAAAAAAATAATAGTAATAAAATAATAAAATTACTCTAACGATATTACTTGGGTCAAGAGAATTCCCAGTGCCTTTACACTCAATAGACGAATAAAGAGTAATTTTGTTATAGAAGCATCTCAAAAATGGGATCCAAATATCATGTCTGGAAAGAGGATGGTTTAATCCATTATTTATTTCAATATTTTTTAGGTTAATCTCAAGGTATAAATTATTATCAATAAAAAATTAGAGATTTAGATATTTTTAAACCATCAACTTCTAGGTTGTTGTGAGTTGATTTACACAAAAAAATAGTATACTCGACTAAAAAGAATGCTTTACCAAAATATAAAATGATCCAATGGAAATAATATAAGGACTTATATTGAAATATAAAGGTGGGGAGAATCCATTATCAAATTTAGTTTTGATAAAACTAGACATCTACTATAAAAATCAAGTCTTTTTTGGAACTAACTTGTAGCTAGTTAAAATCTAGAAATGCAGTTTTCTTCTTCAACTACCTCCCAAAAATGGTGTCACCAAAAGTCATTCATGGTATGGAGGATTAATATAATTATTATTTTTATTTACCATATGGTAAAATAATACGTTCCAACATTTTTTTGTCAACAAATAAAAGTTTAAATATTTATTGAAAGTTATTCTTCAGGCTGATTTAAGTTGATTTTTAAGCCATAAGAGGATTATAGAAATAATCATGCCTCTTTACAAGATTGATTAAATTACAAAATCAACTCAAAATGAACCAAGAGGAATACTCCAAAAATCAATTCACTTTCAGCTATAAGTGATAACACATATACTCAGTTATACAAGATAAATAATTGGTCATTCAAGATTTTAAATGCATACAATAAAATCAACCATTGCAATGATTTAAGTCAAGCATTTATTATCTTAAACATTTCATCAAATAGTTAATAATCATCCTTTATGAATTAATTTTCATCCATATAATAATTTTAACATTTTTTCATATAATTCATAAGCATCCTTCATGAACTAATTTCCAGCCACATAATGGTTTAGACGTTTTATCAAACAGCTCATAGGTATTCTTCATGAACTAATTTACAACCATATAATAGTCTAAGCAATTCATAAAAGAACCCATAAGCATCATTTTTTAAAAAATTTATCAAAAAAATTCTAGCCATACAACTTAACAACCAATTTTTAACCATTCAATTTAGCAACATATTCCAACCAATCAATTTAGCAACAAATTCTAGCCTTTCATTTTCACAAACAAATTTTAGTCGTGTCAATTTAGAAAACAATTTATAGTCATATCAGTTTGACAAGAAAATTCCATACATATTAATTTGACAAATAAATTTCAACCATATAATTTGGCAAACAAATTCCAGCCATATAATTTGGTAAACCCAGTAAAGAAAATAATATAAAAAACTAGATTTTAATAATATCGTATAAAGGGAAATTGATTCAAACATTTTACATAATCAAATTGGTAACCTTATCTTCAAATAAATTATCAAATTATAGACACAAATAATTTATTCATTTTCTCCATAAACTGAGAGAATAAGCAAAATACCATTTGCATATCAAAATACCATTACTCATCTAAAGTATAGGTTCACATATGCTTGTCCAGGCAAGCATATCTAGGTATATACTCTAATACAAGCTAAAAAATAATTATCCTGTTGATGTTTTCAATTAGAATAAAATAATATTTCAACAATAAGAAGGGTGATTTGCCTAGAGAAATAAATTTCATTATTTAATTTATTCCTTGGTTTGCCTTGGCTTTCATGGTGCCACAAAACCTCTCCTCTATGTAGCCTCCCAAAATGGCAACATAAATCTATTTTGAGCATTTCCCAACTATAGTAAAATTAAGGCTTTACAATAGGGTGTGTAAATCCATCTACCCATAATAAAAATAAAAAAATATCATATGCTTTATAATATATATGTATGCAAAATATGAAAGCACATAAAATGCCCACGAATTTCTATCATTTCTCTATTGTCAACACTTGGCATGACTACTATATAGATTAGACTTTTAGTTCCATGACATCCCCCTCACTAATATTCTTCTAGAAGTTTCTTTCACAAGCTATAAACCCTATCCAAGCTTTTACCAAATTAACCTTTTTGTCAATAATGATAAAAATGATAGTGGATATAATGTTTACCATAATTTAATTTTTTGACTTTTATAAAAAAATCAAATTTTATTTATAAAAATAATTGGTTTAAATATAAACCTAGCCCATTCATGGACTATTAAAAAATCATATCATGTATTAAATTAAATCTTTTAATTTAAATCCTGGCAATTAATATTTCTTGATTTTTATAATTTCATGTTCACTACCTGTACTAGGCTCCAAATAATAATCCAGAAAAAATAAAAAGCCTTAACACACTAGCCATAGAAGACTTATTCATGCAAAGCCTTAGCCATAATAACTTGGGTCATGACATTCTTTCCTCTTTAAAGAGGCATCATCTCAGTGACTAACGATGAAATGAATAGCTCATGACTAGATTTATATCATTATGGACTCTTATCTAGGAGTAAATACCTCTAGAGGGTTCTACAGAGAAGAATGTACTTTATATATATATATATATATATATATATATATATATATATATATATATATATATATATCAAGGCATATCAATATGTGGGTTCATATTGATAAGCTCTGAGTTCTATAAAAGTGCATTCATTTCTCAATAAGACCACCTAAAGATCCTTATCCCTATCTTAGATGTCATGTTCCTTTTAAGAGTTTGACCATCCATATACTAATTTTAATAATATATTGGTTTATAAAAAGCACAAAAACAAAGTAAAAAAATTGAATCCTTAAAACAAGAGATTTATTATTTTGTGCTTTCTCAAATAAAGATTCAATGATTTCCATAACTAATGGAGAAAGAATCAAATCAAATAATCTAATAAAAATTATAATGTAACTTTTTTGACATTTTAAACCTTGTATGAGCAAATTTCATGTATTAAAAATATCATACATACTTAAATTTTTACATTCGCTCACAGATTTTATCATTATTCAAAAAATTAGAATCAGAATTTTGAAATTAAAACAATTTCATGTTAAAATTTCTATCATAAAATAGACATAATGTCTAAGAAACTACTAATTTCATAGTTGAAATTGAAATAAATTTAATATTAACGCTTAATTATCAATTTGTAATTTATGACAACTAATTTATCAAAAAAAGCAAAGTCTAAGACATTTTCCATAAACAATTAGTTATGTCCCAAGCATAACTTTGTAATATTCACCATAAAATATAAATCATTATAGTAATAATACTTATTATGTGGTCCTTCCACCACTTTAAATTATGCTTTATGCATAATTTCTTATAATTCATCTCATAATAAAATTAACATCTAGCCAACCATACCACTATGGTTGCTAAAATTTGCATCATTCATGGGTTAGTACAACATCCTGTACCAACCACATTAAATATTAGAGAGTTCATCCTAGGCACTCACATAAAACCCTCAAGGTTTTCAACATGTTCTCAATAAATTTTGTGAACTCACGTGATGGTTATAGGGATCCTAATCCCACCATCATTTTATAAATACTTCCTAGTAGCACCTAAGAATTTCAAAATGGCTTGATCAGGGCTTTATATTTTCCCTTCTGAGCATAGATATACATACTAGTCATGCCTTTAAATAAATTATAATATCCTTTCAAGAATATTCTCCCATAAAAATATATATCCATTTTGTAACATAACACACTTACATTTACAAGCCAACACGTACCTACATTAAAGTAAGTAAATCCTTGATATAATGCACAAGCATCTAACTTATAGGACCAATTAGTGCTTCACAAGGCTAAATCAAGGTCACATAGGTTATTTTTACAACCACCTTCGAGAGGTGGGTAAGGTAACACTTGATCCACAAGATGACCATTATGCATGAAGATCTCATAGCCAACTTATAGCACACATGATGTACACGTCTGAATGAATCAAGTAGTTACTTCATGCAAAAAGAAAAAATATATTTTTAGATTACTAGAGACTCCACTTCTTAGCCCATACTCAGTCTAAATCAATGTGAATGTAGTTCTTCTCCACCCTCAACCTCACACTTGAATCAATGCTCATCACTAGAGTAGTAATGCAGGATTATACCATACAATACAACATCATACCCTTGTAGATTTAATTAAAATAGGTTACTTTCGAAAGGAAAAAGTTGCATCACAAAGTAGTTCTTGATCACATTTCTTCATATCAAGAGTTAACAACACAAGGTCACACATGTTTTATGACATATACATGAAAAAATTATGAAATAATGTTTTATAACATAAATAAATTACAAAGTTGCATGGTCTATCATAATCACATATAACATAAAAGTTTTCACAACATACAATATTTTTACATGCAATGAAGGAACAATATTTGACTCTGGTGTTTAGTAACTTATGCTAAGGATATTTTTACATCACAACACATAATCACACTTATATGTGAAACACAAGGCTCTATGCATTTTATCATCCCACTTGATGCTTAGATGCCATCATAAATGATATCAAATATCCATCATTTATCATAATATGCTCAGTTATAGGGATATCAAGTTTATCATCACCTTCTTTCAAAGATGGGTGTATTCCAATAGAGCCCATTAATTTATAACATTGAAAAATAAAATTTTACCAATAATATTTGCACTTCATGCATTAGATAGCTCATAATACTCATTAATAATAAGAGATCTCTAAAATTTTCTAACTTATCCAAGCAAGCCAACCACATTCACCCCCACTTGAACCTCTAGGCTTGAATCACACCCTCAGTCCTCCCAAGGATGTCATACCTCAAGTATCATATTTGCGCTTGTCTAAACAAGCCATCATCAGACACTAGATATTTATATTTTTATTCCAATAGCAAGCTTTTATCACTAGTTCTCTGATTGATCTACCCAAATAAGTCAATGGTTGACTAGTGTTGTTGGTCTTATGTAGTGTGACCTTGGGAAGGGAAGACTTATCCAAGGCTCAAGGTGAAGGTTATATTGCTACCATGTAAATTAAAACTTCCCACAATCATTAATTTTAGTTAAAATTCATAGATTCTAGCACCTCAATATCATATAACATAGTAATTATTCACTTTCATTTAGCATGATGGTTGCAATCAACCAACCATAATAACATTTCAACTAAAAAAACTTCCCTGCTCTTGCTTACAAGTCCACCATTTTGGACCTAATAGTGCTCCTTAAGCACTAGTCATAATGCTTTTTTTTTTTTTTTTTTAAAAATTGCATAGTTGTAAGTTGTCACTTTGAGTGACACATAAAAGTAAGCAAAACATACACCTACTTGCCATAGTTGTTAAAAAAATAGATTCATAAAACCCATAATTAAATATTTTTTTGAAAGAAAATTTTCTTTTAATTACCCAAGAGACATAAATAATAATAGTAGTATATTATTTTAACCAATCATAATTTTTTTAAAAAAAAAATACCTAGTTGTAACTAGTCACTTTTAGTGACACATAAAGGCAAGCAAAACATACACCTACTTTCCATAGCTAAAAAAAATAGTTGCATAAAACCAATAATTAATCATTCTTTTGAAAAAAAAATTAATTACCCAAGATACATCAACAATAATAGTAGTATCTTATTTTATACTCATTTTTAAAATTTTAGTATTACTTCATAAGCTTTTATTAACAATTTTATGCATTTAGTCATTGATTACACCACCTTTCAAAGGTAGATTTGCCTTAAAATAGCTTTTTCCAACTATGAGCATCTTATGCATGTTGAATTGTCTTACTCAACTTAACTCAACTTAAGGCCCCTCATCACAAGAATGATATAATAACTCAATAATTCATGAATTTGAGCATATATTACACCAAAGTATTCAATTCATATGAACATAATATTATAAAAATTCTGCCCATAACAGTCATTAATTATGTTGGGAACACTAAACCCCAACATTTTTATAATTTTCAAGATGGTTAAAGGAACCCATCACTTATGTATCAATAAAATACCATCATCCAATCAGAAAAAAATTTATGATCTTGATTATAAATTCATTACCTTAGATAAAATAGTGTTTCACAACCATTAGTCATGAAACAAAACATTTTCTTAGCTTATACTAGTACTGCACATGTCCCAACAATGAGATGGAATACTATTTCAACCTTAATTACCCTGTTGAGCCTTAATTTTTATTTTTATCTACAAGGATTATTTTCAACAAAGGTATCAATTTAAGATAACCTTGATTCAAAAAATAGTTATTAGTTCAAGGCAAATATAGTTAACATGCCAAGAATCACAATAGGTCAACTTCATCAAGTTTCTAATTAGGTTCTTAAGATAAAAATAAGTCCTACTAATTCCATTCCTGACTTCACTTAATAATATATAAAATTTAGTCACATAAATCATATAAGATCTATGAAATAACTCTAATTATAACTTAGTCCAATATCAGACTTAGGAGAGTAATTAACAAAGCACCAAAAAAATGAGTTAATATTCATAGAACTCACCAAGTTGTCTTGATAACAAAAAATTCATTTCAAGGTGTTTCTATTCTAGCACTTATTAGTATGTTTTATTAATGCATATCCAATGGAATGGTAATGATAATTAACTAACATTCGAGTCTACCAAATCAAAAAGTTCAAACTAGTCCCTGACCAATGAAGATTCTAAAACTAGATGATTTACTCATGTAAATCAGGTACACTCTCTCCTTAATTAGCCTCCCAAACATAATTCATCCTTTAACCCTTCAAGGACTTAATGTCCTAATAAAATTTTCAATAATTATCAAATAATTATTCTAAATTTCAATAATGGTCTTTTATCACATTGACTCATATTGACCCATCGATACAAGTCAACTGATAGTCAAGTGAGACCTATATTAACACAATTTAAAATTGGAAAAGGGTTGACTTTATCTAAGGCTATGGATATCAACATATTGTGATTAAGGAATCATTAAGAGCCCACAGGGTTCCAAAATGAAATAGTGCCTATTTCACATTCTAGTCATAGATGCGCAATAAGTTTAGTATCAATAAACATAATTTAGATATAAAATACAATAAGATATTTATTTTATTTAAGCATATTTTTCCTTAAAAACTTTTACAGCATAGGTTCTGATACCAAGTGAAATGAACCCAAATCAATCCATAATTTTTTTCAAAATAAGGGTTCTTTCCCAATTTGATCTTACATTACATATATTCTAATAGTGTGCTTGAATGACAACTTTGATATCATAGATCATGAATCAATCTATAAGATTATTAAACATATTAAGCACATATAGTCTTCCAAAATTGTATTCGATCCCTATGCAAGGGTTCTTAGACTTGATACCTTTATTATAGTGATAAAGTAATAGTCAAAATAAAGAGATTGATATCACCTTTTTAATCTCTACAAGGTTGTAATAACTCTCCCAAATCAAATTTAGTCATCCTTTATTTATTATTTCATTTAAGATTAATAGGTAGACTTTTGTTATTGAGATAAGGTAACCTATGAAAAAGATTTGAGACATGTTTCTTATAGAAAATAGGAAAATGATATAGCTTGATAAAGCCACCAATTTAACAATAGGAAACCATTCCTTATATCACACATATATAGTATGTAAGTTGTCATTAAAAGGATCTCATAGCCTTTACCACAGTAAGACTAAAACAGATGGGCAATTGCCATAAATTATGACATATATCAAGAGCTTATTATATATTCCCAGTCTCATATTAATTTGGGGTACATATAAGTTTACATCTCTATAAATATTTATTTTTTATAACAAGGAATGGTACCCAAATGATACCTTTATAATTTAAATGAAACTCTTATACAAATACACTCTAAATGAGGGACATTCATTTAACAAGGAAAACACCATACAACCTGTAACACATAATTTAAATGTAAAAAAGTAAATATATTGGAATAATTCCACACTTTTCCTCTCCAATTAGTGTCCTAAATATATCAATGAAGAAAATATCAATCCAGAAATACTTTGTAAACAACATTAAACAACAAAAAATCATATTCTTTGATCTTTTACTAAATTATTTTGCCACTAAACCTGCACTAATAATATCAATACAATGGTTCAACACAATGTTGATCAAGTCATCTTCCACTCATTAAATATTATGGCATATAATTTAAACATCAGCATGCCAGTTTTAATTTACAAGAATAAAGGAGTCTATGTTATATAAACACATACTTACATAACTTGGCTATATAGAAAATAACATGCCATGATCCACTTACTCAATTAATGGATATATCTTTCAATAAATGTTTATAAGAAGTATTCACACAAAAAGAATATAATTCATTACATATATAAGAAATTAACATACTAATCAATATAGTTTCATATATCACTTGGCTCTTCAAACTCAATTCTCATGTTACAAGGATCAATATACTTTAAATATTCCATCCTTACCAACCAAAATGTAATAATAATAAAATAATAAAATCTCTCTAACTTGATTAGTTAGGTCACGACAATTTCAAGTGCCTTGACACTTAATAGGCTAACAAGGAATAATTCTACTATAAAAAAATCTTAGAAATGAGATCCAAATATCATGTCCAGAATGAGGATCATTGTATCCATTATTATTTTAATATTTTTTAGGTTAATCTCAAGGTATAAAGTATTATCAAAAAAAAACTAGAGATTTAGATATTTTTAAGCGATCAACTTGTAGGTTATTATGAGCTAATTTGCATAGAAAAACAATGTAAATGGATAAAAAGAATGCCTTACCAAAGATATAAAATGATCCAATAGGATTAATATAAGGACATGTATTGAAATATAAGTTTGGGGAGATTCCATTATCAAATTATGTTTTGATAAAATCATGCATCCATCATAAAAATCAAGTCTCATTTTGAGGTAACTTACAATTAGTTAAAACCTAGAAATGCAATTTTCTTTTGCAATTACCTCTCAAAAATGGTTTCACCAAAAGTCATTTGTGTTAGGGAGGATTAATCTAATTAGTTTTGTTATTTACCATATGATAAATTAATATGTTGCAACTCTTTTTTGTCAACAAATAAAAATTTAAATATTTATTGAAAGTTGTTATTTGAGCTAATTTGGACTAATTTTTTCAGCCATAAAAGAGGATTACCAAAATAATCATTCCTCTTTACAATATTGACTAAATTTCCCAACCACCTCAAAATTAACTAAGTCGAATACCGCAATAATCAATTCACTTTCAGCTATAAGTGATAAAACATATACTCAACTATACAAGACGAATAATTAACCATTCAATATTTTAAATGCATATAATAAAATTAGTCAATGTAATAATTTAAGCCAACCATTTATTAGATTAAACATTTAATAAAATATTTCATAAATATAATTTATGAACTAACATTTATCCATATAATAATTTTAGTATTTTTTCAAATAGTTCATAAGCATCCTTCATGAACTAATTTTTAGCCACATAATGGTTTAGATATTTCGTCAAAAATTTCATAGACATCCTTCATGAACTAATTTACAGCCATATAATAGTCTAATAAATTCATCAAATAGATTATAAGCATCCACTTTGAGGTAATTTAACAAATAAATTTTAACTATATAATTTAACAACCAATTTTTAGCCATTCAATTTAGCAACATATTTTGACCAATCAATTTAGCAACAAATTTCATCCATTCATTTTGGAAAACAAATTCTAGCCATGTGAATTTGACAAACAATTTCCATCCATGTCAATTTGGAAAAAAAATTCCATCCATGTCAATTTGGCAAACAAATTTTAGTCATATAATTTAGCAAACAAATTCCAACCATAAATTTGGCAAACCCAACAAGGGAAATGATATGAAAAATTAGATATTAATAATATCATAAAAAGGCAAATTCATTCAACCATTTTACACAATCAAATTGATAACCTTATCTTCAAATAAATTATCAGATTATGCACAACAATAATATATTTATTTTCTCCATAAATTGAGAGAATAAACAAAATACCATTTGCATATCAAAATTCTCTTACTCATCTGGAGTATAGACTCACATGTACTTGTCTAGATAATCATATCTAGGTGTATACCTCCATATAAGCTAAAAATAATAACCCTGCTAATGTTTTTGTATAGAATGAAAAAATATTTCAATAAAAGGAAGGGTGACTTGCTTGGTGAAATAAATTTCATTATTTCTTTTATTACCTAGCTTGTCTTGGTTTTCATGGTGCCACAAAACCTCTCTTCTATGTATCCTCATAAAATGGCCATGTAACCTTTTTCTGATTTTTTCCAAATTGAAGTAAAATAAAGGCTTTAAAATAGGGTATGGGCATCCATCTACCCATAATAAAAATTATAAAATATCATATACTCTTATATACATGTATGCAAAATGTGGAAACACACAAAATGCCCATGAATTTCTATCGTTTCTCTATTTCCAACACTTAGCATGGCTACTATGCAACTTAGACTTATAGTTTCCATGACATCCCCCTCACTCTTCTTCTTCTAAAATTTTATTTCAAAATCTATAAACCCTAGTTGAGCTTCTACCAAATTAACATTTTTGTCAATAATGATAAAAATGATAATGGATATAATATTTACCATAATTTCATTTTATTACTTTTATAAAAAATCTATTTCCATTACTATCAATAATTGATTTAAATATAAACCTAGTCCATTCATGGACTATTGAAAAATCATATCATATATTAAATTAAATCCTTTAATATAAAGCTTGGTAATTAATATTTTTTGATGATTTTTATAATTTCATGCTCACTACCTTTACAAGGCTCGAAATAATATTTTGGAAAGCATAAAAAGGCTTAACACACTAGCCATAGAAAACTTATTCATGCAAAATATTAACCATAATAACTTGGGTTATGATACATACATATAGGAGAGTGCTGATTAACTCCTCCAAAAAAGGTGGTCAAAATACTCTTGAAATAGGTAAGTAACTACCCCATAGAATATGGTCAAAAGACTCTCAAAATAGACAAGTAACACCTCCAAAAAAAGTTTACAATAGGGCCAAGAATATAGGATTAACTCCCATACCTATGTTAACTAGTCAAGGGAGACACTTCCTAGTCACCTCATCAACCTACACACATAAGTAAGCTTCTCCATGAAATTAAGAAAACTCAAAGTGAGGGAAACAATTCTCATAATAAGTAAATATAGGAAAAAAGAAAACCCTTAATTTAACACCCCATACATCCCCATAAGCACAACTTAGGTGGGTAGTGTGAAAATAGGCCTGATCAAGTACCCATATACAAAGAAATCTCTCATAAAACAAAGAAAATGAGAAAACCTGTAGGAAAAATCTCCACCATAAATGAGAGACATAGAAAAAGAGAAGAGGCTAGAAACCTCCCCCTCCTCTGAGGATGATGTTGATGTTAATTTATACCATACCAAAATAAGAGATCATAGATGAATGAACTTATTCTTAGTGAAGAGTTTGGTAAATATATTTGTAACTTGCTTTGAAGGCTGAAAAATATCAAGTTGATGACTTGAACATGAATAAACTCCCTAATAAAATGAATGTGAGTCTCAATATGTTTAGTTTATTGGTGCTAGAATGGATTCCTTTATATCTATATAGTGGTTTTATTATCATAATAGATGATGTATGGATGCTTGATAGGAATGTCAATCTTTGATAGAATCCCCTAAAGCTAAATAGCCTCAGTAGCTATGTTAAGAGCTCCCCTATACTCGGCCTTTGTGGATGATATAACAATAGTATTTTTCTTCTTGCTAGACTAATTGATAAGACTAGGACCTAGATAAAAATTATAACCTGAAGTGGACTTGTGATTCTAAGTTTACCAATTTAATCTTAATCTAAAAAATCAACCAAGTCAACCTTTGTACCAAATCTATACTAGATCTTAAATCTATAAGAACCCTGAATGTAGTGCAAGATCTTCTTAGCTACTTTCCATTGAAACTCATGGGGATCCTACATGAATTGTGAAATAATACCCATTACATATGTAATTTTGGGCTTAGTATGAGTTAAATAAATGAGTCTACCAATAAGTTATCAATACCGAATGACATCAACCAAAGGTGTAGAACAGTCAACCTCAAGTTTGAATCCTGATAGAAAGGGAGTCAAGGATGGCTTACAATTATCTATGTGAAACTAAACCAAAATATTAAGAGTAAACTTGGGATGTGTAAGTGAAATACATGAATCAGACTATAAAATATTGATGCCAATGAAGTAATGTATAAGACCCAAGTCAGTCATATATAATTTGTCTTGTAGAGTTATCTTCACTGGTGAAATAGATGATGAAGAACTCCCAATGATCAAAAGATCATCAATATAAAGGACCATTATTAGTGAAGAATAATTATGTCATAATAATTATATATTAGGGTTTAAATGACACCTAGTGAAACCTAAAGTAAGGAGGAAGGAATCCATCTTAGCATACCAATCTCAAGGGGCCTGTTTGAGGCCATAGATGGATTTACTAAGTCTAAAAACTAAGGATGAATCCTAAATAAACCCAAGTGGTCACTCCATTTAGTTATATTCATTAAGGTCTCCATGAAGAAAAACACTTTCCACATCCATCTAGTGCATATCCTAGCCATGTGTTACATCTATAACTAGTGTGAGTTAGATCAAAGTCATCTTTGCAGAAAGTGAAAATATATTTTAGTAGTCAATGCTAACTATCTATAAAAAACCATTAGTGACTAATTACACCTTATAATTATCAATTGAACCATCTACTAAAAATTTAGTTTGATATATCCACATACATCGAACCATCTTCCTTCCCTTAAGAAGTGAATTCAAATCTCAAGTATGATTTTTTATCAAGGAATAAAATTCTTCTTGCATAACACTATCCCTCTCAAGTATGGATGAAGCCTCTCTAAAAATGTGGATCTAAAACTAAATAAAAAAAAATCATGTGGACCACTCTAATAATCTACCTAAGTACATATATCATTTGTTGGATCCCCTACCCAAGTACCTTCACTCTAAAGTGTCTACCTGGCCCAAAGAGGCTTGGATGTGGGTGAGTCAGGTGTTGACTCCTCATATTTTTAAATATGACTAAAGGTGGATGTATAAGACTCCTCATTAATGTCCTTGCTATCAAAACTAGAAGTATAAGAATAAGATCATGGCTTATGAACCTGTTTTAAATGATCCAAGTCAAAAGAATAATAATCAAGTCTAAGTGAATCTAATTAAAGATAAGAAGTATTAAGTGTTGAGTCTTTGGGACACTCCTAAAACTGAACACTTCTCTATATAAACAACTCATGTGTGGTTATATGTAGAAGGAATTACCCCTTGATACCATCTGGATAACATATAAAGATGTAAGGCTTGGACCGAGGTTCCATAACTTTGCATATCTTCTTTGATATATATGCCATAGTTGGAGATCTAAAAAACCCTAAAGTGTTCAACATCAAGTTTTCTTTCATGCAAAGATTCAAAAGGAGTTATGTCTTTTAAGTATTTGTGAGGAAACCTATTCTGAATATAGCAAGCATAATTAATGACTTTGACCTAATAATGAGGTGTCAAGGACCTAAAGTGAATCATACAACTAGCCATCTCTTTCAAGGATCTATTCTTATATTTTGTAACTTTATTATATGAAGAGTTATAGGTAACTATCCACTGCAAATTAATCCCCTCTATGGTGCAAAACTACTCAAATTTATTGTTGACATATTCACATCCATTATTAGTTCAAATAACCTTGATGGATTTCTCAAATTATTTCTCATCAAGAGCCTTTAAGTATTGAAAATCTTTAAACACTTCAAGATTTTGTTTAGGAAAGTATTCTCATGTATTACTTTAGAAAACATTAATGAAAGTGAGAATGTAATTAGCCCTTGTAAAAGATAGACTAAGAAAAGGCACATATACATCACTGTGAACTAACTCCAATGCTTGTGAAGCCCTTCATGCTTTCCCTTTGTCAAATTTTGATTTGGGATGCTTTTCAAGAGAGTAACCCTCATAAATTCCCTTAGAGAATTGGACTCAAGGCAAGCATATGACCACACTATTTTTTCTAAGTTGTTGAAGATAGCATTAATTAAGGTGGCTAAAATGCTCATGTTATAATTTGTTAACTCCATCTAAATGAGTCAACAATGTAATAAGAGAAGAATTAGGTGTAAAATGTGAGGTGTATAACCTATCTTGGTGATCTACCTTACCCATTGCCACTGTAGAATCATTATGAAGCTCCTTGATGATAACTAAATATGGTAAAAACTCAACCCTCATGCCTTTGTTAATATGAATTATTTGATACATGAATAGGAGATTGGTTGAAAATAAGGAACACTTAGAACATTATTGAATATTCCTCCTTCTATTTCAACACACTCTCTCCCTAAAAATCATATAGAAGTTTCATCACCCAAACTAATAGAAGACATGCTACAAGGCTCTAAGGAAGAAAACTCAACTGTGAAAAACACATGTGGTGAGAAACACCCAAGTCGATAACCCATGAAGATGTTAAAGCTATAATTTCAAAAAGAGCCTTGCTCTTATAATTCTCTTTTTCTTTTCCCTTTGCCTTAGTAGATCTTGGGTATATGAATTATACTTGATGGACTCATGAACACCTATGTTGTTATTCTCTAGGAGATGAGCTAGTTGATATTTTTACTTCATATACTTGTGTTTATCATGCCCATTTTTCTTATAGTAGGCACACTTAACATTCTCTTTCTTAGGGTCTTCATTGGAAGATGAGACTTATAAGTTGGTTTTGGTAAAGATTGATTATTTATTCTCTTGATCCTTATTATTCTTCTTCTTCTCTTTGTTTTAAGTCTTTGCTTTCCCATTCCTAGAAAATAGGGCTTGAGGTTTTGTGGACTTCAATGTGCCCATATGCATCAACTTGTCTTGCTCCCTAGTTAAATTGGTAATGAGATCATCTAAAGAGGGATTTTTAAATGCAATAACCAAGGAACATTTAGTGTCATGGAAGGTAGAGAAAAACACTAAATAGTTACAACCTAGTTTAAAGAGTATAGAAAGACAAGTTGGTCATCTTCATTCTTTATCCAACATTATTTCAATTATAATTTTAGGGATTTGAATGTAGTGAACAATTTCTAAGGGTTTCAAAGTTTCAATTAATTAGGCTAATGAGTTCATTCACAAGATCATAACCTCTCATCACATCTTTCTCTCCAAATAGTTTACCCAAAATGTTCCATACATCATGAGGTGATTTGATAAGCTTTAAGTGAAATAGGAGAACAGGTGCTAAAGAAAGACATAATAGCCCATATGCTTCATCACTATGGTTATTATTGGCCAATTTTTTCCTACACACAAAGTTTTTACCTAGATGGATTAACTAAGTAGAGTTTCTATTAAATGGATGATCAAATAGGTAAAAGAGAAGGTCACATATTACTTGCAAAGCTTTTTGAAACACTTAAAGAAAGCTTAAAGTGTAATTTGTTGATCTTTGGGAAGCAAGTCTAGGAATAGGTTTAGAATTTCAAGAGAAATAATTATATTAGGCTCCCATGGTGATATTATCATTTAGGGATATGAGTCAAGTTGAATAAAGTCTCAAAAGTTAATTCAAGCCTTGGAAATTCAAACAACAATTTCTAGCAATCCTAGAAGAACTAGACCATCATAACACGTCATGTAAGAAAGAATAGATCAGTTTGATTTTGAATTTTATAAGTGTGATTAGAAAACCTATAAAATTTAAAGAGTTACATGAAAATGATGTTCTTTTTTCCATGAATACCCTCTTCAAATTTCATATCTTGATGAGTTATCTATCTCTAGATATAACATTTCAAATTTAAACTAGCAGAGTGAGATGTGCATGGGGACATTAAGTTAAATTTATGGTAAATAACTATTTGAATTAAAAAAACCTCAAAGGATCATGAGGTTTAATGTGGAGCTAAAAAGTGTCTAAATGGCAGAAGGTTCAGTCAATATCTGACAACGTGCAGGCAAAGACTAAGGTTAGTGGGTCCAAACAAAACAATGAAACATGTTTAATCATACAAGTGTGGATCAATGGTGAATGAGAGGTAAAAAATTTAGTGAATCATGAGGATGAACATGAAGCTACCAAGTGTCACGATTATAGTACACTCTTAAAAAAATCAACGATGAACATTCATCTATGCATAAAAATATCAATGACACATAACAAAGTCAAAGAGTCAACAAGCTTAGGATGAATGCAAGGTTACCACATGGTGCAAGCATGGAACCAAAAAAATTATGATAGGACCCAAAAAAATAAGGTAGATATGACAAATTCCATGATCAAGGAACCTAGATTGAGATCAATGATAGATATTAAAAGTTGAAGCCAGGAGACTTCAAATGGAGAATAAATATGACTTAGGTTAAAAGAGAGAAAATATTTCAAAGGGCATATACCACCATTAGAGCTCAGTCAAGAACCATTAAAAATGAGACACAATTATACATTTAGGATTGTCAATTATAAATTTTTTTTGCCATTAAAGCTCAATTAAGACCTCTAGTCAAAGATTTAGAACTTGTCGACCCCATTTTCCAAAGTTGCAAGATTATTTCATGGATGTGTTCATTGATATTTTAGAAGGGAGATATTCATTTGAAATGAATTATTAGTTTCCATAAGGTTCAAAGGTATAATAGGTTTTCTTAAACCTAATATAATTAAATAAGGAAGTTATGTGGCCTGTAGGCCTATATGTTTTCATTGACGTAATAACTATAGGAAAACCAATGAATGGATTGGTGTTCTTCTATAGTGAGACCTATGCTTAGAAATTGAATTAAGGGGTAGATGTTTAATTATGGAGAAGTGTCTCATCCTTTGACATAGTCTTATATTCAACAAATAGGTACCTACAGATTCTCAAAGAAGATCTGGTCATCGCTTTATCAGGACCAAAGATACAATGAATTTTCCCTTATAGGTAAGTCAAGGGGAAGATGGTGTTGAATCCAAGATGGAGATTTGGTGGTTGGAGAAAGTATTTAGATAATTTATTATATTTTTAATGGGGATTTAAGGTTTTTTTCTTAAGATGAGTATGAATCATCATCTTAAACACATTCTTGTCTTCTAGTATATTTCTCAGTCAATAAAAGAGTTTGAGGGCTATTGGGAAAAATGAAAGTTGATCTATCTATGATTGATTAGTATTGATTGGATAAAAATGTGGTTGATAATTCATTAAGGACTAGTTGTATCTCATTTATTATTTTCTAATGATGTGCACCATCTCTCTCCTCCTTTCTCCTATATCTTCCATTTTTTCTTTCCCATGGTAGCTCTGTCTATGGGATTTTAGAATTAGACTCTCTCATTTTCTTAAAGTGTAGGAAAATTCTCATTTTATAAGGATATAACCTATACAAATTTATAATAATTACCTCTTGATGTAATAAAGGACTTTTTTTACCTATCTCTTGCCTTTGGTTAGTGTTTAGTGAGTTGTGCATGATGGCCTTGTAAAGGAGATTCTTCCATATCCATTGTCCTTATTTATTGCCTCTCTTTAGCTGTTTTAAAGATATTGTAGGTATATAATTATGATTTTTTACAATTAATAGATGATTAGTGTGAGTCTTACAATTCCTCTTTAATTTCATTCATTACTTCATGAACCTAGTTTACAAAATACTTATGCAATCAGCTTATTTTTGAGATTGTATGAGCTCGTATTATCTTATGCTAATCTAGTGTGGGTTCAAGCATATGTGAGTATAATTTAAATTTGTTTAATCACCATTTATCTCTCTTAGTAACCCTTTTTACCCTTTTCTAACCTTTTTCCTAGTAGAATCATTAGTTTAGGTGATCCATCAAGAGGAAGTCACCCTTCTCTGGAGGTTCGACCCTATTATAAGATATCTACAACATGGGGTTGTTCCCATATTGTGAATGGGAGTGAAGGACCCTAAATAAATCCTATAAAAGGGTGAAGTTCCATGTTAAAATAGTTGTTGGCATGCCCAATGGGACCCTTTTATTCGGTACTAAGTGAAGAGTTTTAGTGTTTTCTTCATCTGATCAACATTTAGAGGCATATGTATAAACATCAATTATGAATCCAAGTATTCATTATCTCATATGAGCAGCCCAAGTGACTAATCATCAGTATCTAGTAACTCCAAAAAATCCAAATCAATCTAGTAGTAAAGCAATACCTATTCTATCATGCTAAAAATGTCTATAAGACTAGATTCTATTAGTATTCATTTTGAATTTGTTGAACTGACTTTAAATTTAGTCAAAAGTTTAAGATTTGGCAATACACATCCATATAAAGGGAACTTTATTCCTAGAATAATTTCAAAACCTACCTCTACAAGAAGATCTATGTTGAATCCTTTCATTACCATGGTAGCCCCTAAAGCTTTCCATTTTATGGATTTCAATGGTCAAAGTCCTTTAGACCTATAGTAATATGATCTTATTCTAGTATAATATCTTAAAAGGGTCCCCCATTTCACTAGAGACCAATCTACAACCCCTTATAAACACCTTAGAGACAGAGCCAACTTCTATAATATTCATGACATAACTAAAGAAAATGTGGCTATTAGGTTGTTGGCTATCTCTTTCAAGGGTAAAGATTTAGAATGGTATAAAAACCTTAATACCAACTCTATAACATCATGGGACTAGTTAGGTGATGCATTATGTAAGAGATTTGAGGACAAAAGTGACCATTTGTCACTTGTAGAATAGTTAACCACAATTAAGAGGGTTCCTCATGAGGTCATGTAGGATTTCAACAAAATATTTCAAAAGACATGGGATAGGATTCTAATCTCTATTAGGCCTACTCCAAACTTTGATTTCCTTTATTACCTAAAAGTTCTAAATAGTGATATTTCAGTCAAATTCAGTCTATGGGGAAAAATATATTGCCAAATGCTTATGAGGTGGCAATTAGAGTAGAGAATTATCTAGTTCAAGCTGGAAATCTTACACCTAGACCATGATTGCCTTTGTTCCCTAAGATCCAACCACCCATTTTTCTATTCCTCCCCTTGTTATCATTCCTCCTATTCCAACACTTTCTACCATACCTACACCAAAGCAAGGAAAGGCTTCCACTAGCCAATCTAGTGACTCCCAAGAACATAATAACTTTCAAGAGCTTAACAACATGTTTCAATCCATGGGAAATGAATTAATGAATGTTAAGAGGGAGAAGGCCCAATTCAACACACCTTATAAAGCTACATATCAGCCTCAATGGTATTCTTTTCAAGCAAATAAGCCACCTTACAAGGGAAATTTCCAAGAACAAGGGCAACCTAACTATGTTAGGTAATACAATTATAATCCAAATAATGTAAGTACTTTTAACACCTAGTCCCTATCCAAAATAACATTGTTCAATAAGTTAAATTTGCTATGCCTTGGAATTAATATTTTCATTAATCCATTATCTCAAACATTGACTTCAATCAAGCTTTCAATGATCAATGGCAGTAGAATACTACCTATAGGTACAATCAAGCTCTTATGGCTCAAAATATAGACATGCCTATGATGAAAAACTAGAAAAACCTTAGCACGGTCAAGGGTCCAATGAAGGACCAAGCTAGTTAGATGCTACGATGGTAAATTATGAGAAATAATAATTATATGCACTTAATCAATAGGCTAGTTCTAGCCAAGCATACATTCCAGTGGAAGCTAATACAAGGTTCAAAATAAGGAACATGGATGGTAACCAGGAAGTAGTCAAAGAAATTCTTACCATTACTCCTTTACTATCAAAGCCAAAGGAACCAAATTATACTCCAAAGGTCCCAATAGCTCTAAAGAAATAGAACCAAGGGACTACCTTTGTATCAAAAAACTCACAAGTTTAAAGTATAGTTGTGGTTTCTAAATCACAAGCAAAAGTTGGTGGTTTGCCCATCAACATTATGGAATAAATAAAAAATTCTAATGCGAGTGTGCCAATGTGGGATATCATTTCCATGCTTGGTTAGGTGGATATCCTTCAATAAGGATGGTAAAAGATTAATGTTTCTAACAATCCACCAGGTAATGAAAATGTAGTTCTCACTAATACACTTAATGGGCCTAATGAAGGGTAATCAAGGGTGGTTAATCCTCCTCCTTTCTATATTTATGTGATCATTGGTGGATATTTGATTCAAAATTGCATGGTGTACAATGGATCAAGCACTATGATGATGTTAAATTCAATTCTAGATCAGCTTGGCTTGAAGTATGCACCCCAATCTAAGGGAGTTTTACAACTTGATGGATCTTCCACCAAACTAGTTGGTATCATCAAAGATCTAAACCTGACCCTACATGCCTGTCTTAGTGTTATTTTGGCTCAAGATGTGTTGATCCTAGAGGTGCCTCCTCATTTTTCCCTATGCTTATCTAGAGACTTTACAACAAAAATTGGGGGTTATCTTGAATCACATTGGTCATACATGGCTTTCAAAATAAGATATAGAACCAAGGTATCCATCAAAGCTAAGACCATTGCATAATTACACATTAAACCTTATGGGCCAGATAGCATAAACATCAACTATACCATTCTTGATGAGGATGAATTCATAGTTGGTTAAGAACTAAACACTCATCTTGAGGAGATACTTGATATGTTCTTGGATGAATTATGGAATGACAATCAATTGGTTAACCCTTTGGAAGGTATTGAGGAAAGATACATGGGTGTATACTACTTACATGAAGATATTGAATCAATTCCATCCCTCATTAGGCCACAATAATATTCCAATAGTTTGTGTAAATTATTCTTTGATGACTCAAACAGAAAACATGGAGCAGGTGTAGGTGCAATTCTAGTATCTCCCTCAAATAACAATTATTTCTCTTATTATAGGTTCCAATTCAGTTGCTCTTGTAATGAACTTAACTAGAAGGGCCTTATCCATGGCCTTAAATGGGCTAGTAAGATAGGAATTAAGTAGCTACAACTGTATGGAGATAATGAGTGATGGGTGTCATTATTAGCCCTTCATTTAACCAACATATGTTGATGTTTGTTCTTACCAAGGTGGTGCCTAAAGCTATTTATAGTGAGGTATTTATTGATTTTAGGCTGAAAATACTTGTTTTGGGGGGTTTTTGGATGTTATGCTATTCTATATCTAATTTTAAATTCTCATCTATAGTTTGAAAGGAAACACTCTTTGAAAAAAACATAAACTACTCAATCTAATCTAATTTATAGAATTTGGAAATGTTTCACACAACTATAAAATAAACCTACTTAATCACTCTTTCAAAATTAAGAGGATATCAAATCTTCACTTAATGATTAAAATCAATCATAAATCCACATTTATATAATATAAAAGAATGAAATAAATGCTTATGTTGGAAATAATAAATTAACTATTCAATCTTCCCTATAGGTTTTCAATCTAAATTATAAATACATCTATATTAATCTTTAATTGAAAGAAATACAAAACCAATTTATAAATACCAAATACATTTCCTCTTTCCTCAATGTGGGCCCTTACTCCCTCAGATCTAAATCCAAATTAACTTAGCGCAAGATATTTATTCAACATATAAATTGAGAAAGGAATTTTAGAAAATAACCAAAATTACAATATCTCTATATGTAGTCACAAAAGTTATGGATCAAAGTATGGATCTATCTATTTATTCTATACCAATAAACTATTTACCTCTACATCATAGGTAACAACTTAACTAATTTATAAATAGAAGATATTTTAGACAGATTGAGTGATATAGTTAGAATATAAATTCATTACAATGAGATCTTTATGGAGTCAAAGAATCCATAGATAACAATTACCACACATAACTATATCAACCAAATACTTATATATATTGATACCCATATCCTCTATCTTCATCATTGCAACCTAAAGTAGTAATTCCCAAAATGGAAGACTAAACAGAAAGAGACATCTATTTATATACATGTACAAAAATGGAAATGTTGAAAAGAGTTCTCTAGATTGTCATGAAGAGGTTGGAGAAGCCATTTGAACCCTTTGGAATGTACTAGGATCAATTCTACATCAATATAGGTCAATTCATAGTAAAACTAAAACAATCTATAACTTGTTGTCAAAATCCATAACTCAACTGTCAAAACCATGACTAACTATCAAAATTCATAGCTCATATGTCAAAATCTATAGCTTAACTATCGAAATTCACAACTCACCTGTTGAAATCTATAGCATCTTCATAATCCATAGATAGGTCTTATATGGTTCATTCTTTGCCATTAATCCTCCTTATCTTCACAATATTGTAAAAAATCATATTGATACTACTATTTACTTGTACAAGTCATAATAGTGGAGCCTAAAACATGAAAATGTTAGAACAAAGTAAAAATAAGATAGACTTAGACTTTACATGGGTTAATATAAATAAGAGCATCTATTTCCTACCTTATACAAGTTATAAACATCAAGATTACATATAATTCTCAACCATTTGACATATTTAAGGCCATAAACTATAGAAATAATGAGTCATTTTATGGACTCATCAGTGAGCTCATAGTGAATTAGGTTAGAATCCAAAACATTACCAAGAATCCCTTGATGAATTATTACAAACATAGAGTGTGGGACATTATTTAGGATTTTGAGGTTTTTAACATCCAAGTAGTGCCAAGGAACCAAAATCACCATGTTGATAGGTTAGAAGTTGTGAGATCTCAATTTGACCTCCTAAATGAATTGAAAAGGCCTAAAATATAGCCACATGTCAAAGTGGTGGTAATACCATTAGTGCCAGACAATGAAACTCATTGGTAGGTCTTTGATAATGACAAGTATATTGATTATTTCTTGTAGTAAGAAGCTAAGTTTTCCTCATTAAACAAAGAAAAGTTTCAACATCAATATGAGGATCAAATTTTTTAGCTGAGATCTAGCATGCTTCCTAAAGGGTTGGTCACCCTTGAAAATCTTTTCCATGAAGGAGACCATATGCTAAAATACAAATAAATGATGTCAACCAATGAAGATAACTATGAAAAAGTCCTTATCCTTAAATACAAGCTCCTCAAGCTTGGAAAGGTAAGCACTAAGGTTGAAAGACATGTTTTCATTGATCTTTGTAGCTAATATGCAGACATCTTTGCTTGGGAATATAGTTAAATGAGCGGTTTTGTTCCCAAAATAGCTCAAGACACTATAGAATTAGAGTGTAATGCCAATCCTATCAGGTAGAAGCAAAGGTCTATTAATCCAAAAATTGAAGAGCTTATGAAGAAAGAGTTGACCAAATTGATTAAATCTAACATCATATTTCTCATCAAGCACTTCTCATGGGTAGCCAACTTAGTACCTGTAAGGAAAAATAATGGGGAGATCAGATTGTGTGTTGACTTCAGGGATATGAATAGAGTCTCCTTGAAATATCATTACCCCTTACCATCTATGGATCAACTTCTTTAGATAGTTACATGTTCAAAATGCTTCTCCCTTTTGGATGGGTATTCAGGTTACAACCAGGTGTTGGTAAGAGAAGAAGATAAATATAAGACAACCTTAACCATAAAGTGAGCAATATATGATTATCATAAGATGCCTTTTGGCTTATCAAATGTATGGGAAACCTTTCAAAGAGAAATGGACATGGATTTCTAAGGATTATTGAATCAAATGGTGTTGGTCTACTTGGATGACATTACAATTTTCTCCAAGAAATCCAGTGAACACTTAGATCACCTAAGGATAATATTTGAAAGATGAAAAAAGTATGAGATCTCTTTAGATCCAAAGAAATGTGTGTTTCTTGTTTATGAAGGCAAACTTTTGGGTCACATTATCTTAAAATAGGGATTGGCCATTGACCCTGATAGAATAAGTACCATCTTGGCGATATCTTTACCTAAGCACAAGAAATAAATCTAGAGTTTCCTTGGGAAAATTAAGTTTTTGAGAAGGTTTATACCAGGCTTTGAAATTTGTTTCAAACCCATTAATACCATGCTAAAGAATAACCAAGGGTTCACTTGGTCTAATGAAGGTAAAGCAACATTTGAGGCTATTAAGTAGGGCATTGATCAAGCACCCTTGCTTATGAATCTTGAATTCTCAAAGGATTTCATATAATATACCTTTTCCAATGCCGATAATATGTTAGCTATGTTGATGTAAAAGAGTGGTGAAGGACTTGAGCAACCAATTATATTTTTAGTCAAGGGATTGAAGGATATGAGGTAAGGTACACTTTTATAGAAAAATAAGTACTTAAAACATTGAGAAGCCTAAAAAAATTTAGACCAATGCTCTTTAATAACAAGATTGTCTTATGGTGTCTTATTCCAGAGCAAGGGACTTTCTCCTTAATAAAGACTTGAATGAGAAGAGAGTTGGTTGGATTACCAAAATAATCAAGTATGATGTAGATATCAAGGTCACTAAGATGGTAAGAGGCAAAGGATTATGTGAGAATATGGTTGAGGACCTCTATGAAGATAAATAAGTTATTTTGGTGACACAAGATAACTCATGAATAGGTACCTCTCCACCTCACACCAGTTGGCTTCAAGATATGACACATTTCTTGATGATATAAAAATTCCCCTAAGGTATGGATAAAATAAGGAGAGGGTATTTAGACTTCAATCCATACCTTATGCATTATTTGATGGGGTTTTATTTAGAAAGGAAATAAATGGACTACTTATTAGATGCATATATGATGATCAAGTGACAAAGGCCTTAGATTAATTTCATGGTGGGCTTGAAGGAGGCCATTTTTATCCAAGGACAACAACAAAAAAAGTGATGAGAGTTGGTTATTATTAGAACAACCTTTTCAAGGATGCCTATGCATGGGTCAAAAAATGTCATAAGTGTGATCTATTTTCTATTAAACAACTACTAGCATCCCTTCCTCTCAACCCAATCTAGGTGGAACAAACCTTCATGTAATAGGGTTTAGAATTCATAGGAATGATCAATCCACCTTCTAGTGGAGGATACAAATGGGTGCTCAGTGCTACTAACTATTTCACCAACTGGGTGGAAGTAATTTCCATTAAATAAGATAATGAAATATCACTATTGGAATTTTATGACATCATAGTAACTAGGTTTGGTGTATTAGCAACAATAATTTTAGATAATGCCTTAGAATTTATTATCATGAAGACAAGTGAATGGGAACTTCAGTTGGGCATATACCTTAGCATATCCTCTAATTACTATCACCAAGGAAATGGACTAATAGAGTCCAAAAATAAATACTTAATAAGGATTATCAAGAGGACCATGGAATAAAATCAAAGAGTATGGCATATAAAGCTAAGGACAGCCTTATGAGGTAATAAATTGACTCCCAAAGTTGCCATTGGCAATTCTCCATATATCTTAGTATATGGAAGGGAAGACAAATTACCCATTGATCTTGAACTACCTACCTTAGATTTATCCCATCACCTTTATTTGATGGAGAGTGAACCTATGAGCGTGAGGATGGTAGAGCTCATGGAGCTTGAAGAAACCAGGGATGTTGCAATGAAGACACTTGTGTCACATCAAGCTCAAGTCAAGAAAGCTTTTGACAAGAGATCCATAGTGAGGGACTTAAAAAAAGGGTATCTAGTCCTCAAGTGGGATTCAAATAAGGCCAAACTAGGAAACCATACCAAGTTTGACATCTTATGGAGTGGCCCTTATTTGATCTATAGGTGTAAAAAACATAATGCTTTTCATCTTGCCCAAATAGATGGAGAGGTATTACCCATCCCAATCAAAATAATTCATTTAGTGACTTGATATTATAAGAATTTTGTAACCATTGTATAGTATTGTACATATTATAGTAGATTTTCATGTTTTCCTCTAAGTGCCTTGTGCACATTCCTTTTAGTTGTGTGTTTCCCTTTCAATAAGTGACTTATGCATAGTTGTTGATTTTGTTTCTTTTATCCTTTTACTTCAAGAGAAGTTTTTGTGGAGAGGGTGATCCTCATTTTCAATCTCATATTAGTTATAAGGGGAAGACTTGACTCTATATTCCTAATGGATCAAATAAGACTACCCGTCTTTTGTATAGTAGCCATGCAATCCCAAGATGTCACTAGAAATGTCGGCCAATTTTGGCCAACACAAAAATATTTTTCTTGGATGCAATTATTGATCGAATTTCCTATTTAATGGATGATTGAATAGGGAAAATATAAGGTAACATATAACTTGAAAAGCTTTTCAAAACACTTAAAGTAAGCTTGTGCAATTTGTTGATCTTTGGGAAGTAGGTTTGGTAAAAGGTTTAGAATTACAAGAGAGAGAGAGAGAGAGAGAGAGAGAGAGAGAGAGAGAGAGAGAGAGAGAGAATTATAGTAGGTTCCCATGGTGATCATAGGATTCAAGGACATAAGGTAGGTTGTACAAAGTCTTAGAATTTCATTCAAGCCTTGGAAATTCAAACAACAGTTTCTAGCGAGCCTAAAAGAACCAGACCATCACAACACATCATACAAGAATGAATAAATACATTTATTGTTTATTTTATAAGTGTGATTATAAATCCTTTTAGAATCAAAGAGTTACATTGACATGATGTTATTTATGCCATGAATACCCTATATAAATTTTGTATCTTGATGATTTGTCTATCTTAAGATATAAGTATTCAAATTTGAACTAGCAGAGTGAGATATGCATAGGGATGTCAAGTTAAAGTTACAAAAAATAACCATTTGAATTCAAAACCCACAAAGGATCATAAGGTTTAACATAGAGATAAAAAGTGTCTAAATCATAGAATCTTGAGTCAAGATCTGATGATGTGTGGGCAAAGACTGAGGTCAGTGGGTCTAGATGAATCAATGGAGTGTGTTTAATTGTACAAGTGTGGATCAATCAAAAACAAGAAGTCAACAAGCCAGTGAATCCTAAGGATGAAAATATATCTTTGAAGTATCAATATTATGGTATACTCCTAAAAAAATTAATGGCAAGCATTCATCCATCAAGAAATAGATCAATAGTGTGAAACAAATTCAAAGAGTCAAAAAGCTCAAGATGAACGTCAGGTGACCACATGGCACAAGTGTGGAATAGGAAATTTTTTGACTATAGGACTAACAAAAAGAATGTGGAGATGATAAGTGTCACAATCAAGGAACCTGGAATAAGATTAGTGGTCAATATTAAAATTTGAATCCAAGATACTTCAAATGGAGAATAAATGCAACCTAGGTCAAACTAGAGCAAATATTTCAAAGAGAATATACTGTCATTAGAGCTCAATCAAGCACCATTAAACATGAGACATAATTATATAGTTAGGATTGTCAATGATAAAGTTCCATCACCATTAAAGCTTAGTTAAGACCTCTATTTGAAGATTTAAAACATATCAACCCTATTTTTTAAAGTTTCAAGATTATTTCAAGGCTATGTTCATTGCTCTTTTATAAGGGAAATCCTCATGTGCAATGACTCCTTGGTTCTCACAAGGTTCAAAGGTAGATTAAGTTTGCTTAAACCTAATATAATTCCAAGTGAAATCTATGTGTCCTATAGGTTTTCATTGATGTAATAATTATAGGAAAATAAATAAATGGATTGGTTTTCATCTATAATAAGACCCATGCTTAGATATTGAAGTAACGAGTAGATGTGTGATTATGGAGAAGTGTCTCATCCTTCAACATGGTCTTATCTTTAACAAATAGGTACCCATAACCACTCAAGGCAGATATGGTCATGGCTTTATCAAGACCAAAGATACGAGGATTTTTGCTTATAAGAAAGTCGAGTGGAAGATCACATAAAATACCAAGATGGAGATTTGGTGGTTAGAGAAATCAATTAGAGCATTTAATATATTTTCAAGGGGAATTTAATGGTTTTTATTCTTAACAAGAGTATGAATCATTGTCCTAGACACATTCTTGTCTTCTAGTATGTTTCTCAACCATTAAAAGAGTTCAAAGGTTATTGGGATAAATGAAGGTTGATTTTTCTATGATGGATTAGTCTTGATTGGATAAAAATGTGGTTGAGAATTTATTAAGGATTATTGGAAGCTAATTTATTGCTTTTTGATGATTTTCTCCCTCTCTCTCTCCCCCTTTCTCCTATATCTTCCATTTTTCTTTCCCATGGTAGCTCTCTCTCTGGAATTTTAGAATTAGACTCTCTCATTTTCCTGAAGAGAAGGAGACTCTCATTTAATAAGGCTAGACCCTATCAAAATTTGTAAGAATTGCCTCTTGATGCAATAAAAGACTTTTTTTACCTGTCTCTTACCTTTGGTTAGTGTTTAGTAAATTGTGCATGATGGCCTTGTGAAGGAGATTCTTCCATATCTATTATCCTTCTTTATTTCCTTTCTTAAGGTGTTTTCAAGCTATTACAGGTCTAGACTTGTGTTCTTTTTCCATTAATAGATGCTTAGTGTGAGTCTTAGAATTATTTTTTTCTTTCATTCATTGATTCCTAAACCTAGTTTATGAAATACTTATGCAATCAACTAGTTTGTGAGATTGTGTGAGATGGTATTATCTTATGATGATCTAGTGTGGGTTTAAGCATATGTGAGTCTCATTAAAATTTGGTACATCACTTTTATCTCTCTTAGTAACCCTTTTCCCCCTTTTATAACCCTTTTCCTATTATAATCATTAGTTTAGGTGATCCATCAAGAGGAAGATGGCCTTTTCCAGAGGTTCAACCCTATTATAAGATACCCATAGCCTGGGGTTGTTCCCATATTATGAATGGAAGTCAAGGATCCTAAAGAACTCCTCTAAAAGGGTTTAATTCTATGTTACAACATTTATACCACTTAAACATTTCTACATATATACTAGGTTTAGTTTCATCACCCATGGTTATTCTATAAAACCCCTTAATCCTTAGAATGATTGTCATCTTGATTTTCCATTTATGATAGTTAAAGGGAGTTATTGGGTTGATTAAAATTGAATCTATTACTGTATAAATAATTTATGCTAGTAGTGCAAGTTGTAGTTGTTGTAAAAATGATTGTGAAAGTAGAAATTAAAAAAGTAACATAGAAAAAGTACACGCCCCTGAACTATGAAATGGTCAATCCCCCAAAATGTTACAAATGCATGCTCAAAAGACATTGGACATAGTCAATAGTGCATCTAGAGCAATTAGTGTGTGTGTCAAAAATATAAATTTTTGTAAACAAGGTGATGATGTCAAGCTCAATCAATAATGTGTCCAAGAGTGTTTAAGTATGAAAAGTGGGCCAGGTAGTGAACCCCCCCAAAAAGGCATTTTATAAATTTAATGCATTTACATAAAATTTTGAGAAATATGGCACTCAATTTTGAGTTATTGATCAAAAGTTATAATAAATTACATTTCCCATCATTAATGGCCTATTTAAAGAATATTCACTAAAATTTTAAATGCACAACTAGAAAGGGAGTGAATATAGCCTTCCATCTAGACAATAGAACAAGAATTAAATGCTAGACACCCTTAATAAAATTATAATTCTTAGTCAATCCTTTCATAATATATTGTTTCTTTTTAATTATAAAAAAAAATTAGAAAAAATATCCAAATTATAAGATTTGATTTTTTAATAGTAGTTACTAAAAACATCTTAAATTTTGAATTTATTAACAAAATCCAAAAATTCAAAATGATTTAGAAAGCTAAGACTAAGGCATACCAAACCCATAAACTTTTTAGCATCATTTGTTGTTGTTCAAGAAAAGTAATAGCTTAAACAAGCAGATGGAAAACCAGGCACAAGCAATGAAAAATAAAATATGAACCATGAAGCCAAAAAAGATGCACTATGTTGGAAGACATGTTTCCTCAAGAAAAAAATGCCTCTTCTAAGTTGTAGTGAAGTCGATCAAATTGTAAGAATATTATATTTCTAAAGATCTTTTGTATACCAACATTACAAAGCATGAAAATGTATAATAAAAGGAATGGACATATATTAATGAAAAAAAATATAGATCTACAATCTTTCTTATGCAACAAACCTCAAAATTTCATAAAAAGATTAGTAGTGAATAACTAGACAAACATTTACCATGGGTGGCTCTAATACCATATCAAAGTTGAGTCCAAGATTTAGATAAGTTGAATACATGAGTAGAGTGAACACATGAGCCAAGTAACTAAAAAACACAAAATAGATGAAATAAATGCAATACATAAGTGATAATATTTCACAAGAGAGATAGGATCCAAAATCCAAACTTCCATTTAGTGAAAATCTATCAACTGAGATGCATACATATAGGAGAGTGTTGAGTAACTCTTCCACAAAAGGTGGTCAAAAGACTCTTAGAATAGATAAGTAAATCCACAACAAAAGGTGGTCAAATGTATCCCATAATAGACAAGTAACTCCTCCAAAAAATGGGGTTAGTAGGGCCAAGAATAGAGGAGTAACTCCCATACCCATAATAGCCAGTCAAGGGAGTTACTTCCTAGTCACCCAATCAATCTACACACATAAGAAATATTCTCCATGAAAGTAGGAAAACCAAGTGAGGGGAAAAAGTTCATAATAAATAAATATGGAAAAAAAAACCCTACTCTAATAGTATCTTAGGTTACCTGGCCTTGAAACAACCTACAATCAAAACTCAGCTAATGTTTGGATTGAACAAAACACATTAAAGGGGAAATTAAAAGAGTGGTTTGTTGAGGGATAGAAATTATATTTCAAATGGGGAATTAAATATAATTACATCATTAAATTTAGGCATAGGTTTAGGATAATAATGGTTTTATTGAATAGACTACATGGATTTTTGAGTATTGCATATGTTCAGGTTGAGTGGATTTCATTATTAGACATTTTATTCACCTCTGATCATTAGTTGCACCAAGATAAATTATTTATGATAGAATTAAGTTCCAAATGTTCTATCCATACCAAAGACCATTAGATGGTAGTTTTTACATGATGTCTTATTTGTCAGATGTTGTTATGGGAATAATTTACAAAAGTTATGGTGAGTTATGGTAACCCTCAAAAGAATATGTGGCTAATAGAATTGGTGAAGATTATTCTTGTACGTTCATTCATAGATATAAGTATGAAATTGAAAGAATCTAGAAAAAATTTACCCTCAAATGTACCATAAAATCCATGGGAAAGTTCTACCTAGGTTGTCCAAAAACATTTTGAGGACACTGCACAAATGGGGAGACTACTAGATCTATCCAGATGTTACTATCATACAGATTAAAGGGATAAGAACTTATCCCTTATTACTACCACACCATGTTGTGGATAATATTTTTGAATAAAAAATAGAATTTTAGGTTTATAGCAGTATTGATGAAGAACTAGGTTAGAGGCATATGTCTTGTTATTTTAAGATTCCCATGCATATCAGCGAAATGCAGTATATAGTCAAATCACATTTTTCAATGAGGCCAATAAAATTAGGTCCAATACAATATAAAATTAGTACCATTAAAATAATGTGATCTAATGAAAAGTGTTATAGTATACCTTCAATAGCATAAGGAGAAGAATAAGGTGCATGTTTCTTATGATCATGAGGAGTATGACCATGATTTCATATTCTAGAATGTGCTTGATGATTTGGTAGCATATAATAATATGAAGAATAATTTGATGTCCATAGTCTAGTCTTAGGCATTATAATCCTCTAACCACTAAGGAAAAATATGAGAGGGCATGGAATCAGTAGTGGACACCATCCAAGCCTCATGTCTCTCAGCAACATGATCAACCTCCTTCTCCTCTACAAGATCCTAAAAACAAGTAACCATCTAATTTTGGTGTCCAAAGAGAATCTAATTCTCATATTAGAATGGATATTCTGAGGGCTATTTTAAGTCTCTAGGTACCATATTAAAAAAAACTCTTAACACCCAAGTTTTAGACACAACAACTATAATAGATATGTTGGCAGCTTTTATAGGTGAAGAAAGGAAGAGCAATTTCGTGATGACTCTTTTTCCCCAATTAACAAATATTACCTAGGTGAGTCTTTCAAATTTATTACCAGCTTATTTTTCTTCCATTTCAACTATTCTTGATTCTCCCCTATCTTCTATGGCTAGCCCTTCATAACCTACATCCATTGGTAATGATACCTTTACTCAAGGTACCTCTACTATTTCACCTCCAAACACCTTTCAACCCACCTCCACAATAACTATAACCATGCCTTCACCACCATATCCTATGATGCCTCCCACCACTATTGTTCATTTAGCTATCATATTAAATTCCACCTTATACTCCCCCCCCACATACTCACCTACTAGACGAAGCCCAAGCATTATCCTACTCCAACTGAGAACAAGCCATTAGAAGAAAGACCATTTATTGGTCTATCTACTATTGATTAATCTTTTGAGAGGAAAAAATAAGAGGAAACTATGAAATAAAATGAAAAAGAAACTTAGATAGACTTTCTTATGGAGAGAATAAATAGAACTAGTATCATTAGTTAACTACTCAAATGATGAATATGAAGAAGAGGAAATAAAAGAAGTAGAGAAAGTAAAGATTGAAGAAACTCACCTAGATGATAAAGAGATAGAGTTGGAGAAAGTGAAAGCCTTGAGTCTAGGAGAGCAACAAGTCCTTATAGAACAACCAAGCCAAAGGATTGATGAAGTAGTCTCTTCTCATATTTCTTCATCTATTAATGTTGAAATCCCATTTATAAGTCTAGATTTCATTATGTCTCAAGGTTTTATATTTATTTTTTCTAAGGATTTATTAATTATTTCCTCTCAATCAATAAAGACCCCAAAGAAGAGGGTCCATTTTGAAGACTAGGTAACTATGTCCATTTTTGATCTTAATATCCCACCCATTTCAAAAATAAAGTAGGTCAAATAAGATTTTCCATTCTACGTGCCTCACCAATATCCTTAGCCATAATGATAGTCGGGATAACCCTTGGTTTGGCCAGGTGTATAATTGAGGTCACACCAAAGAGAGAGTCATCTAAAGGGGATAGAATTATCCACCAGCCTCTCCTACTTCCCACTTATATTAATACTTCAATAGTGTATTCATTAATTACTCCTCTTATTAATCCACTTTATTCATCTCAAGGCCCAACTCTAATTTAAGAAACAAGGGTTCTCATAGTTCCCCAATCGGTGAAAAAGATGCATGAAGCAAGGGATACAAGACAAATCTAGTTGTAACTAAATTACCCATAGTATCCACCAGGTTTGATAAGAAGAGTGGGATAATTTAGAGTGAGGAAGAGCAAGAAAATACACCTTGGTATAGGTGAGGAGATGGAGTTTGATCAAAGAGATAATTTTCCTCTTATAAATAAACTAAAGAATAACCTAGGGGTCCCTACAAAATATATTGATAAATTCAATAATTTTGTTGATTTCATAGGGTTAGCCTTAAAGGAAATGTACCAAATTACTAATGAGGCATTGAGAAGGTGGAAGCAAATACAAATCACCTAGGCCTCTTAAGAAATTATTATTGATTTTTAAGGTATAGAAAATAATTTGTACAACATTTTGTATAGTATGTGGACCTCCAAATTAGCTATCCAGCTTAATAAAGTAAACATCACCAAGCTATGACACTAGATAAAAGAATTGGAAAAGAGTTTGAATTTATTGATTTTGTGTTCAAGGAATAGTTCCTTCAAAATTTAAATTTAATGTCTAGTATGGATGTGGCCTAGTTCTTGAATTATTTCATTACTAAAATATATGCCTCTCTTAGTTGGCATAATCAAAGGAAGGCATTGTTGGGACTCTTTACTAGATATGAGATCAAGGCCTAGAAATTTTAGAAGATATGAGAGCCACTCAGGTGATTACTCCTACTATAGATTTGGTTAAAATTCTTAATTTTGGGAACCTCTTTCATGTAGAAGTAGATTTTTTTAAGGAGGTGGAGGAAACCATATATAGAACCAATGAGGAGATTCTAAAACTATTCAATTTTGCTAAGAATATAGTAACTATGGATGAAGCCTTAGTAGTTGGCCTTAAGATTCTAGAGAAAGAGCAAGGTGGGTTAATGACTAAATCATGTAGAATTATTAAGCCTTCCTTGATCAATTTTTATATTATAAACAAAGAATTTGAGATAGGGATTAAATTATTGGAGCAACTTAAATAAAAAAAATAAAGCTTCATCTTCATTTTTAGTTACTCAACTAGTTATAAGTGTTGTTACAATAGCTCAAGACTCTTAGTCTTCTAGTTTTAAAATAATATAAAATCCCACATGTCCAATGTTCATTTCACCTATGGTTATTCTTATGATAACTTTAGTTTCTTCTTCAACTCCTCCAACTAGCATTGCGAGATAAACACCATGATCTGAAATGATTATATATGTGCATGTATATTTAAGGTGGAACTATAGTTCCTAATCTATTTATTGTACATATATATTATATTTTAGTTAGAGAGTATAATTTTAGACACTTCCATTATGCATGCATATTTTTCATGACCTTGAGCTTATGGATCTATTTTTGGACTTGTAGATAAGGCCTGCCCATCCCAAGATTATAAAAACATGAAACCTCCCAGTCCCAAAGAGGGCAATTTTGGTTATTCATACTAATAAGAAATTTTAATGAGTTCTACTTGACTTTATCTTTATGTGAGAATATTAATTGTTATCCTATTATGTGTATTATTTGAGACATTCCATTATTATGGTAACTTAGTGCTTATATTTGTGTATGAGTTATCCATTTTAAATATAGTCATTCATTTTTATGTATAACTGATTTGAATATCATTTGCATGCTAATCATAATCCTTCTTCAAAATGTGCAATAATAGTCTAATAATTAGGAAACCTTTGACTTTTCATGTCTGATTATACTATGTTATTTGTCCTTTGACTCTTCACTATATTTGAGTGTTGGTGTGCTATAACAACTTTCAATAAATATTGGTTTAGATTCCTTATCCTACATAAGTTCAAGTGCTAGTTTTGAAGGGTTTTATCCCAGACTATTTATAGGCCTTATTTTGTAACCTAGTCTTTCCTCATTTTTTGATTTTTTTTGGAAATAATACCTACCTTAATTAGAATCATAATCTTAACACCCAAACTAAATAGATATAGATTCTTACATAACTAGTCCATTCATGGTAAATAATCTATATTTCTCAACATTATTCCACCAACAAGTTGCTATAAAACTAAATACCTTGTAAATCATGTGTTTAAGTGATTTAATTTAGTGATCCTAAAACATTAGAGGACACCTTGTAAAATAATCTAGGGGTGTATGTAAAACACACATCAACAAAACCCATCTTTATAAAGTATTGACCAAATTTGACTTTTAGGTCAAATTGGGATCCCTATAGGTAAAAACATGAGTTTTAGAAGTTTTATGGGGTATAATATATTTTAATGGGGTGTATTATATGTTATTTTATGTCATTTAATATTATCCTAACTTTTTTCTTAGTCATATTAGTCAATTTATCATTTTGGGTCATCTAGTGGGCCTTTAGGGGTCATAAATGCATGTGGCATGGTTCTCAAGGTGACCAGGTGTCCTATTTTTCTTTAAAACATACAATATGTTAGTCTAACTATCATATATGTTAGTTACATTAGAATATTTTAGGTTTTATAACTAAAATTCAAAAAACCAACTTAAAAAGAGAGCATTTGACACTTGTATAGCCCATGGGGAACTGTACCGCATGGGAGAAGATAATAGAATACCTATTAATATTACTAAAACTAATCTCAATGATTTAAATTCTCTGAAAGTTCCATTTTTAATTCAAAACCAATCTACTCCTTTGCTTTCCTAGACATACAGAAGTGACCTTTAGGTTTATGCTTAGTATGGATAGCTCAAGAGGTTTCAAGGAAAATGATTTTTGGAGGTGATATTAAACTAATATACCTTAATTTCCATATAAATATTTCAATTATTGATCAATATTTCTTCATTAATCATCCTTTACAAGCTGACTATGTTTTTTTTCTTGTTGTTTCATGCACCCTATAGGTTTTGCTCTATTTTGGTCAAATCCATATGACCAAGTTACTGAATTTGATTCCAAAAGATGTTGTATTAATTATATAATTATATCCATGTTTTATTTATAAATTAAAGGATTTTTGATATGATAATCACCTAAAGTTGTAGGAAGAAGCACTTTTCTCTACAACATGTTGTTTTTTCACTATTTGCAAGATTTTCTTGTTTTGATGGTAGTCTTAGAAGGTGAATATGTTTTGGTTTACATGTTTTCATGTTATCTTGATCATATTAACCTATACATATCTTTTCCCAAGGAAACTCTTCATGTAATTACAGTCATATACAACATTTTTAGTTATGCAACCATGAACATGATTACTTATGGTTGCTTGCTTGAAGAAAACCACATGGAAACTATGAACATAGCTATTTGAATCCATATATAGGTTCTTAAAATCAATTTATAGGTAGTGGAAAAGGATTAAACTCATTTAAGACTAAATAATACTCATTGTACACACTTACACATAGTCTATCTGTATACCTTTCAAGGTGCACCTACAAGGGTTTCTATGGTGACATCATGATATGAGAATAGATTTAGTAGTGGTGTCAATCTATTTGAGACATGAAGAGTGAATTTGGGAGGTTTATTTTATTTAAAAACTCAAGAAGCAGTCAAAGAAATGCACATTGTTCACACTTTCATATATTATCTACAGACTTGATAATGTCCACCAACAAGATGGGTTGGTAGAGAACTAAGGGAATTTGATGAAGGTATTTGAACAAGTCATAATCTCTATTGAAGTTATATAATATATGTTTGATCATGGAAGACCTCATTTGAGGTGTAAATTTGATAATATAAGTGAAAACCATGTTCAAGGAGATGACTATAGGTTTAGGCCCTTTGTCCCTAAATTAAGAATATAGAGGTCCTATAGTGTTTTGGGAATAACGTATGATCTAGTTGAAATGATTTTTAAATAATATGGACAAGTAAATATTGTATCCTCTATAATAGAGAGGGACATTTTATATTTTAAAGGGTGAATTATTAGTGGAGGATGATGGTTTAGGGGTTCTAATGTGCACTTTTATGCACTGAGTTTAAATAGTAAAAGCTATAGTTTTGAACCCTTAAGTGACTTTGACATCCTAAAGTTGTGAATAAAATAGACTCTTATGGTTGGAATATCCTTAATGATATAATGGTATAAAAATTAACATTAAAATCATAAGGATGAGGTTCATGTGTAGTGTTTTAATCTTCAAAAACACCTACACGTGTCATTTTCATAGGATAGTGCTCACCTACAACCAACTATAAGTGACTGGTAGGTCAGTGAACAAAGAGGGTGATGTTTTATAGTGTTTTCCTAGTAATAATAATTAATGAATGACCCTAAAATTTGGGTGAAGTATTTTCACATTATGATCACAGCTCAACATGGTTCCCTAACACAAATAGGTATGGTTAAATAAGTAACATACATTCAACTGCCTATGACTAGTTTTAAAGATATTTCAACCCCTGAGGTGAGGGTTGGTTAAGACTATACATTAAATTCATTTTTTAAGTATATATTAAATATTATTAATTATATTTAATACCTTACATTAATTCAATAAACTCCAAAAGTGTAGCTTACACCTACAGGCAGGGGAAGCATAACAAATAGGGTTGGGTTACCAATTAGGTCTGACTGAGTGAGGATGTTTTCAAAGTGAAAGAGTGGGTAATGGGAGTTTTGAACATTATTAATTATATAAATAGGGTATAATTTATATCTCTTAAGGTTACTAGATCAATATTAGAGAAATAAACCCTCTCCAAAGGGCAATACATAGTCATTTTTTGGCTATCATATACATAGTCTATCTTTTACACATTTATTCTTGAATTTTGAGGCATTTGAGAGGTCAAATCACAAACAGGGGGATAATTTTTTTTAAATAACATGAATATGAGTTTGTTAATCTCTTCAAATGAATATTTTTTATAGGTTAATAGGGTAAGTACCCTCTATTTTATCTCAAAAAGAGGGTACGTCCCTAAGGACAAAATTGGTAGGTTTTAGAGGATGAAGATAGAAAGGTGGACCAGAAGAAAAAGGAGACATTAAATAATGTGGGAGAGATTTAAATATTTATATTAAAACATTAATAACCTTAAAATAAAAGATTAAACTAGACAGGGTATCCCAAATCATCAAATTTGTAGACAGACATACTAGATATGGCTAGGCCTAGAGACCAAATGAAAGGTCAAAACCATTTTTAGTATGAGATGAGATTATAAAATTTTTGAATAATGTTTTTGGGATAATTATAGATGTTCCAAATCTTATGTAATGAAAATAAGGCAATTGTATGGCCTAGACTCCAAGGGTCTTAATCAGGCTCATTAAATAAGGATTAGGCCTAACATCCAAAGAGGAGGTCATCCACACTTTTATCCTTATAAATACATTTAAAAAAATATTTTAAAATGTTTATAAGATGGATACAAATGTGTTAAGTCCTTAAAATTTTAGGCAAGTCATAAAGGAAGTCATTTTTAGACCTTAGGACAACTCAGGCCTACTAGAATAAATGAAGGAGCTCGATAAGAGATGTTCAAATGCTCACACATTTCATGAGACTTTTCATGGAGCATAGGGAAGTTTAGAGAAATTATAAAGGGTAATATAATATGCTATAATGGAATTTTTTGGAAAATTCAATGTCTTATTTTTATGAACAATGCTTAAGAGGTCAAACTACTCAAAACCCTTGTTAAACCCTAGAATATGATCTGATTAGGAAAATGAAGCTGGATAGCTTATATAATTTTACATATTTTTCTCATAAAATTTATTTAAAATTATATAGGACTCTCTTAGGATTCCCCCCATGATTTTTCATTGTACGAAGTTGTACGAAAGGAGTGAAAAATGGGATTTTCTTGGTAGTTTTTTGTATTGTGTAGGTTGTAGGAGGTTTAAAGAGATGTAAATCACATGGGAGGTAATATTGAGACTTAAGATAACTCAAAATGTCACTTTCATTCCTTGTAAAATATCCTAAGTGCCTCAACTAGGTTATCAACCAATAAAAACTAACATAGTGGATAAATTAGTGACAAGGGTGGAAAAGTTCAAGTAAGCTCATTTTAAGGTGTCCCTAATGATTCTAATTCCATGGAGGGTCTTGAAATATTTCATATACTCCTTACCATGGATTTTCATTGAAAATTTATGCCTTTTTGGAGGCTATGTGTGTAGGGTACATGAAGGAAGAGTTTTTTGGACTACAAATGATGATGACTCATTTCTAGATGACTCTAGATGACCAGGCATACAAATAATGCATGGATAGGCATGTATGGAAGTTTTAACCTTAATTCAAATCATTTGACCTATTATAAATTAGTTATGAGGTGTTAAAACAAGGCTAATCATGAAGGCAATTTTTTTGAGCCAAGACAAGGAGTTTCATGTCACTTTTCATGAGTTTTATTACTTATATGGACATTTGGACTTCTTAAAATTGCATGGTTCATCCCATATTCTCTTCTCATTCACAATTAAATAATTTTATCATCTTTACAAGTGTCTATGTGACCTTTGGACTTCTCTCTTCTCCTCTCTCTCTTAAGTTCTATAAGAACTAGCCTTTTTCACCATTGTAACTTATGCTCCACCTGAGTATGGTGAATCCCTAATAATTTTCATACCATTTCATCAATAATAATAATAATTTTTTCCTTATTCATGACTATTCATAGTGTGTTCTACATGAACGTTGCATCTTTCTTAGTGAAGACTATGGATTCCTTAGCATGTTGTTTCATTCTTTCAAACTATTTGTAATTCAAAATCTTCTTCTTGTAGGGCATGTGAAGTATTCTATGATTTTTCAAGGATTGAGTGAGTTATTATATTAATTATTTTAATTCAAGTCATCTTGTCTAGTCCTCCTAGCTTTGCACATTTATCCATAACCTCATAATGCAACATTGATGTGAGAAGATGTAGATTAAAGGAGTGTATGTTTGGTTAGTCCTTTACTCTCATGTGTAACATGCTACGAGTTGGATGTAATCATATTATTTGGTGTATCACCTCCCTTATAATAGTTTTATTTTATTTATCTCTCTCCTTTTCCCCCCCAAAGTTTAGGTGTAGTTACAATCCAAAGCTGTACATCAAAGGAACTAGCCATGTTTAGAGATTCACCTCATCCTTAGGCTACGCAAAATATTAGAGGTGTTTAAATTATGCCACTTTGATGAGGAGAGATTATAAATATCCTCAAAGAATTAAAATCCAAGTGATAATAGTTTTTGGCATGCCCGATGGGACTCTTAGTCCAAGAGGTTGAAAGATTTTTGGTATTGTCTTTCAACAATTAGCCTTTAGAAGCATCTATCCAAACATCAATGGTGACTCCAAAGTTAGATCATATGGTTAAGTATCCCAAGTTATCCTTTTAATATTCTTGGTAACATTTTCCTTTGTTTTCTTGCTTTCAATTAATTTTCATGGCTAATTTGGGTGTTGAGTTTTATCTTACATAAGTTGATGAGACATATCAAGCTTATGACACTCCCTATTAGCCTTGGTTTGATAATTACCAATATTTATATGACCATGTCCTTATCATGATCCTTATTATCACTATATCTATACTTTTCATGAGTTGTATTAGTCCTATATCCAACCTCCTCAATATCTTACTTCTTCTAGTCAACCTAACCACTTCTCAACTCAATCCATTTCAACCTTCAAGCAAACTCTTTTAGGGTATGAGAAGTATATGTTAGAGCTTGATACACTAAGTGGAAATTGTCAAGATGTCCCAAGACATTTCATTCAAAAGGTTTTAGAAGCCTTAGAGTTGGTTAAAAGAGAGTGGGTACCTATTGAGAGAGCCAATTGGAAAAGGCTCATAAATGAGATGTTAGATGTGAATGGCTTGATTGCATCCTTGGAAGATAAGCTAAGAGTTAATGAGGAGAAACCTCACCAAGTATATCATCCTTCATATCCACTTCCCAAATATTGCTATTAGTCATACATGAACCCTATTCATGAGCCCAATTAAGCTTACCAAAGTCATCCTTTTTCCCATTAGAAGGAAGAGAGAGTTGAAAAGAGAAACCTTATTTTTGAAGCTAATATTGATAGGTAGATTGATTTGGATAATATGCATATGGATTCTATTTCATCAAAAAATTAAGTGGAATATAAGCCCTCATTTCCCTCTACCATCCCATCCCCACCTCAAGATAAGATCTCTAGATATGAGATTATAAGTTGGAGACAAGGTGGAGAGTCCAAGCCTAAGGAGATCCCAAGCTTCTTAAACACTTCATCTACTCCTAAAAATACATCACAACCTCAAGATAAGGATTATAATCATATCATCCTAAGTTGGAGTAAGATAGTGGAGTCATTGGGAAAGAAAGAAGAAGATAAAGGCCTTGATAAGGAGTGTGAAGTTGAGAAAGAATTTGGTTTTATGTAAGCCCCTTCCATCCTTCCTTAATAAGAAACCTCTTATCCTATATAAGAGCCTTATGTAATCCTCATCATCATGATGATGTTTATGAACTTCAAGAGAGACTTTTCCAAGAAAATCTAGCAAGCAGATTAAAGAGTTAGAGTCAAGGATGAAATTGTTAAGTCAAGGTATGATGGAAGGTTTATAACCCAAAGAAGATCCTATGCCTAAACACACCCCATTTAACCTTACTCAAGAGAATGATCAAGCCCAATAAGATTGATATGAATTGATTATAATATGAAAGGAAGAAAACCAAGCCATTTTAGCCCAAGGTCTACCTCCCCTTCCTCAAGAGCTTACAAACGAATCCCCTACACTTCACTCTCAATCTAATTTTGAGTTATATGTGCCACCTCCACCAACTAGTTCATCTTGTCCTCACATGATCACCCTTTTACTTGATGGACCTATGGTATGGGAACCTAAATAAGAGTATTTGGTTGACAAAAAATCAAAACTCTTGCTTGAAGAAATCCTACCTCCTTGGTAGCCTCTTTGGGCTAGGTCACATGATTTCAAGATACCTAGTCTTGGCATCACCATGAAGGAGAAAGAGATGGAAGATCTTTCAACCCTTTAATAATACTCTAAATTTGATTTAAAAAATTATGGATAATCATCTCAAGTATGAGGATGAATGTGTTATTATGGATGGAGAAAAATTTCAAGTCTTTTCCAAAGAGGCTGTAGCCCTAGAAAAATCTCTTGAGACTAATGTGCAAGATGTTGTTTTGAAGATGACCCAATATCTCAGCCTAATCTTGAATCACCATCAGATGCATTGGATCTTGAATAACACCAGCTTGATGATGTCATACATCAAGAAAATAAGATTGAATAGGTAATCGTCCTAAATGATAAAAAGGATAAAGATGATTAACATCTATACATGGAGTTTTTTCAAGGGCTTGAAGAATTTTTCCAAATTGAAGATCAAGTACATGAAAATCTGAATAAATAATCTTCCATGGAGGAAAATGACCAAGATTGGGTAGAATATGCAAAACTCCTTGATGAGCTAGAAGAACTTATAGCTAAGAAGAAACCCAATAATATTGAGAGTGATATGGAAAAAAAGAAGGTATGACCCTATGGACCATGATTGGAGGTTATAATTGAGGATCCATATGATAAGTTTGAATTCGTTTGGATGAAAGAATAACTCAATTCCATAGCCAATATGTGTGGAGTTATTTAGTTCTCAATGAACATCATGCAAATGAAGTTAGTAAACATCATGAGAAAGTTAGAGACATTAATACTAAAGGATAAAAGGATAGATGTCTCACTAAATCCTTCATTTCATGAAAAAAGAAGAGTTTCAAGCTTCCCCTTTGTCTGATTCAATTTATTTAGTTTAGTGTGTGTGTGTTCCATAAGTGTTCATGAAGCACATGTGTGTTTTCTTTTGCTTTGTGTGGTTGAGGTAGTCATTGGTCTTATCTTGATCAAATATTATTGTAAAATTCCTATTTTTGTGTCTTAGACTTCAAATTACTCCCTAAACCCAATGGACTGATAAGGCTACTAGTCTAGTTAGTATATCAAGCATACTTCACCTATGAGTCACCAATTTGTTGACCAAATTTGACTTTTAGGTCAAATTGGGAGCCTTATAGGTAAAAACATGAGTTATAGATGTTTTTGGGAGTATAATTTATTATCATGGCGTTTATTATATGTCATTTTATGTCATTGAATGTCATCTTAGCCTTGGTCTTAGTCATATTAGTCAATTTGTCATTTTGGGTCATTTAGTGGGATTTTAGGGGTCATAAATGCAAGTGGAACGGTTCCCAAGGTGCCCAAAAGTGTCCTATATTCCTTTCAAAAATCCAATATGTTAGTTTACCTATCAAGTATTTTAGTTACATTAGAATCTTATAGGTTGTTTAACTAAAATTCAAAAAACTAACTAAAAAGGAGAGCATTTGGCACTTATACAACCCATGGGGATGTGTGCCACATGGGAGAAGATAATGGAATGCCTATTCATATTACTCACACTTATATAAATGCTTTACATGCTATGTAAGTTCTATTTTTAAGGCAAAACCATTATGCTCCTTCTTTGCTTTCCTAAACATATAGAAGTGACCTTTAGGTTTCTGCATAGTATGGACAACTGAAGAGGTGTCAAGGAAAATGATTTTGGGAAGTGATATTACACTTAGAGATATTAATTTAAATATAAATATTTCAATTATTTATCAACTATGATTAATGAATCATCATTTACAAGCTGACTATGTTTTTTTGCTTGTTATTTCATGCACCCTATAGGTTTTGATCCATTTTGGTCAAATCCATACGAACCAATTGTTGAAGTTTATTATATAAGATTTTGTTTTCCTTTTATAATTATATCCATGTTTGGTTTATTATTTTAGGGTGTTTTTATATGTTAATTACATTAAGTTGTAGGACGGAGCACTTTTATGTGCAACAGGTAATGTTTTCACCATTAGTAGGATTTTCTTGTTTTCATGGTGGTTTTGGAATGTGAATTTGTTTTGGTTTACATGATTACATGTTTTATTTATCATCTTCACCAATATATTTTCCCAAGGAAATTCTTCATGGAATTACTTTCATATGCAACATTTTTAGTTAGGCAACCTTGAACATGATTACCTACACGTGCTTGCTTGAGGAAAACCACATGAAAACTATGAAAACAAATTTTTGAATCCATATAGAGGTTTTGAACATTAATTTTGAGGTATTTTAATAGTCTTAAACTCATTTAAGGCTTAATAATAATCATTGTACACACTTGCACAAAGTCTACCTATATACCTTTCAAGGTGCACCTACAGGTGTTTCCATGGTGACATCATGATATGATAAGATCTTTAATAGTGGTGTCAAGATATTTGATACATGAGTAGTTCATTTCAGAGGTTGAGTTTAGTTCAAAACTCAATAAATATTCAAATCAATACACATTTTTCACACTTGCATATATTGTTTGCAGACTTGACAATATCCACCTATAGGATTAGTTGGTAGAGAACTAAGGGCATTTGATGAAGGGATTTGAACAAGTTGTAATCTCTCTTGAAGTTATAACATGTACATTTGAGCATGTAAGACCTCATTTTAGGTGTCAAGTTGATAATATAAGTGAAAACCAAGTTCAAGGAGATGATTGTAGGTTCATGCCCTTTGTCCCTAAGTTGAAAAAATAAAGGTCCTAGAGTGTTTTAGTAATAACATATGATATAGTTGAAATTATATTTAAAGAATATAGATAGTTAAATATTTTATCCTATAGTATGGACATTGACCTTACAAATTTTAAAGGGTAGATGATTAGTGTAGGATGATTGTTTAGGGGTTCCAATATGCACTTTTATACACTGAGTTTAAATAGTAAAAGCTACACTTTTGAATCCTTAAGTGACTTTGACATCCTAAAGTTGCAAAAAAAAGACTATTATGGTTGGAATATAATTAATGATATAATTTTATACTAATTAAAATTATAAGGATGAGGTTCATGTGTAGTGTTTCAATCTTCAGGAACACATACAGGTGTCCTTTTCACATGACAGTGCTTACCTACAATCAACTATAAGTGACTGGGAGGGCAGTGAACAAAGAGGGTGATGTTTCCTAGTGTTGGTTTAGTTCTAATAATTTATGAATTACCTTGAAAATTTAGGTAAAGCCTTTGAATATTGTGATCATAAATCATCATGGTTCCCTAACACCTATAGGTATGGTTAAACAAGTAACACACAGTCAACTGCCTATGACTAGTTTTGAACATATTTCAATCCCCAAGGTGAGATTTATTTAAGAGTATACATGTAATTAATTTTCTAAGGCTCTATAAAATCCTAGGAATTATATTTAATACCATACATTAATGCAATAAAATACAAAAGTGTAGCTTACACCTATAGGTAGGGGAAGCATAACAAATAGGGTTGTCTTACCAGTTAGGTCTAAATGAGTGAGGATGATTTCAAAGTGAAAGCATGGGTAATGAGAGTTATGAACATTATTAATTATCTTACCAAGGGGGTATTGATATCTCCTAAGGTTTTAATATCAATATAAAATCAATAAACCCTCTCGAAAGAGCAATACATAGTCATTTTCTGATTGCAATATACATAGTCTATCTTTTACACATTCAATCTTGAAGTTTGAAGTATTTGAGAGGTCAAATCACCAAACCAAAGGCTCAAAAATTTTAAATAACATTATTATTAGTTGGGTAATTTCAAAAAACGAATATTTTCTCTAGGAGAATAGGGGAAGTACCCTCTACTTTGTCTCAGATAGAGGGTACTTCCCTAAGGACAAAATTGACAGGTTTTAGAAGATGAGGATAGAAAGGTGGACCAGAGTAAAAAAGAGACCTTAAATAACATGGTATAGGTTGAAATAAACATATTAAAACATTAATAAACTTGAAATAAAGGATGAAACTGGATAGGGTATCCCAGATCATCAAATTTGTAGACAAGCATACTAGATATGGCTAGGCCTAGAGGCCAAATGAAAGGTCAACACCATTTTTAGCATGAGATGAAATTAATAACTTGTTAATGAATATTCTTAGGACCATAATGTATGTGAAAAATATTATAGAATTAAAATAATATAATTGGATGTCCTAGACTAAAAGTGTCTCAGTCAGGCTCATTAAATAAGGAAAAGGCCTAGCATCCAAAGAGGAGGTCATCCACACTTTTATCTTTAGACATGAATTTAAACCTATTTTAACATGTTTATAGGATGGATAAAGATATTTTAATGCCTTAAAATTGTAGGGAAGGCACAAATGAAGCCATTTTTAGACCTTAGGACAACTTAGGCCTATTGGAATAGAGGAAGGAGCTCAATAGGAGATGTTCAAATTCTCACACCTTTTATGAGACTTTTCATGGAGACCAGGGAAGTTTAGAGGAATGATAAGGGGTAATATATTGTTATCTAATGGAATTGATTTAAAAACTCAACATCCCATTTTTATGAACAATACTTAAGAGGTCAAACTACTCAAAACCCTTGCATAACCTTGGATAAGGAAATGATTGGGAAAATGAAGTTGGATAGCTATTATAGTGACATATTTTTCTCATTAAAGTTAATTAAAATTTTAGGGGTCCCTCTTAGGATACCCCCCATGCTTTTGGATTATACAAAGTTGTACGGATGGAGTGCAAAACAAGATTTTCTTGGTAGTTTTATGTATTATGTAGGTTTTAGGAGGTTTCAAGAGATACTAATCACATAGTATGGACTATTAAAATTTAAGATAACTCCCCATGTAAATTTAATTCCTTGTAATATCTCTTAAGTTCCTCAACCAGGTGCTTCATCTAAGCCATTCAAAACTGGCATAGTGGACAAACTAGTGAGAAGGGTGGAAAACTTCAAGTGAGCTCATTTTAAGGTGTCCCTAATGATTATAAGGACATAGAGGGTATTAAAATATGTCATACACTCACTACCATATATTTTAATGGAAAAATTATGCCTTTTTAGAGGCCAAGTGTGCAAGGTGCATGAAAGAAGAGTTTTTTGGGATGCAGATGATGATGGATCATTCCCAAATGATTTCAGATGACCAAGAATAAAACTAACATATGGAGATTCATGTATGAAATAATTCCCATTAAATCCAATCATTTGATTATTCCCAATAATTTATGAGGCATTCAAATAAGGTTAATCATGAAGGCAATTTTTTTGAGCCAACACAAGGAGTTTCATGCCATTTTTCATGAGTTTTATGACTTGTATGGACACTTGAACTTCCTAAAATTTCATGGTTAAAATCATATCCTCTTCTAATTCACAAGTAACTAATTTTATCATTTTGACAAGTGTCCTTGTAACCCTTGGAATTCTCTCTTCTCTTCTCTCTCTCAAGTTCTATAAGAACTAGACTTTTTGGCCATTGTAACTTATGCTCTACTTGAGTATGGAAAAGCCATACTCATTTTCATACCATTTTATCAATAAGAATATTTATTTTTACCTCTTTATGAATTTTCATAGTGTGTTATACTTGAATTTTAGATCTTTCTTAGTGAATACTATGGATTCCTTAGCATATTGTCTCATTATTTCATCATATTTATAGTTGGAAAGCTTCTTCTTGCAGGGCATGTGACGTTTTCTATGAAATGTCAAGGTTTGAGTGAGTTATTATATTAATTAGTGACATTAAATTCCTCTTTTATAGTCTTATTATCGTTTCAAATTCATCCATAACCTCATAATGTAACATTGATGTGAGAAGATGTAGATTGAAGGAGTGTATGTTTGGTTAGTCTTTTGTTCTCATGTGTAACATGTTGTTGGTTATAAGTCATCATATTATTTGTTATATCACCTCCCTTATAATATTTTTCTTTTAGTTATCTATCTCCCTTCCTCCCCAAAATTTTAGGTGTAGTTTTAATCTAAGGTGTTAGATCAAGGGACCTAGCCCTATCTAGAGATTCAACTCATCCGTAGGCTACCCACAAGCCTAGAGGTATTTCAATTATGCCACTTGGATGAGGAGAGATTAGACATATCCTCAAAGGGTACAAATACAAGTGAAAACATAACCTTCAATATGCTATTTAAGATCAGGTATGGAAGATCTATGAACATATGGTGCATCACCTCATATTATTTTTAGTTTATTTTCTCTCCCTTTTTGAAGACAAAGAGCATAGTTTGGCTAGAGGTAGTTTCATTCCATGTAGTTTAATTATACATGGAATTTCAAAACTTGATGCACTAAGTTTATAATGGAAGTTGGCCCATCTCAATAGGTTTATCTCAAAGAGCATTAGGTCCCACACTTTGGCTATAATCCCATTGTGTCCACAAATCAAATTTTTTGTTATAGGTGCATGATTTGAGAGATAAATGTATCTCTTAGGAGATACCTCAAAGGGAATTATCATAAATTCAAGGGGATGTTTAAGGTATCTCATAATAGATACCTTTAACATGCACATGAGTATAATTTTCAATCACCTTAGAGGTGTGATCATATAAATTTGATAAAGAGATGAGGTTAGTCTTGTGTTAGATCATAAAAACAATGAAATGAACACAATAACATGCTAACATAGCTAATATTATATCATAGGGGGAGATTAATGAACAAAATTAAATGGAAAACACAACTAAAATGCAAAATAATAATAATAATAATAATAATAATAATAATAATAATAATAATAATAATAATAATAATAATAATAATAATAATAATAATAATAATAATATCTTACCTTGCTTGAATGTTCCAAATGTTTCATTATGTAGTTTACTCAATTTATGCTCAAAGAGTCTTTGGCAATGGAGTTTGTGTGGCTCCTTATCTCCTTGGAATCATTATGGATTGATATGGATTATGCTTGTTTGATTTGGCTTGGATCAATATTTGGGCATTATAAAATTATTTCTATGAGGCTTATGGAACAAAAATTGCATTATAACTCTACAATTTCTAAGCTCTCTTTTCAATGGGCAATGGCTTGTATTTATAGGCTTAGAAACTAACCCTAACTCAAGGTGAGTTAAAGTGTAGTTTAAACATGGAATGGGTTAAAACCTAACCTAAGTGAGTCAAAATAACCAAAATAGAGTTAAAAGGCATCAAATGGTCATGATTTATAGTGAATAGGCATGGGTCTCTAAAAAGATATATTTTGAAATATTTTCCAAAGGCTTGACAACTTGCAAAGCTAATCATGAAAAGCTAGGATATTTCATATTTTTGAATTTACTTTTGAATTTATTTATTAATTTCACATGGATAATTTAACTATGCATTTAATTTGGTTTAGTTTTTAATTATTTATTATTACCCATTTATCTCTTTCAAGATTTGATTTTATGTGTGCAAGTGTCCCACTTAATAGGTCCATAGGCCGAATTGTATGTTATGATGTCACATAATGATTAGGGATGAATCTATGAGAGGTTATGATTACATATGGTATGATACCCCAATTAGGGATGTATAAATATGATTATGATCTTTGATGAATGATGCATAAGCAAATTTGGGATATTTAGTGATTCTTAGGATTAATTTGAAATGGTTGGTAGGAATCATTTGAAGTCTGATCGAAGGCCATTGCTAGCTAGTTTTAGGTGTCTATTGAAGGCACCAATAGTTGATAAATTGAATTACCTTATAACACCTTTAAGGTATCTCTTAGGATATACCTTTTAGAAATACACACAAGTGGATTTATACTTCAAGGTATCTCCTAGTGGATACCTTTAAGTTACCCATGAAGGTATTAAAATGCCCTTGAATGCATCTCCTAGGAGATACCTCGAATTACACTATTGTACATGCAAGGATATGTTAAAGGTATATCCTAGGAGATACCTTTAACATGCACATGAGTGGAATTTTCCTTCACCTTTAAATCACTACTGGTGATAACTTGAAAGGCATTATAATACCTTGAAGGTATCTCCTAGGAGATACCTTCCAAACATGCACTAGAGTGGATTTATCCTTTAAGGTATCTTCTAAGAGATACCTCAAAGTTACCCATGAAGGTATTACAAGGCCCTTGAATGAATATCCTAGTAGATACCATGAATGACATTGCATACATTTAAGGGGACATTGAAGGTATCTCCTCAGAGATACCTTCAACATGCACATGAGTGGAATTTTCCTTCACCTTGAAGGCACTACTGGATGTTAACTTGAACAACCTTGTAATACCTTCAAGGTATCTCTTAGGAAATACCTTTCAAACATGAAAATGAGTGGATTTTTCCTTCAAGGTATCTCCTAGGAGATGATTTAAAGTTACCCATGAAGGTATTACAAGGCCCTTAAAGGCATCACTTAGGAGATATATTGAAGAACACTATCTTACATTTAAGGGGACATTGAAAGTATTTCTTAGGAGATACCTTCAACATACATGAGTGGAATTTTCATTCACTTTGAAATAACTATTAGGTTATAGTTTGAAAGGCATTATAATACCATCAAGTTATCTCCTAAGAGATACTTTTCAAAAATGTACCATAGTGGATTTATCCTTCAAGTTATATCCTAGTAGATACCTTCAATTTAACCATGAAGTTATTAAAGGACCCTAAAGGCATCTCCTAGGAGATACCTCAAAGGGAATTGACATACATTCAAGGGGACATTGAAAGTCTATCATATCAGATACCTTCAACATGTGCATGAGTGGAATTTTCATTTATTGTGAAGGCACTACTAGTTGATACCTTAAAAGACCTTGTAATACCTTCAAGGTATCTCATAGGAGATACCTTGAGTATCATTGTACATTTTGACTATGTGCTTCATTGTTTGGAGTAATTGTACTAATGATGAATTTGAGTGTTTTTAAATTGAATGTGTAGGAGAATGGTATAACTAAGTTTCATTCAAAAATTGAGCAAGCTCAGGGAAATAGCCTTAAAAAAATCCTTGGTATTAGGGTTACTATAATTATACAACCTTTAATTACCACCTTATAACTATTTTGATATAAATTATTTAAGTTTCATTCTTTCTTATAAATTGATAACAAACCTTGAGATGCTTATAAAGTTAGCATCAACACTATTGTATTATGTGATAATTTAGAGAGTGTTAGGTCTTGTTATTATGATTTTTATAGAAGAATGTTTCACAATCTCACCCCATTTCTTATTTTTGTTAGAGTATTACCATATTAATTTTTTAAATCCTTCAAAAATTACAAAAGACTTTAACTATAATACTATGTCATTTTATTTAATGTTTAAACCAAGTTATTGATGAAAAGAAATAGTAGCAAGATAGAGATGAAATTAAAGGAGAAATGGATATTTTTATAAGATAAATATATTCATATATTTTAATTTGATAAAAGTGGGAATACTATCAATAAGATGTAAAGTTTGGCATCAAAACGTATTTCCTATTTGAAATGGATTAATGTGACTGGTTGAGCCATATCAACTAATCCCATTACTATTTCAATCAATAGGTTTGATCAAGGGAATTTGTGCACTTGACCTCATAAATATATAAATGGAAATGTTGATTAACTTAACATAATGTGATTATCAATTTGTACAACCTAGTAAACATGGTGAGCATGCCTTCAAATCATCTAGTTAGCTAGATTATGGACATGCCAAAAAATTAATTTTTTTTTTAAAGCTAATTCTGACATTAACAACATTAAATCTGAAAACATTATGGCTTTGGTTTATTATACACTACTTTACCAACCTAAAATATATGCCTAAAAATAGATCATTTCATTTCATTAAAATCATAAATGAAATGATTACATAAATTTACAAATTATAGTTATTAAAGTAAGAATTCACTCATAGGAATTGGTTGGTGTGGGGGATTGATGCAAAGGTATGATTGGGGTCTAGTTAAAACCTTCTTGGAAATGGAATATTATTTAATAATGATTAGTGAACAAATATTCTTTAAGGATATAGGACTGTGATCAACCTCAAGACTTTATTATTCCTTCTTAATAAAAATTGTTAAAATTCAATCTAATGATATCTAAGAGATTGAAATTCTCAAGAATTTTCACTTGCTCAGACCTAATATGGAATTTGTTCATACATAGTTAACTTTAAAATGGCAACTTGGATGTTTCAATTTCAACTTATCTACAAAAAACCATAATATCTTCACTATAGTTTTGCGATAATTTGACTCCTTGTGAGGTTTCTAGTTTGTCATTTTTGTTGTTCTGGGAGATTACTTGTAATTATTCAAATTTGAAACTATTAAAATAACCTCATTCCATATAAAATTATGAAATGAAGGATCTATCTTATTGTATGCACCTAAATTTGCTCGCTTTGTCAATAATATTGCTAAATTCATCTTTGTCTAATTTATCTTACTAATCCTCCTGGTCATTTTCCCCCTCTTCACTTTTCATATTCATACACCAACCTTATATCATCCCATAAATCAAATTATTCTTATAATCATGTCTTATTTGTCAACTAACCGCACTTATCCATGATATTGTGAATTTTTAATTCATAACCCATCTACCTACCTAATCCTAGACTTTCCTACAAGCCTACCCCATATTAATCACCTAATACTTCTTATAATCATAATATAATCCCCTATATAATTATCATTAACCCATAATTAAGTCTAGAGTTCTCTAACTCTAGAAACTTCCTCCAACTTCTCCCACCTCTCTAGAATCCTCTAAATCTACAGGATTATTGGAAATTTTAAATTCCCTTTCATTCCCTCCTCTAGAATCATCTAAGTAATTTTTAATTCCTTGAATAATTATTCACAATTGATATTCCTTCACCCAAATTTGAATTTTATCCATTGATCTTCCCTCTTCCCTTTATATAAAGAACCAACCTATCCTCCATGCAAAGGGCAATGAGGAGATTCATGTGCTTTCATGTCAATATTATGTTCAAATCCATGAATCAATCATTAGTCTACTAATAAAAATATTGTGAAGCCCATCATATGTTTTCAAAAATCTAATTCTATGGTAAAAATCTTCCATCTATAATCATTCAGTCTTTTTGTCTGAATTTTGATTAAGAACATTTGACTTTAGATCAGAATATTGTTTTAAATATTCATTTTATTGCATTTTGATCTAATGATTTCCAATTTTAATGGTAGATTGGTATTTTGAGTAATTTTTATATAATTTACATTTCATAAATCCATTGATTAAAATATTTATCTTACAATTATTCAACTCTCTCTTGATGATCTTAGGAGGTCTGCAATTTTGATGGGTTTCACATTGAATCTTGGAATTAAGACACATTGACACCTTGATAATATCTAAAAGAGACCTTATACACAAAAATAAATGTATTTATAATTACCTTGTTTAATTAAAAAAACTACTTATTAAATCCATTATATACCTCACATAACCCTCTATTTTGTCATAAGACTACACATTGGTCTATTAGTCTTGAGAGAGGTTATTACTTATATACTCTTATCACATAAGGATTAAAACACTCTCCCTCACCACTATTTTAATATCTAATAAATAGAAACTAATCTCTTCTATTTTTTTCTAACAAAATTAGTTTCAAGGTCTTTTAAACTCTTCTAAGTCTATATATGCCTAATTCTACCCTCACAATGATAAAAATTTGATTTTTAGCTCTTAGAAGACTTTTGAATGATCCTTAAATATGAATCAAATGTGAAAAGTGTGTTTCAATACTTATACAAGTTTTAGGTCCAAAAAAATAGGGAAATATAGTCAATTATCTTCTTTTTGAACCTCTTCATTAATAACTATAGATTGGTTCATACAAAGTCATCAATATTTGCTCTACACTTAAGAACCTATACGTTGATCTCTAAGGCCTAAAACAAGGAATTTATTATTTTAAATGACCTATTAATACTATAAAAATCTTGACACAGCAAAATTAGCATATTTACAGTGATGGTCACACATCACAAAACTAGTAAAATAACCTTGTTTCAACCTCTTTCCATACATCATACCATTTAATATAACCCTGGCCCATGGCCATTCTATAACTAGTACTGAAGGGTAAGGTTATTATTATATCTAATTGGTTTTTGGGATGATTAGAAATTTTTTCCATATGATAAAAGATGGATAACTAGTGTGGCATAGCATGGTATGGTCTGATCAATGGGGAACCATTGAAATCCTCTCATATCAAGGCACTTGTTTACTAAGATTAATTTTTTTTACAAATATTGAAAAATGTCTTCTTTCCCCTCACATTCACCATTTGGGTCCCTATTAGTTTTCCACACACAAGAAAATAAATAATAATAAATGGTAGTAAGCGCCAAACAATCCTAATCTTAGCTATTTCATAACAATAATCTAGGTCTATCTGAATCTTAATGATTTCATAACATAAAAAGGTAAATAGTGAATAAAAGGGCCATGCCAAGAAAAATAAATCACACATTTTAGATATAGTAAAAAAATATATTAAAGAATTGAAAAGAAAGATCTGTAGAACTGATAGTAAAAAATGGGGTCAATGCTTCCACCACTAATACCATAGTAAACATTATAGTTCATAAAAGAATATTTTGTGGCCTTTGAATGGGAGATAAAATAACTATAATATAAAATAATGGCAAAAGAAAAAATTTAAAATTAACCCTAATTTCAAGATAGATGAGAATTTATAAGTATAATATATTTAATTTTATATTCTATAATATATAATATTTTAATACATTATTTAATATATATTATCTACACCTATAGAGATTGATATGATCAAACCTCTTCCACATGGATATGATGAGAATGCATATTTTGATTTGCAACAGGGCCATAGGTAGACCACTAATAGATGGTTTTCCTTGAGAAATAAGCTCTAGGACTTATACAAGTCCCAAAAAATTACACATGATGGGTCTCTTACCATGGTTTTTAGATCACATCCAGGGTATCATAAAAAATATAAAATGTTCAATAATCCTCTACAAGACCATACCATAAAAATTATAGAAGTTCAAATATAGAAATAAAAGTAAAATTATCAACATGGAACTTTGGAACCGATGGCAATTATTTATAAGTTTTAGGCTTTTGTATAATAAGTGGAGTTACATCCACATTATATGAAGATGTAACATTAATAGTATCTTTGGGAAAAATAAGTGGTGGTGGTATACTTGACAATGCATCATCACTAGACATAGTAGGCATACATGAAATAAATGGTGTCTTTCCAACATATATGTCCACTTAACATTTTTATTCAATTTCTAAACCCAAAATTCTTCTTGATCACTTCTAAATTTTTTATCACCATTGTAATAAAATTAATTTCTCCATTGCAATCACCAAGACAAAACCAGATCAGCCATTGTTTAGATTTTTATCCAACAAATAGATATGCCCCTTGATTAAAACCAATGGAGTTACAGTTTTTATGTAGATATTGTGATAAGAGGTTATCTCTTTACACAAATAATGAAAGCCATCATAGACTAAATTATTTCATGGTTATTAAGATCCTGATAGGTCTACACCCATACTTACTATTTATGAACTTATTTTAACATTGTCATGGGTTTGAAGTAACTAGGTTTAACTGTCAATTTACACTCATTCTCTTTACATAATCCCTCTTAAAAATATAAACATACAAACATACATGATACATATGCATACATACATATATACATATGTATGTGTGTGTGTATAAATATGCATGCATGCGTGTCTGTGCGTGTGTGCGCGCGTGCGCGCGCGCGCGCGTGTGTGTGTGTGTGTAATATTAGTTATTATATAAATATTTTATAATAAATATCATAAAATGTTTAATATATATGTTAATATAGTTTATAAATCAATACTATATATTATATATTTTAGTATAATATATTTAAATTTATGTTATATAATATTATAATATTATATCACATATTTAATATATATTCCCTACACCTAAAAAAGGTTGATATGAGTAAACTTCTTCCATGGGGATATGATGAGAATGCATATTTTGATTTGTAATAAGGCCATAAGCATTCCACTAACAGATGCTTTTCTTTGAGATATAAGCTTTAGGACTTATATGAGTCACAAAAATTTAACCTTGATGGATCTCCTACCATGGGTTTTGGATCACATCCAAGGGATCACTAGAATTATAAAATGTTCAATAATCTACTACAAGACCATACAATTAAAATTATAGAAGTTCAAATATATAAATATAAGTAAAATTATCATCATGAAACTTTGAAACTGATGGTAATGATTTATAAATAATAGTCTCTTTCATAATAAATGAATTTTCATTCACATTTTTTGAAGATATAACATTAATAGTATCTTTAGGACAAAAAAGTGGTGGTGGTATACTTGAGAATGCATCATCACTAGGCATAGTAGCTATAAATGGAATAGATGGTGTCTTTGTAACATAAATGTCCACCTCCATTTTTTATTCAATTTTTAAACCCTAAATTCCTCTTCGTTGCTTCTATTTTTTTAGTGCCACTGAAATAAAATAAACTTATCCATTAAAATCACCCAAGAAAAATTTGATCAGTGATAGTTGAGCTCCTTATCCATCAAATACAAATGCCCCTTGATTGAAACTAAGGGAGTTTTAGTTTTGACATAGATATTATGTTAATAGGCTATCTCTTTACACAAGGAATGTAAGCCATAGTAGACTAAATCATTTCATGGTGATTCATATCTCAATAGGTCTATACCTATAATTACTTTAGATGAACTTATTTTGACATTGTCATGGGTTTGGAGTAACTAGGTTTGACTGTCAATTTACATTTTTTCACTTTACATAACCCCTCTTACCAATATATAAACACATAAATACATATATGTATGTATGTATGTATATGTATCTATATATAATATTAGTTATTATATAAATATTGTTTAATATATATCATAATATTTTTATATATTAAACATTAATTATATAATATATATGTTAATATAGATTATAAATCAATATTATATATTATATATTTTAGTATAATATATTTAAATTTATATTATATAATATATATTTTTATAATTTTATATTACATTATTTAATATATATTCCATACACCTATGGAGGTTGATAGGAGTAGACCTCTTCCATGGGGATATGATAGGAATGCATATTGTGATTTGAAACAGGGCCATAGGCATCCCACTAATAGATGTTTTTCCTTGAGATATAAACTTCAAGACTTATATAATTCCCAACAAATTAAACTTGTGGGTCTCCTACCATGGGTTTTGGATCACATCCAAGGGATCATCATAAATATAAAATGTTCAATAATATACTACAAGACCATACAATGAAAATCACAAAAGTTTAAATATAGAAATAAAAGTAAAATTAACATCATGGAACTTTGGAACTAATGGTAATTATTTATAACTAATAGGATATTTCATAATAAGTGGAGTTTCATACACATTTTTGAAGATGTATCATTAATAGTAATATTAGGAAAAATAAGTAGTGGTGGTATACTTGAAAATGCATCACCAATAGGAATAATATGCATACATGGAATAGATAGTGTCTTTGCAACATATATGTCAACTTCAAATTTTTATCCAATTTCTAAACCCAAAATTACTCTTGGTCACTTCTGATTCTTTTATCACCATTGTAAAAAGAATTAATTTCTCCACTGTAATCACTAAAACAAAACCTAATCAGCCATAGTTGAGCTCCTTATCTATTAAATATAGATTCCCCCTAATTGAAACCAAGGGAGTTACATTTTTGACATAGATATTGTGTTAAAAGCTTATCTCTTTATACGAATAATACAAGCCATCGTAGACTAAATCATTGCATGGTGATTTATATCTCGATAGGTTTATGCCCAAAATTACTTTAGATGAACTTATTTTGACATTGTCATGGGTTTGGAGCAACTAGGTTTAACTATCAATTTACACTCTTTCACTTTACATAACCCCTCTTACAAATATATGCATACATACATACATGATACACACACGTGTGTGTGTAAGATATTAGTTATTATATAAATAATGTATAGTATATATCATAATATTTTTATATATTAAACATTAATTATATAATATATATGTTAATATAGTTTTTAAATCAATATTAAATATTATATATTTCAATATTTCAATATAATATTATGTTACACTATTTAATATATACATATAAAAATATATACTTTAAATAAATATTATATATTTTAATATAATATATATAAATACCATTTTATATTAAATATATCACTTACCTTAAATTTGACTTGACTACTCTTGAGGTGCATTTGCGTTCAATTGAAATAGGAGGGAATCCCCAATGAATTTGAAATTAAAATCTACTTTGAAATATGGGGTCCATATAATTTCAACACGTTTTTAATAGGAACACAAATTGTAGAAAATGTCTGAGAAAATACATATTTCAAGTTTTTTTTTTAACATACATTGTAAAATGTTGATAGATTAGAAAAGAGCAGGTTCTAGAGGGGTTGAAGTGTTAACCATATTTGTTAATGTCATTTTTGTTGATCTTTATTTTTAGGTATTTAATCTTAATAATATTTAATATATTTTTTACTCTATCTGAAATGTGTGATTTTTTGTGTTGACATGGCTCATTTATTCATTATTTACCAATTACTAGTATTGATTATTATTTATTTCCTTGTGTGTGAAAAACTAATAGGGAATTAAATGGTAAATGTTAGGGTGAAGATGACATTTTTTAATAATTGTAATCAAATAATCTTAGGAACCAATATATTTAATATTTTTAGTTCTAAAAAATTACACATAATTTCCCAGACCAACCCAAAGGACTAGCTTATAACCTCATAGGGACCTATTAATGTCTAAATGTTCTTTCCACTTGGAATGATCTACCCAGGATATTAATATGAAGATGTACATACTCTATACCAATTTGAACTACTATGCATATTTGACTGAAAATATAATGACCACATGCCAAGGTTCTTTTGTATGGCATGTTATATGGAACGAGGTTGAAACAAGGTTATTTTATGATTTTTGTATATCACAAGGCTACTTTACTAGTTTCACATCTAAAAAATTATAGATAATCACCTATGCTAACCAAAAGGACTAGTTAAAAACCCCACAAGGACTCAAATTATCACAAAACCATAACTAAGTTAGTATGATTCTCTCTAGATAAATTGAAAATAAGCCAAAAAAATGGTATCAAGTTGGCCGATAAACTCATAAGAAAAAAATAATAAAATATATTTGTATCAAGCTAGCTAATAAAGTTGTAAGCACATAGAAAAATATCAAGATAACCAACACAATGTATAAAAATAATATTGTGATATGCAATGTAATTCTTAGATAGATATATAAAGGTATCAGGTTGGTTGATACAATTAGAATTTACAATGGATGATGGTTTGGAATATTTTAAAAGAGTATTTATACAAATTTTTTATTACATGGAATAGTGTCTATCCATAATTTAAGTAGTGTAATTATAGTGTCAAATCATAATTTATATATGCTTAATGTGAGAGGTTAAATTGGATATGGTGAGATTCAATTGACATCATTTACATGTTCATAGAAATTAATACTATAGGATGATTAATATAGTTTATCTTCTCATCAGATGTTAAAGTCATATTCTAGTAGCATCATGGGTGCAGAAATTTCTTAGTAATCAAATCATAATATATTTTGGGAAATAAATCTATGTTTAAGTACTCTTTTTGTGGTATCCAACATTGATAATGATTGATTTAGATTGTGTTAAATTAATTTAAAATTAAAATGGTGATATTCAAGTGATTAATATTATTCTAAGGTGTCAATGTCGATATATATTCAAGAATCAGTACGGTTGAGCATTTAATAAATGGTTCATTCATGACTAGACATGTAATCATGAAGAGTGAGAATGTTACATGTTTGTTTAGATATAAATAGTATTTAGACTATTTATATTTAGCAAAAATGTATTTTGACATAAGTTTTATTATCAAATTATAAAGGCTAAATCATAAAATAAAATGGCAATCATCTTTGAGTTAACTTTGACATATTTGTGGATTAAAATTAAACTATGCATGAATATAACCATACCATATTTGTAGTGTACTTTTGGCTACAACTAATCTCTATTCCATGGGATTAAAGGTGAGTTTATTCTTTTGAGTGATTAAATTTTATATTTAATAATTATTTTTTTAGGAATTCTACTTTCTCACATACTAAAGAGTCTAAATTTTGAGGAAATTATGATAACTTCATGAAAATAGGGTGAAGGTAGATATTCTACTATTATATAATTGGATGCTAAAAATTTTGATAATGAAAATCATTACAAATGTAATTTTATGGAATTTGAATCCCAGAAGGGAAATTTGAAGTTTGATATAGGAAATTTGAAGCTCAAGATGCGATGGTGTGAATACGTGTTACATAAAAGTTGATATTGTGTAAATTTTGGTTTTGGAGTGTATTATAATGTAGTTGAATATTATATTATAAGTATATATCTCCCTTATTTTTGAATATAATGTAATTTGGTCTATCAGGTGACCCTGCCTTCACATTGTATTGAATTCAACTAATTTTTTTTATCATTTACTTAATCCATATTCAACTTGTATTTTGAAAATTAGGTTTTAATTTTATACAATCCCCAAAATCTAATTAAAATTTTAAGCTAGTCACTAAGCATAATTTGGACTTCATTCAACATTTTTTCACAACGATTTCATAGGTTAAAAACCAAAAATTATAGGTGTTAATTTTGATATATGTAATGTTGTAGTAAAAATTACATAAAATGATATTATAGATATTCTCAACACTTGAATTGGTTAAAATGTCTTGGTTTCTATTTATATCCTTTTTGTCCCCATAGTTGAAGCATAACTATTTCATAGAAGTGTCCTAATACCATATTTTTCAAATATGTTATATAGTTATAAATGATGATGAATGTAACATTTGAGAAAGTATTAGCATAGAAATGCATTTAAAATATAGGAGTGTTTCATATAGTATACTTTTCATGTCAATAAATGTGAGAAGACACATGTTGATAAGGATGTGAAGGGGTAGACATGGTGTGAAATAAAGACATGTGGATGGTTTAATTTTGAGTCATGGTGTACACAATAGACAAATGGTGGTATGCCATGTGTTTTCCTTGCATATAGGATCAAAACTGACAAGCATTTAAAAATCATGATAACCATGAATTGGTACACATCCAATTTGGGACCCAATGAGATGTTTATGTGACAAATGTCACTACATTGTAAATTCGTGATTTGTAAAGACTTAGTGTGTGAAATTTGTCTCTATAGATGAGATATAATATTTTAAAAATGTAAAATAAATGTTCAAACAAGTCTTAAGATAATTAATTCACCCTTAATGAATAAAAATTACATTTCTTGCAAATAGTTTTCTTCTCCACTAAAAGTGTTTTGTTTATACTTTCTGAATATATCTACACATCCACTCAGTCTAGCCATAAATCCACTATCCCACACACACCAAAATTATATCAAACCCTTAAAATTACCATTGAAATAAATATTTAATGTATTACAAAGCCCTTTAAGGTTCTCCTACGAGATGCATTGAAATAAAATTTTAATTGTGTGCATGTTCAAGGTATATACTAGGAGAAACTTTGAAGGTAATATATGACCCTTAAATGTATCTCCTATAAGAGACCTTAAAGGGTATTGTAGAAAATTCAAGGGTAACTTAAATTTATCTCCTTGGATATACCTTTCAAACATACATAAGGGTACCCTTGAAGGTATTACAAGGCCCTTCAATGTATCTCCTAGTAGATACTTTGAAAGAAAATTCCAATCATGTGCATGTTCAAGGTAACTACTAGGATAACCCTTAACAGTATTAAAATTCCCTTCAAGGTATCTCATAGGAGATACCTTGAAACAAAATTTCAATGGTGTGCATGTTTAAGGTATCTATTAGGAAAACCCTTGAAAATACTATAAGAGCCTTTAAGATATCTCTTAGAAGATACCTTAAGGGCATTATAATGCCTTCAAGGATACCTTGAAGATATCTCCTATAAGATACCTTTTAAACATTCATAAGGGTAACATTGAAGATATTATAATTCCCTTTAAGGTATCACCTATTAGTGCCTTAAAACATACGTTGAAGGCCCTTGTAATAACTTCAATCATATATGTATGCATCTTTGAAATGTATATCCTAGGAGATACCTTCAACATCCCCTTAAATGTATGATAATGACCTTAGAGATATCTCTTAGGATATTCCTTCAAGGTACTTTTAATACGTTCATGGGAAACTTGAATTCTTCTCTTAAGAGATACCTTGAAGGAAAAATAAACTCCTGTTCATGTTTGAAAGGTATCTCCTAAGAGATACTTTGAAAGTATTATAAGGCCCTTAAAGGAATCATGTAGTAGTGCCTTTAAAGATATACCTTTTAAACATTTATAAAGGTAACCGTGAAGGTATTACTAGGCCCTTAAAGGTATCACCAAATACTTCCTTCAAACATACTTTGAATGGCCTTATAATACCTTCAAGGGTACCCATATGTATGTTTGAAAAGTATCTCCTAGAAGATAACTTCAAAGTCCCCTTGAATATATGACAATGCCCTTCAAGGTATCTCTTAAGATGTACCTTAAAGGGACTTGAAATAATTTCATGGGTAACTTAAAGGTATCTCCTAGGAGCTACCTTGAAGGAAAAATCAACTCTTGTTCATGTTTGAAAGATATCTCATACAAGATACCTTGAGGGTACCTTTGAAAGTATTAGAAGGCCCTTCAAGGTATCACCCAATAGTACTTTTAAGGAGATAATTTTTGAACATGAATAAGGGTACCCTTGAAGTTATTATAAGTCCCTTCAAGGTATCACCCAATAGTGCCTTCAAAGAGATACCTTTCAAACATGCATAAGGGTACCCTTGAAGGTATTACAATCCCCTTCAAGGTATTACCAAGTGGTGACTTCAATTATACTTTGAAGGGTATTTTAATACTTTTAAAGGTACCCTTATTAATGTTTGAAATGTATCTCTTATGAGATACCTTCAACATCCCATTGAATTTATGATAACACCCTTAGATGTATCTCTTAGGATATACCCTTAAGGGCTTTGTACTACCTTCTTGGATAAATTGAAGGTATCTCCTAGGAGCTACATTGAAGGAAAAATCCAATCTCATTTATGTTTGAAAGGTATCTCCTAAGAGATACCTGTTGACACTGTGGATTGCACTTTTGACAGGAGGCTGAGCTCGTATCTTCTACGTGGCATAATGGACACTCCTCTCTTGCCTATGGGTCTAGAAAAACTGATGGGAGAATCTCTAGATAAGGGCTAGCTCCTTTTGATGAATCTCTGAGTTATTTCAGTAATATTGATAATATATATATAATGGGGGGTTGAAAAGAGAGAAAGATACTGAAAATAGAAACTAATCCTAAGATGGTGATGCACCAAACAAGTTTGATCTACTCATTTAGTCACACTTTATATCATAAGAGGACATACATACACTTTATCTACTGGGAAGACCAGACTATAGGGAACTTAACAGAAAGGCTTAATGAAGACACACAGAAGATGAACTTACCACAGGCAATGTAGGAAACCACACTGTTTGGTAACCCTCTCCTATTTCTATCCTTTTGTTACCTAAAAGAATGGCACTTTGTCTATACCAAGTGTGTTGGTATCAACCTTGTGAAAGCATCATGTAAAAATGACTGTACACAAGGTTAATACTTAGGCACACTCAGAGATATATCCAACCAAATAGAGGTAAAAAATGTGTATTCTATTGATTCAAGGTGAAAATTGGCAGGGCTTCACCTTACAAAAATGAGATATCCCTTCTTAAATGAGAGTTTTGAAATATATATATATATATATATATATATAGAAGAAGCAATGGAAACCTTTTGGAAAACACTTTGGTGCCCTTTTACAAGTGGCCCATGTGCATTGAGAGCATTGGGAAGAGAAAGCCACTTAAAGAGAATGTTGTGTTGGCTCCAATTTTGACTTTAGGCATTTAAAATATATTAAATGTCATGTGTGAAAACATGGGCCATGCCATTTGTCTACAAACAAGACCCCTTCTTCAAGACATTCACATGGTTTTCTAACCATTAATGTAAAACGAGGAAAAAATAGGTCACGCCATTCACTATTCATGCTCCTTGATGACCACTTGGTGGAGACTATTTCATCTGTAGGAATAACTCACCTCCGTTTTGCCACCTGGGCTATTTTGTCCATGTCTCATATTTTGTCTCTTCCTGGCTTTGTCTTTTTCTTGAATTTGAGCTCTCAGGGTTATCTTATCATCCTTTGTTGGCTCCTTGGGCTCTTTTATTAGTAGGTTGTTGAGTTCACTCTTGACTTTGTCCTTTTCCAACTTTGTCCTCTCCTAACTTTGTCTTTTATTATCTCTTTTGTCTTTTCTTAGATTTTTGGCTCCTTTCTCGGTGGTCTCTTCCCTTTAGCCTTAACCCCATTGAATTTCCTCAGGTTCATGCTCAAGTATTTGAAGATCAATGACTATTCCATTTCCCTAAATTTGACGTCTATGGGGACATCATTTGATGCCCAGTACCAATGGCTAGTTTGTGATGTTCAATTTTGATGTCTTCAGGCTCGTCACCCCCCTTGGCAATTCCTTCAGTTTTCTTTTCCTTCAACTTTATTTTCCTTTGGCTTTCCTTTGCTCTGTGTTCCTTTGGCTAGGCTTTCTTGTGGACAAATTCCTTCAGACAATATGTTTGAAGGAATTCCTTCAAACAAAATGTCTGAAGGATTTGCCTTATGAATTTCTTCATGGATTTATTTTTGAAGGGTTTTCTGTCTTTGTCTGGGCCTTTGTCCTTTAACCCTCCCAAAGGGAAGGTGTCCCTTTAGGCCTTGAGAAAGGTCCCTTTCACAATTTCCAAGATTCCCCTGTAAGGGCACCTACCCTTAGGGATCCTTCAGATGGCCTTGGCCTCCCAATTCCTTTAGACAAAATGTCTGAGGAATTCCTTCTAACATTTTATCTAAAGGAAATGTTCCCTTCAATGTTCGGCCCTTTATTTTGAGAGAATTCCTTTAGACAAAATGTATGAAGGAATTCCTTCAGACTTTTGTTTGAAGGTTTTGCCTTATCTTTTTGCCATAGAATTGTCTTTTGAAATGATTTCTTCAGACAAAATGTCTGAAGGACTTCCTTCAGACATTTTGTCCAAAAAAATTTAGACTTATCTTTGCCTTGGCTTTTCCAAAGGAAAACTCACCCTTTTTGCCTTGTCTTTTAATCCCTCCATAAGGGTATTTTCCCTTCAGAGCTTTGTAAGAGACTCGTATTCCTACTAGCCCATCCCCTTGCTAAAAATTTCTCTAAGGCATTTACACAAAGTGAAATGCTCCATACTGAACTGAAACCTGTAGGGCCTTAGATTTTTCAATGTTCTATAAGAACAGGGCTTATTGCAAAGAAAAAGGGGATTTTGCAGAAGATGGGTACATGACTAGACTAAGGGTTCAGAGTGGTAGGGAAGGAAGGAGACTGATTTTGGCTTGCAGGGCCAAAATGGTCAACAAATTGGTGATTCCTAGGGGAGCATGCTTGCTATGATTAGAAGCCAATAGCCTTAGAATCCATTGGGCATAGAGTCAAGATGTAGTTTTGAAAGAGTTAGCAATAGCCTTGAGATATCCAAGAATTAATCATGAAGTTCTTACCCCAAAAGGAAATGAAAACACACACAAGATTAAGAAAACTACTAACATGTGCAAAAGCACTTAAGGAAAATTGGGAAAAAACAAGTAAAATATGTACATGATGGGAGAAGGGCTCAGTGATAATGCTTAAGATGTATCCCATTAACTGAGATACACAGTTCTTCACCATCCAACCTAGAGAGTTGAAATGCATTGTGTTGCTTGCACTGAGTGATGACATATGGACCACTATATAAGGTGTCAAACTTTGTGTGCTTTCTAGGCTTAGCTCAATCATCATCCCATTCAAGATGATATCTCCTTCAGAGAAACCTTTTGATGAGGATCTCTTGTCAAAGTGCTTCTTTTTTGTTGTTGGTGGTTGGTCATAAAAGCCATAGCTTTGTCCTTTGTCTCTTGAAGTTCCATCAACTCACATAGCCTAACCTCCATGCTATTGCCTTCTTCTAATTGCAGCTGGTGAGTAAGGTCCAAGGTTGGCAATTCAAGTGAAATAGGAAGTCTAGCTTCCCTTCCATACATGAGCATGTATGGTGAATTGCCAATTGCCCTCTTTGGAGTGACCCTATCTACCCACAGGGCTATTTTCAACTTGGCATGCAAAGTCCTCTGATTCTCTTGCATTATTCTTTTGATAATCCTGATTAGATTCTTATTTGTGGACTCAGCCAACCCATTCCCTTGTGGGTAGTAGTTGGAAGAAGTACTGAGATAGATGTCATATCTCAACGCCCATTCACTCATTTTGGTTTTTAAAAAAGCTAAAGCATTATCTAAGATGATGGTAGCTAAAACTCCAAACCTTATCACCAAGTCTTCATAAAAATCCAAGACTGCACTTTCATTAGCCTCCTTCAAAGTAACACCTCTACCCATCTCATGAATTACTCTATAGCAGTTAGGACCCACTTGTGTCTAGCATTGGAGAGAGGGTTAATCATCCCTATAAAGTTAAGGCCCTATTGCATGAATGGATATTTAACTTGAATAGGATGGAGAGGCATAATAGCTAGCCATTATTTCCCATTAAAGAGTGCACACTTTTGGCACTTTCATACCTAGGCATGGGTGTCTATGAATAGAGTAGGCCTGAAGTAACCAACTCTCATTATTCTTGTAGCTATAGGCCTAGGAGAAAAGTGACCACCAACTGGCTAATCATGGAACTTGAACAACACCTTATCGGCCTGACCTGGGTCTATACACCTTAAAATTGCTCCTAAAAGATCCCTTCTAAATAGCATTCCATCAATCAGGACATAAGGGAGATATTAGAGTCTGAAATATCTCCTCTTGGTCCTATCAAGGCCTTGTGAGCACTCACTAGTGAGAAGGAAATGCCTCATGCCTGATGTCCAATCCTTCATGACTACTAGTTCTTTTATTGTTGCTTCATCATGAATGCGCAAACTATCCTCTTTCTATTATTTAAAGTCTATAGCAAGGTGTTCACACAGGCCTTTTCCTCTTACCATCTTGGTGATCTTGATATCCATGTCATATTCCATTACTTTAGTGATCCATCATGCTCTCTTTTCATTCAGATCATAGTTGGTCAAGAAATTTTTGATGCTAGGATGTGGAACCATGAGGTGAACCCTGCTATTGGATAGCATATGTCTAAATTTCTTCAAGCTCTGTATGATGGCAAGGACTTGCATCTCCACATATGTATACATGACCTCAAAACCCTCTAGACCTTGACTAAAAAATTCAAGTGGTCGTTTAAGGTTCTCACCATTCACTTGGGTAAGCATAGCAGAGATTACCTCTTCATTTTTGAAGGTGTAGAGGTTGAAATCCTTGGTGAAGTCAGGACTGATCAAGGTAGGAGCATGGGCGATAGCCTACTTGATCCCTTTAAAACTATCCTTCCTTTGTGATGTCCATGTGAATTTCTCTTCTTTCATCAGCATAGAGGTCAATGGTTTGACTACCTCCACAAAATTTGGAATAAATCTCTAGATAAAATTTATCTTGCCAAATAAGCTCTACAAACCTTTCCTATGTTTAGTCAAGGACAACTCTAAGATGGAGTGAGCTCTTTCTAGATCAATGGTTAAGTCTATTTTAGAAACAACATGGCCAAGGAGTTTACCCTCATGGACAAGGAACATGCATTTCTTCGAGTTGAGAGAGATACCAAACAATTTATACCTCTCAATGATTTGTCTTAGGAGTTTCATGTGTTTGCCCACCTCCTTAGAGAATACTATCACACCATCAAGATACACCAGTACAATATTATTTATCAGGCCTTGAAAAGCCATGTCCATGGCTCATTAGAAAGTGGCACTAGTGTTGGACAGTCCAAATGGCATTTTCTGATAAGCAAACGTCCCCCACTTGGTAGTGAAGGCTATCTTATACTAGTCATAGTCCTGCACCAAAATATGATTGTACCCTTAATACCCATCCAGGAGGGAGAAACACTCACTGCCTGTCACCATTTAGAGGATTTGCTCCATACTTGGGAGAGGATAATGGTCTTTCAAAGAGACTTTATTGAGGTCTCTGAAATCTACACATAATCTGATCTCCCAATTTTTTTTGGATAGGAATAAGATTGGCCAGCCAAGAAGAGTGTTTGATTAGAAATATGATCATAGACTCAATCAGCTTGGTGAGTTCCTTCCACATGAGAGGCTCAATCTTTGGGTTGATAGGCCTTTGATTCTGCTTGATTGGCTTGGCACCTTCCTCTAGCTCAATCGTATGTTGGGACAAACTTGGGTCAAAACCCTTTAAGTCACTATACTCCCAAGCAAAGACATCAGCAAACTCCTGTCACAAGGTGAAGGCCTACCTTTCATGATCCATGCACACTTTCCCAAGTGCAAGCAGCTTATCTTTGAATATTTCAACCTTCTCATAGTTTTCCTTCTTTGTTGTGATGCTTGCTTTATTATTTTTTAATTGGTCATCCTCATTGAAGATACTTTCGAGGGTGACCAAGCCCTTGGGAAGTTTATTGTTCTTCAGTTGAACAATTTGGCTGCCATACTATTGTTGTATCTTAGCCTAGTTTCTAGCATCAAACTCAGCTTCTTCTTGCGAGAAGAGTTTTATTTGCTGATCATTTTCAAAAACCTACTAGTTGGTGATGTTGTTAGGTATAGAGGGCCTAATTACCACTTTCAAATGGTGTGGACTATTGTTTCATCCTATCTCCTTAGAGACATCAAATTGGGCACCAACTACTGCTAGCATGTTTACTTGTGTATTCTGCTCTTTTAGAATGGAATTAATATTGAAGGCAAGGAAACTCTCCACTAAGTCCCATACACTATGCTTGTAAGACTTAAGAAAGGAATTTTTTGTTAGATTTTGGCCTCTCACCTGATTCATAATCAGCTCACTATCACCAAAAACTTGCAGCTCTTTAATTCCTCTTTTCCTCACCCACTCCAAACCATGGAAGATAGATTCATACTCTACAACATTACATGTGCAAGAAAATTGGAACTTGAAGGCCAAAAAGTACTTCTCTTGTGAAGGAGAAACTAGCACCACTCCATCACCAGCTCCCAACTTGCTTCTTGAGCCATCAAAGAAAAGCTGCCATAAACTTGAGCTCTTTTGGCTTGCTTTCATCAAATTTGGTATAAAAGTACCCTCTTCATATATGCATTAAATCCCAAGGCCTACCTCTTCTATGAACTTATGAAGATCATGTTCAAATTTGTCACTTACCCATTGATCTAGGAGCAGGTCAGCAACTGCATCAAGGGTAGAGGGCATAGATTGATCCACCTAGAACTCTTCTTGATCAATAATGGCATAACTAACATTTGCTACCTTGAGTGAGTATGGTTGTAGATGATCTCTGTGGATTGGTTCTGACTCAATCTTGACTTTTGTCCCATATTTGGTTCTAAAAACTAGGTAGGACCAGTTGGCTGCTAGGTACCCACTTATTTTGGATGTAAAATCCCTGGACAAGCAAATGACAAAGTAGGGGGGAACATCCGCTACTACCACATCATGGGGAACTAAAAAAGTCAAGAATGTGTGTAGCATCAAGTTCAAACCCTTCACCACTCTAACTATCTTTTGGTGATCCATCCAGCTATAACATTCCCTTAGTCATTTCTTCATATTTGAGCCCCAGTTTATCTTATATGTATTTAGGCATTATTGAGGTGCTTGCTCCACTGTCAATGATGCAATTGTGCACTAGGAAATCTCCTATGACCAAGGACAAATAAAAATGGGGGACCTTTTCTTATTTCTTAACTTGGCCTGATGTGGAAGGCTGCCCATTCGTGATTAGAACATTATCAACTTTTGCTGGGATAGCTTGTTCATTTAACTCGTGCAATTATTTTTGAAACATGTCCTTTTTTCCTAGTATTGATAATGAATCCCACAAGGAGATATTCATATGCATCTTCTTCATCTGGTCCACCACATTAATCTGAGGGTCGTTCCCCTTCAAATTTTCTTTGAGATTGATTACAGCCTGAGGTGCAAGTTGAGGAGCTAAAGGTACAACTAGTGGCCTAAAATTTGGAAATTTCTAGTTCACATGTGGTGAAGAAGATGGTGCTGATGTTTTAGTAGCTACTTGAGCTTCTTCCATTTCTCTCCTTTTGGACCTTGTGTTGGCTGCGACATAGTCACCTTGATTGTCTACACTGCCCATGTAATTAACTGCATAGAATTCACCTTCTAGGTGATTCATGAGAGTAGAATCAAGATGAGCCTTATTACTACCCATGCTAGGCTGTATTGAAGTATCAAAGCTTGGGATTTAGGTGGCTACCTGATTATCTTGTGCATTTGTGTATTGACTCAACATTTCATTTATATAAATAGCTTGATCTTGACCATATCTCATGGAGGAGTAATTTGGCTATTCTTGTATCAAATTAGTTTGAGTGGGCATCAAAGCCTTGGATGATGAAGGAACACCTAGATTATAGCCTTGATAAGGTATGGATTGTGCAAACTGACCCTATCCTTGATTGTAATTATGGAAAGGGGGCCTATTTGTTTTCCCAAACTATTGATGTCCCTGATTTGGTTGATAGTTTTGACTTGCTATCTTTTGAGAGCCACTAGTTAATTTGTCATGCTTTGTAACAAGTTTTTGAATTCATGGAGGTCATTGGACAAATTAGCAGTGAGTTTTTCTATGCCAAGCAGAAGAGATAAGGTGGGTGTAGTAGTCTAGACTAGAGGTAGCAATTCAGGGAAGAGTGGCATATGAGGTCTAAGGGCTATCTTTCCCACTTACACTAGGCAATTCTCAGCTACTATGGCTATGTCATAGGTAGCAGGCATCACATGTCCTCCCATGGATTGTATCATAACAGCAATGTCATTATTCAATGCTTTCAAATAATAGAGGAAAGCATAGCTTGGGGTTAGCCTCACCAGAATGGAGATTCTGTCCCATGTCTTTTGAAACCAACTGTTGAAATCTTGCATGAATTTGTGTGGAGCTCTCTTCATGGTAGTTAGCTACTTAGCAAGTGAAAGATGGTCACTCTTCTCCTCAAATATATTTTTTAAGAGGGTACCCAATTCATTCCATGTATCGACTGAATTCATTGGAAAAGTCTCATACTAGTCCAAAACCATACCCTTAAAAGATAATGCCACAAATCTAATAGCAATGTTTTCTTTAGTGACATTGTGAATATTGTAGAGGTTAGCAATATTTCTAATGTGCTTAATAGTAGTGATAGGCCCTTATCCATTAAAAAGAGGCACACTCTTAAGGGAATCACCTAGGATTGGGTCATAAAGTAGAAGATTCAAAGGAATCTGACCATGAAAGGCCACAAAAGGTAAGGCCATAGCTATGACAGGATTCAACTAGGGCCTTCTTGTGTAAGTGTATCTTATAACAGGCTTAGGAAAATGACTAGCTAAATAAGGTTGAATCCTTGAAAACCTCAGTCACCTTGTTGAGTTTAATGGTAATTCAACAAATTCAAAAGGGACACCCTTAGCAACAAATCATTTGGTGACCTTAGGCATAAGGTGTCAAACTAGTCATTAGCTAGAGATTAATGCTCTTGATAGTGGAGTCACCCGATGCTGGAAAAAATGATTGATTTTGCTGTAACAAGACTAGCATCAATCTTGGAAGTTTCCTGAGTGTTAAAAACATATGTCCCACCAAGTGTGCCAAAAACTATTGACGCTATGGATTGTACCCTTGATAGGAGGCTAAGCTCCTATCTTCCACATAGCACAATGGAGACTCCTCTCTTGCTTGTGGGTCTAGCAAAACTAAGGGGAGAATCTCTAGATAAGGGCTAGCTCCCTTTGATGCATCTATGAGTTATTCTAGTAATATTGATAGTATGTATATATATATATATATGTATATATATATATATATATGTATGTATATATATATATATATATATAATGGGGGGGTCAAAAAGAGAGAAGGATACTAAAAATAGAAATTAGTCCTAAGATGGTGATGCAACAAACAAGTTTGATCTACTCATTTACTCACACTTTATATCAAAAGAGGACATTCATACACTTTATCTACTATGAAGGCCAGACTGTAGGGAACTTAATAGAAAGGCTTACTGAAGACACATAAAAGATGAACTTACCACAGGCACTATAGGAAAACACACTATCTGGTAACCCTCTCCTATTTTTGCTCTCCAAATATAACTCTTTTTGTTACCTACAGGAATGGTGCTTTGTCTATACCAGGTGTGTTGGTATCAAGCTTGTGAAAGCATCATCGGAAAATGACTGGACACAAAGTTAATACTCAAGCACACTCAGAGATATATCCAACCAAATAGAAGTAAAAAATGCATTAGCTATTGATTCAAGGTGAAAATTGGCAGGGCATCACCTTACAAAAATGAGAGATCCCTTCTCAAATGAGAGTTTTACAATACACACACACACACACACACACACACACACACACACACACAGAGAGAGAGAGAAAGAAGAAGCAATGGCACCCTTTTGGAAAAGACTTTGGCACCCTTTTACAAGTGGCCCATGTGCATTGAGAGCATTGGGAAGAGAAAGCCACTAAAAGAGAATGTTATGTCGACTCCAGTTTTGAATTTAGCCATTTTAAATATATTAAACATCATGTGTGAAAACATGGGCCACACCATTTGTCTACAAATAAGACCCCTTCTTCAAGACATTCACATGGTTGTTTTACCATTAATGCAAAATGAGGAAAAAATAGGTCGCGCCATTCACTATTCATGTTCCTTGATGACCACTTGGCAGAGACTATTTCAACTATAGGAATAACTCGCATCCCTTTTGCCACCTGGGTTGTTTTCTCCATATCTCATATTTTGTCTCTTCCTAGCTTTGTCTTTTCCTTGAATTTGAGCTCTCAGGGATATCTTATCATCCTTTGATGGCTCATTGGGCTCTTTTATCAATAGGTTACTGAGTTCATTCTTGACTTTGTCCTTTTCTAGCTTTGTCCTCTCCTAGCTTTGTCTTTTGTTGTCTCTTTTGTCTTTTCCTAGCCTTTTGGCTCCTTTCTCGGTGGTCTCTTCCCTTTAGCCTTAATCCCATTTATTTTCCTCAAGTTTGCACTCAATCATTTGAAGATCAACAACTATTTTGTTGCCCTAAATTTGACATCTGTGGGAATGTCATTTGATGCCTGAATTCTAATGGCTAGTTTGTGATGTTCAATTTTAATGTTTTCAAGCCCATCACCCCCCTTGTCAATTCCTTTATCTTTATTTTCCTTTGGCTTTCCTTTGCTCTGTGTTCCATTGACTGGGCTTTCTTGTGGACAAATTCCTTCAGACAATATATCTGAAAGAATTCCTTCAGATAAAATGTCAAAAGGATTTGCCTTATGAATTTCTTCATGGATTTATTTTTAAAGGGTTTTCAGTCTTTGTCTGGGCCTTTGTCCTTTAACCCTCCTAAAGGGAAGGTGTCCCTTCAGGCCTTGAGAAAGGTCCCTTTCATAGTCACCGAGAGTCCCCCATAAGGGCACCTGCCCTTTGGGATCCTTCGAATGGCCTTGGCCTCCCAATTGCTTCAGACAAATTCCTTCAAACATTTTGTCCAAAGGAAATGTTACCTTCAATGTTCGGCCCTTTCTTTTGGGTGAATTCCTTCAGACAAAATGTCCAAAGGAATTCCTTTGAAATTTTGTCTAAAGGTTTTGCCTTGTCTTTTTACCATGGGATTTTCTTTCGAAAGGATTTCTTCAGACAAAATGTTTGAAGGAATTCCTTCAGACATTTTGTCTAAAGAAATTCAGCCTTTGCTTTTTCTTTTATCTTTGCCTTGGCTTTTCCAAAGGAAAACTCACCCTTTTTGCCTTGTCTTTTGATCCCTCCACAAGGGTATTTTCCCTTCAGAGATTTATAAGAGACTCGTATTCCTACTGGCCCATCCCCTTGCCAAAAAAATTTCCAAGGCATTTGCACAAAGCGAAAAGCTCCATACTAAACTGAAACCTACAGGGCCTTAGATTTTTCAATGTTCTATAAGAATAGGGCTTATTGCAAAGAAAAAGGGGATTTTTCAAAAGGTGGATACATGACTAGACTGAGGGTTCAGAGTGGTAGGGAAGGAAGGAGAATGATTTTGGCCTGTAGGGCCAAAATGGTCAACAAAACATTGAAGGTATTTGAAGGCCCTTCAAGGTATTTTTATCACTCTAAATTTCACCCTTAATAAAATTGATCATGCCTCCCCATTCAGGTGATAGAATGGAATCACCTCTAGGCTATGGGTTGCCTAATTAGGTAGGTGAATCTCTAAATAGGACTAGCTCCCTTGATGATTCACCTTTAAATTACTACTAAACTACTACTTTCTAAGGGTAAAGGGGTAGAAAAGGATTGAAAATAGGGAAAGAAAACTATAAGTGATACACTAAATGTATCTTCTCTACTTGTCAATGTTTTCATTATTTGAATGATAAATTATAAGCTAGTTAAACTAATTTAGGACAACTTCTTCCACATAAATAATTCAATATGAAAGCTACAACTTCACAATAGTCAAAGTGATCAATAAAGATATCTAAAAATAGGCAATAATGATACTACACCACTTGAATATAATAAACCATATGATGTATTTCAAATAACCTATGAAATGAAAATAACTCACATAAAGGTATAAATGAAATTGAAAAATACAAGGAAGCAATAAACTATCATTAACATTCATCAAAATAAAATATCAAATTCAATAAAATGTGAAACGAAGTAGACATAATATAACTCAAATTTTATGCCAGAGGCAACAACAAGTATCAATTTTGGTAGGGATTCACCTTACACACTTATAAGATGGTTTTATAGTGAAATACCTTATCTTATATAGACAACAGGAAGCCCTTGTGCCATTTAGTACAAAATAGAGCATGGTTGTTAGAGTTAAGTGTGATAGCAGAGGCTTGAGAACTGTATCTCTTCCATGTAAGTAGATGAGAATGGCCAAAATAAAATGAGAATTTTTATTTTATCCTCAAATCAAGGTAATAATCATCTTGAACTCAAAGCCATTAGTTTAGCTTATTCTCTCATTGGTTGGAAAACAACTGATATTTAATCTTTGATGATCTCATAGTTCAACTAAATGTTTTAGGTGCAAAATTATGACTATAGATAATGTTGGCTTGATACAAACCTCAAAACCATGGCTAGAATTAATTATTTGATCATGATCTTATTTACCATCATATTCAAATTGGCACCTTGTAGGTTTAAATTTTCTTATGCTGACTAAGATCATTTTAGTGGCTTAGACAGATAGGTGTCCAATCAAATTTTTGCCTATGCATTTCTAATTGAGTTTTTAACATATATCCTATAATGGGATATCTACCATGTCATCCTTCCTCATTATTTTTTTATCATTTTTGTAACTTTGACTATTTCTAATGGCTTATCTATCTACAGTGAAGTAGGATCATGACACGTAGTTTGGTCTTGGTCACTCAAGCGATGCTACACTCTTATGTCTATATTAATCATTCCAAGAATAATATGACTACAAGATCTTGAAAAGTGGCATCATCTCACTCACCTAGGGATATAAAAATTTTCATAGATGGCTCTGGGGATCCAGGTCGCAAGGATTAAGCCACATGGAAACATCCCACTAAACCATTACTTTGTTTGACCTTGTTGATATGGGGATGGTTTGGGAAACTATGAAGGAAATGGATAAGTTTTTAGATACTTCCAAACATGCCTCTAGGATGTGTAATGTTGGCACATGGATTGGAGGAGATGGAGAAATTAGTTAAGTCTCATTAAACTATCTAGTTCAAGAGGGGCCCAGAGATCATCAAGTGCCCTCAAATGATACTACAAAAATGAATAATAACAAAATTTTATTGAATCAAGTGATTTGATTTAAGATCTAGAGTTGACTTGACAAGCATCTTGGTTCAACATGACTAACTCAGATTGAGATAACTCATGATCAACTCAAATTGCCTCGAATAAACCTAAAACTACTTTGGTTGAAAATGGCTTGAATTGAAGTAGATTGGGGACTCAACTCAGTTTAGACCATGAGCTTGTAATGAACTTTATCCCAAATTGATTCAGATAGCCTTGCATTCTTTTGTCAAAGGATAATGGTTATGAAAAAAGGGACAACAAAAATCACCCAATAGTGCTTTCAAGGATATGTCTTTTGAACATGCATAAGAGTACCCTTGAAGGTATAAGAAAGCCATTCAATTTATCTCCTAGGATATTCCATGAAAGAAAATTTTAATCATGTACATGTTCAAGGTATCTACTAGGATAACCCTTGAAGGTACTATAAGACCATTCAACATATCTTCTAGAAGATACTTTGAAGGGATCTATAGTACCTTCAAGGTAACTTGATAGTATTTCATAGGAGATACATTTCAAACATGCATAAGGATACCCTTGAAGGTATTACGAGTCCATTCAAGGTATCACCTAGTAGTGCCTTCAAACATACTTTGAAGGGTCTTATAATAAATTCAAAGGTACCGTTATACATGTTTTAAATGTATCTCCTAGGATATAATTTCAACATCCCCTTGAATGTATGGAAACACCCTTTGAGGTATCTCTTAGGATATGCCTTCAAGGGCCTTGTAATACCTTCATAGGTAACTTGAAGGTATCTCATAGGATTTACCTTGAAGCAAAAATCCACTCTTGTTCATGTTTTAAAGGTAACTCCGAAGAGATTATTTGAAGGAAAAATAAGATGAACACTAAAAAATTATTATTGACCAAGGACAAATAAATAGGCAAGAGATATTTTTATTAAGTACTTATAATATAAATAATTGTACATAGTGTTGAGGAAAATTAATATTAAACAAAGAACAAAAAATTTAGAGTTATGAATTAAAAATAAAATCAATCAAAAAAATTAGAAAATTTTAAGGAAAAAATATCACTTATGCAAACAAATTAATAACATGTATAGAAATAAAAATTATTAAACCCCTGTTAATGTGTCAATCATAAATGGAAATGGAAATTGTAAGAAGAAAATCAGGATTGGTAATGCTTGGCAAGATCTGCATCTAGGTTGGTTCAAACTCAGTTTCAATGGATATTATTGAGGGAACAAGGGACTCTATAGTAGGGTGTATGATTAGGTATTGTAGTGATTTTTTAATTAAAGAAGCATCTATCAAGTTGTTGGATGGTATAGATAATGAGGATGAAGCCCAATCCTTAATGGTGGGAGTAAGTCTTGCACTTAAAGGTGGTGTACCTATTTTCACCAAATATTTAACCCTAGAGATGGTTTTTCAAGCCTACTCTAATATTTTTTCAACATTATATTAACTATAGGTATATGGGTTGCCTATAGCAGAGGTAAACCTCTAGGTTTAAGGGCTAGCTCCCTAGATTTCTCTTTTCTTGCTTATCACCTACACTACTTGTTTGATTAGATGAAAAGGGGATAGAAGTAAAATTAAAGTAAACTACTCTAATGAGGTGATATACCATAAATATATCCACTAGACTACCATATAATTTTACTAAGGAACATGACTCACAACATTAGTCTCCAAATCGTAAATTACTCTAACATTAGTATTTCAAACATGGAGCTGATATGTATTAAAATTACCAAAGTGTGTGAACCAAAGGTCAAATTTCAGACACTGAGTCTACTCTTTATACTTAAAGATAGATAAATTCACCTAAATACACTTCATGTCACTTGTTAAAGTGGAAACCACTTACATAAAACATGGTAGAGTTGAGAGAAAACAAGGATAGAAACTAATCACTTAACCTTTCACCATACATCACTTCAAAAACATAAACAAGATAGCTTGTGAGCTCAAAACCAGATTGTAAATATTTATTTGAAAGGAAAAATATAGTATCAAACTAGTAGGGCTTTGCCATACCAGGTGTGAATCCCTTTCAAAAGCCAAAATGGCTTGCGTTTATATAGTATGTGAGAAGAGAGAGAGAATAAGTGGATTTCAAAGGTCATAAGAATAAGTGTCAAGTGATGAGTAAAAATTAAATTTAATACTATTGAAATGGATAATATACCATGAAGGTATTATTGGACAAGTGTCCATTTGAAGCAAGAAAAAACTCCTCAAACTAGTGTAGAGACCCTTCAACTACCTTCTTGAACCTGTGTTCATGATGAGGCATCTCTTGAATACTCAAAGCTAGACTAGGAAGGCTTGGCACATATGCAATATATTAGCAAGGTTGGAGATAAGGTGTGACAATCATTATATGCTTCCCTGACTACTAACCTTCTTTATGACACTTGTGCTCACTATCTACAGTCATTCATTAGTCTTCTAGGCATCATTCTTCACATTTGTCATCCAAGTGGCCTTCAATTGATTAAAAAAACTAGTGGAAGGTATGTTAGGACACCTATTCAAACTCCATTTTCATTATACTCCATGAATTAGGCCTTAAAATATCCAAAATCAAACTTCTCATCTTCTCACTTGGTAGTCACTTTGTCTTCTCACTGCATGTCTAAGACTGCCTATGATGAATGACTCAATAGAGGTGTTTATATGATTATCTGAGGTGATAAATGGATTTATGGAGTTTTAATAATTTTCCATATGCCTCATATATTGACTATCATCTATTTAAATTCTTATGTACCTCTAGAACAAGTCAAATCCTTACCAAAAACCTTGTTTTTACTTTATCTATACAAGTAGGGTGAAAACCAATTAGATGTCTAAGAGCATAAGAGAGTATCATATAAGTTTCAAACACTTTACAGGCCAAATTACCCCCTCTAAGTGAATCTAAAGAGATATTTCCTTCATCAGGTCTTAGATAAGGGTTTAAAGAACGTTTTGAGCTATTTAGATTGTTAAGGATTATTAATAAAATATTGAGATATAAACCATAAAAAAATCCACTAAAACCAAGATTAGTACCCTAATAAAATACCCCTAGATCCCTAAGGCACCATGCGATAAGTCTATAGCGATATGAGCACTTGAAGATGGCTCTCGGGCTCCTTGACTCCATCCTTGACACCCATGAGATGATTTTAGGTCAATTTGGCCACTTTATGTTATTATTTTACAAAATTATGGTTTTGACCAATCTCATATATCCAATTTATGGCTCTAAATTAGCTTGGAAGGTTCAAGTGGTCATAGAAAGTAAATTGAGCATCATTAGGGCTTAGGCCTAGCTCTAGGCCTAATAGGCATGATTGTGTATCTTGGTACATAGCCACCTATGAATGTTCCCAATAGATAAATATTATTCATTTAACTTATTTATCTTCATACCAACCTTTAAAATTATTATATAGGCCCTTAAGACTTTATGTTATACTTTTAACACTCAAACACCAAACATGTAGTTTTCATCTTGATTGGGAGTGTCATTTATCTGAGATAAAATAGAAGACATATACCCTATTTTATTTTCCTAATTTAGGTTATGAATTAATTTATTAGGTAATGATGACCTTATATACAAAATTTGAGTTATATATCACCTCTATAGTCTCTCAATAATTCAAAAACTAAAACTAGCCTGCAAGACTGTGTAATGTCTACAAGGTTTAAATTATTTGTCGGTTGAGATTTGAAACTTGTCTTGCTCTATCCTCACATATTAGGATGACCTAAATATGTGTGGGATATGTTTAAATATGGTTTAAAAGTATTCACCCACCACACACCTTTGGTAATCTCTCAAACCATCATTTCCCACTAGCATATGCTAGTCTACAGATCTTTTGACTGTGTCACCTATAGGTGACAATCAAGGAGAGTCCAAAGGACCCATGTAGTTTTTCATTTGCATCTGATTAATTCATTACTATTTATTGGTACCAATTATATCATTGGATTAATTATACTTAATTTAACATCTATGCCTACCAAGTTTCTAACTTATTTTTTCTCATCATTTACCTTTTAGGTCTGTAGTCAGGATGTAGATGACAATTTAGGGAATATGAGACATGTAGGTGATGATTTATACCTAACATTATATTTCATCTTCTATAATCCTTATTTATGTCACTAGAGCATTCCAAATTAATATTATTTAATTCTCATGCCTATAAACCATAGTTCTAATCACTACTATAAGTCACTACAAATTAGGTTGCTTTTAGTCCTTCTATCATAATGTTTACTAAGTGCCTCAAGTCAAAACCTACCTAAGTTAGAAACCATTAAAATATTATCATATATTTATCAATAAACCATTTTATTTTTTCAATTCATTTCCCCTAGGCTTCAAATACAATATGGAAACAACTAGGTCTGTCTAGGCCTCAAGGTACTTCACCATATGAGGACCAAAAGTAAAGTAAAATATTCATTTAAAGAAGTTAAAGAAAAAATTATCAATTATAACCTTATTAACATGGGAACATGGACCCATGTTTTTCTACCCTCTTATGACTTCACTATTATCAAAATAACCTTCTCTATGCTCTTATACTTCAATAAAGTTTCAAATGAGTTCAACCATCTTCACTTCAACACACTCACACCTATATTAGTTAAACTTAGTCCACTGTAAACTACCTATAGGTAAAGACATGGTATATGACTGTGATAAGAATTAGTTATCAAAACTAATCACTAGACCTATTTGAATAGATCAATCTTATTATTTCCACCTTGGGATTCTTCTCACTATGTTGAAACCTCCTTGCCTCATTACCATGATTGGTCAATGCTCAATCTTACTTGACTGTAGATGAAACACTATATGCAATTCTTAGACCTTAAATTTCATATGAAACACTATTGATACAGATATATTCATGAATAAAGTGATTAGACATACTCTCATATGTTAAACACAAGCATTCCATCTTTCTTCTGAAGCCATTTATAGTAAAATGAACTCTACACAGGTGAAACATAGTCCAAAGCACTTCCATGGAGTCTCTACTAGGAGAATGAGATATTTATTCCAATTAATTCACACCACATGCAAAAACTAGACTATGAATAACATTATAAATGTGGTCATGCCTCTCAATATCATGTACACAACTTGAATTACATATTATAATGAAAATAGAGAAAAACCTAAAGTCCATGGAGATGTGTAGGCAAAAAATTGTCACTAACACTCTTATAAATGGTTCATGAAGTGTATTATACTAATCCTCTAACTATTTCCATTAATTTGGAGTAGAAAAATAGTATTACCACCCACCTAGTGCACTTTATCTGACTCAACTCCTCTTGGCCATACTAAGCAGAGATAGGTTGACCATTTTAGCTTACAAAAGAGAGTGATAAGAAAGATTATTATTTTTCATATTTAGACCTATCAAAGCTACCCAAGCATTGAATTGGATTGTAATAATCCCAAGATACAATCATGAAGTTACCACACAGGCCAAATGTGTTGTACAAGTCATACAACTACTTGAAACTACCATTTTTCCCATTGATTTTATTTTGACATTGCACCTATGATTATCAATTAAAAAATACCATTTCTAACATGCTCCTAACATATAAGATGTTTAAGTACACTTGGACACACTTTTATTCCTATGGAAATTGTATAAGTTCAATAAATGACTCAAAATGTGACCTTAAAATGACTTAGGATAAATTATAGATAAATATGACAAAGATAAACATATATTTGACCTTATTAAGGACCATGGGACACAATTTACATCCTAGTAGACTCCATATAACAAGTGTGAATATATATGGGGTTGACCTAATTTGACTTGTGGTCAAATTAGTCAACATTTTGTCAATTTCTTAAGGGTGGCAAGCTAGCTATTCCAAAGACTAGTAGCCTACTCCTATCCATTAGGATATGGAGTCACTTATACATTGTATGGACACTAAGTTGCCTTTGTAAGGACCCAAAACACACCAAACAATAGGAAATAAAACACACAAGACAAAACACTACGACAAATACACTTGTGTTCTCAAAAATACTTAGGGAAAGAACACACAACATAATCAAAGAACACATATCCTAGTATATATAATACCTCAAAGACTTGAGGTGAAGGACAATCACCATTAATTCAACCAGGATAAAATATAATACCTCTTGTATCATTGATGCTCCATGAAAGTAACCCACCATGTGAAGCATACTTATCAATGAAAAATTGATTACGTAGATGGTCAAATCACTTATCATCTTTAGGTCTCTTTTTGGTTTCAATTATGTCACTTGGATCTTTCAAGAATGCTCCATACTAACCTCCAAGAGGTTTGTTTGAACTTGTAGCTTGCTTGAGCTCTATCATGTCCAATTGGCACTTCTCAAACTACAACTTAGGATTATTCAAATTTTCTTCAACTTCATCTTCTTATTGAACATAATGTACTTGATATTTAAGACCATCAAGATTATTATCTTTCTACTCTAAAATATTTTAAGTGATTCAAACTCAAGTTGAGGTTTGGATTGCTCTTCAAACAAACATTTTTTCCATGGTTTAATTTAATTCTTCCATGACTAAAAATTCTTTGATAGTGGTTTGATATTCATCTTCATGCTCAATAAGACACTCTCTTTCATGCTTAGGCTATTAATCAACCACCTTATCATCAGGTTCACACTTCTTAGGACAAGAGGTTGAGTTACTTAGTTGGTTAAACTCTTAAACTATGGCATAAAACTATTTTAATATGTCATCTTCCTCTTCATGGGAATCACCTTCAATGATTTCTAAATCTTGTGTATTATCTTCCTCATCATATTGATCTATCATTATTTTAAAACCATCATCATCATGCATATGAATAAGGTAATTACTCTCAGCATCTTGTGGAAAAGAATTTTCAATGCTTACCTTAGATTGTCCATCACCTACCTCATGGATGATGTATGTGCCAAGGTTAGTCTACTCAAAGAAAGTTTATGGATAATTTACATAAGTTTCTTAACTATAATCATCTATGAAAAGGTTAGATATGCCCTCAAGCTTAGAATATTTTCCATCATCCACAACATACTCCTCTTGATCATTGATTGTGAAATTGAGGTTAGAGCTTGCTTCCACATAAGGTTTAATAAGAAACTTAGTTAATGGTTGAGTTATAATGGTTAACTTTCTCCATAGATTGTATTTAAGGAAAATAAACACCAATCACTTAAGAGGTAGCCTCCTATATTGGCTATGAAATCCCTTGAAAGGTAGATAGCAAATTGAGCAGGCAAGTCAACCACTACTATATCTTGAAGGATATCGAAGCTTGGAAAATCATGAAGGAAAACTCTTAACCCTTTCACTAGTACCATTGACTTAGATAGTGTCCCACCAAGTTGAAGGAATCCCTTACTATATGGTTCATATTTCAAACCCAATTTATCTTCCACAAGCTCGGACATCACTGAGGTACTATCTCCACTATCCATAATGTAGTTGTGAACAAGCTTGTCTCCCACAATGAGAGTGAGATATAAGGGTGGAGTATTTTTAGATTTAGAAGAAGATTAAACAATGTGTCTAAGATATTGGTGATATAAAAAATTTTGTGTTTTAATGGTTGACGACTAAGGTGGATTTGAGATAGTTATTCTTGAAGGATCTCCTTTTGATTGGGTATGTGAAGCACTTCCCAAAGAGAAATATATGTATTAGCACTCTTACAAGAATCCATAATATTCAAAATAGGTGGAATCACCTTTTATTACATTATTGAAGGAAAATAAGTGCCTTGAGATTGAGGCATTGGAACACTTTTATTTACCCTTCCAACATTCTAATTTTGAGATGTAAAAGTTATAGGGATTACCACACTTGGATGCACACCTTCTTGTCTTGTAGAAAGGTTAATTAGACTTGAATCAACACCATGATAATCTCCAAAAAAATTCCTCTTATATATGGTGTTCCCTACCATTGAATTATTCTGATTAATGACAAATGTATATTTAAATAGAGAGTTTTCAAGAATCACCTTTTGGGGATACCATTGTTCATTTAATTGCATGTAATTCTCATCTTTTGTTGACAATTGAGAAGAAAATCCTCCTTGATAAATGAAATATTTTTACCCATCTTAATTTGAATCCATGAAATGTTCTTGTTTCCATTCTTTTCCTTGTACCAAATTAATATGAATTGGGACCATGGTTCTTGTGTTAGAGGTGTAATTTTTGTTGTATGCATTGGTTGGCCTATTGAAGTTAGGTTATCCTTTCCCTCTACCTTGACCATATTACTAAGGTGGGAACCTATTTCATTGTTGAGGGTAAGGGTATGGGTTTTGACTGAGTCCATACTTAGATTGAGTTTCCTCACTTTGGACTCTAAGAATTTAGACCTTGCCTCTCGATCAATAGTATCTTCTACCTTCTTAGGAGTAGCTCTAGGCTTGGTATTTTCATTTGGAATTTGAGAAACACTTAGAGTAGTAGTAGACATGTTTCGTAATAAAGGCATGGAGACTTTTAGTGGCAAATTTATATCTTATATTTAGCCATTATTATCTCTAATGGCTTAGGTTATATGCTTCAGGTAATTTGTAACCACCCATGGACTACAACATGATGGCTATGTTAGTTCTAATAGCCCTTAGATATGCAGGGAATAAAAAGCTTGCAGGTGATCTCATGGGAGGAGGCAACCTATTCCAAATTCTTTAAAATTTTTCATTTAAGTCATGCATATTATCCTTAGGACCTCTTTGAATTATATTGAGTTGATGAATGAGTTATGTGTGATCACTTTTATCTTCAAACCTTAAAGTTAATAGCTCTCTAAAATCATCCCAAGTGATGATACATCCTCTAGGAAATGTCCTATACCAATCCATTGATTTCCCTCTAAAGGACTTGATAATAAATATAATATCAATGTTAACCTAAATAACATTATGAAAGCTACATAAGTTTGAAATGTCACTAATATACCCAGGGTTGAGATGACCTTCACCATTTAAAGTGAGAACAATTTTGGTAGCATTAGGGGGTATATCATCATATTTATTGAGATGGATAGGATTTTTAGTGTTAAATGATGGGAAGGCATGGTACTTATCCATATTTTACTCAAGATCCTCTTCACTCTATTGATCTTATTGGCTTGTAAAGTCTTCTTGTTCTTTAAAGGTCAAGATATGTTGATGATGTTGAACCTCAAAATGAAGTTTAAGTTGAAGGAATGGGTTTATGGGGTTGATACCTCTACTAGTAGATGACCTATAAAGGAACATGAATTATTAACAAATAACTAATAAATCTTGGTCTACAACCAAATATTACCTTGAATGGAGTTACCAAATGCTATGTAGAACACCATATATAGTTGTGATGTTATCAAGACCAACCTTCACCTTGACAAGATGTCTTTGAGATAATGGTCTCTCTAGGCATGAGAGAACTATTGTAACCAAATATTGTACCCCATATATAATTATTCAAGCCTACTCTAAGATTTGGGAAACTTTGGATTACGTCTAAGCCTATGGGTTGCCTCTAATAGAGGTAAACCTATAGGTTTAAGGGAGAACTCTCTAGATTTATCTTTGTTTAATTATCATCTACACTAATTGTTTGACTGGATGAAAATGGGGTAGAAGTAACATGAAATTAAAATAATCTAGTGAGGTGATACAACATAAATATCTCCACTATACTACCATATAATTTCACTAAGGAACATGACTCACAACACTAGTCTTCAAATCTTGAAGTGTTCTAATGTTAGTATTTCAAACATGGAGGTGATATTCATTGAAATAATCAAGGTGAATTAACTAAAGGTCATGTTACAAACAACAATGATAATCATTACACTTATCGATAGATAAATTTACTTGAATACACTTCATGTGACATGCTACAGTGGAAACTACTTGCATCAAACATGGATGAGTTGAGAGAAATCAAGGATATATACTAATCACTTAACCTTTCACTATACACCACTTCAAAAACTTATAAAAAAATATTTTGAACTAAAAACTAGAATAAAAATATTTATTTCAAAGTTGAAATATAGTATCAAACCAGTAGTGCTTTTCCATACCAGGTGTGGATCCCTTTTAAAATCCAAAATGGCTTGTATTTATAGAGTATGTGAGAAGAGAGAGAAGAAGTGGAGTCCAAGGGTCAAAAAAGTAAGTGTCAAGTGATGATTACTAGTTACATTTTAAAATAATGAAGTGGAGAATATACCATGAATTTATTCTTGTACAAGTGCACATCTAAAGCATGAAAAACTCCTCAAATTTGTGTAAAGACCCTTCAACTACCTTGTTAAAGCTACCTTCATGATGATGCATCTCCTGACTGATAAAAACTATAATAGGAAGGATTGAAACATATTTAATTTATTAAGGAGGTTGGAAATAAGGTGTGATGATGATCAGATGCTTCCCTAACCACTAGCCTTCTTCATGACACTTGTGCTCACTATTTGCAATCATTTATTGGTCTTCTAGGCCTCATTCTTCACATTTGTAATCCAAGAGGTCTTCATTTGCTCAAAAAAACTAGTGGAAGGAGTTTTAAGGCAAATTTCCAAAGCACCTTTGTCTTTTAATCCATGAATTAGACCTAAAAATATCCAAAATCAAACTTCTTATCTTCTCACTTGGTAGTTACTTTGTCTTTTCACTACCTGTCTAAGACTGCCTATGATGAATGACTTTTCATAGGTGTTTATATGATTATATAAGGTGATAAATTGATTTAAGGAGTTATAATAAGTCCCCATGTACCTCATAAATTTACTATCATTCATTCAAACTCTTATGTACCTACATAACAAGTCAAATCCTTAAAAAACACCCTATTTTTACCTTTTCTATATAAGTAGGGTATAGAACAATTAGATATACATAAGAATTATAAAGTATAATAGAAGTTTCAAAAAATTTACAACACAAATTACTCCCTTTTATTGCATCTCAAGTGATATTTCCTTCATTAGTTCTTAGACAAGGGTTTAAGGAGGGTTTTGAGATATTTAGATTATTAAGGATTGTTTATAAAATTTTGATTTCTACACCTTGAAAAAATGCCACTTAAATTAATTATGGGACCCTAATCCAATACCCATGTCTCCTTGAGTCACCATATAATCAGTATATATATATGAGTACTTGAAGATGGCTCTCGAGCTCCTTGACTGCATCTTAAACACCCTTGAGATGATTTTAGGTCAATTTGACAACTCTATGTTATTAATTTACAAAATAATGGTTGTGAAAAACCTAAAATCTCCCCTTGAGGGATATAAATTCACTTTTATGGTTAAATTTCTCATATAAAGTGAATTGAGCATCATTTTAGCTTAGGCCTAGCTCTAGGCCTAATATGTGTAACTATGTATCTTGGGACAAAACCACCTATGAATATTCCCAATAGCTAAATATTATTCCTATCAATAATTTATATTAATATAAACCATTAAAATTATTATAAAGGCCCTCAAGGCACCTCATGTTATAATTTAAATACTTATACACCAAACCTATAGTTTTCAACTTGACTAAGGGTGCCCTCAGTCTAAGACAAAATAGAGGGAATCTCACATGTTTTACTAGCCCAATTGAGGTTATGAATGACTTGATTAATTATTTATGACAATATATACAAAATTTGATGGCTATCTCACCTCTTTATGTCTCTCAATAATCCAAAACCTAAATCTAGCCTTCAAGACTATGTACTATCTACAGGGTTTAAATTGCATGTAGGTTGAGATTTGAAACTTGTCTTGATATATAATCACATATTAAGATCACCTAAACATGTGTGAGATATGTGTGAATATGGTTTTGAATTATTCACTCAACTTACACATTTCCTAACCCCTCAAACCATATTTCCCCACTATCTTAGACTAGTCTACAAATTATTTGACTATCCCCTATAGGTGACAATCAGGGAGAGTCCAAAGGACCCATGTAGATGTTAATTTTCATATTAGTACTTCATTTATATTTTTTGGTCCTTCTAATATAATTGGATCACTTATAATTAAGTTAACATATATGCCTACCAATATTTCATCTTCTTATTTCTTATCATCAACCTTGTAGGTCTATAGTTAGGCTGTAGATGACAATTAGGGAATATGAGACTTGTAGGTGATGATTTCTCCTTGACACTAGATTTCATCTTCTCTAATATTTAGTGAGGTCACTAGAACATTCCATACCTATATGATTTCATTCTCATGCCTAGAAACCATAGTTATAATCACTACTAGAGGTCACTACAAATTAGGTTACTTTTAGTCCTTTTAGCATAATGTTTACTTAGTGCCTCAGGTCAAAACCTACCTGAGTTAGAAACCATTCAAACATTATCATGTATTGAACAAGAAACCATTTTATTTTGTTAATGCATTGACCCTAGGATTGGGATATAATCTAGAAATAACTAAGTCTATCCAGACGTCAAGGTACTTCACCATAGGAGGATCAAAAGTAAATCAGAATCTTCATTTGAAGAAGTTAAGGTAAAACTTCTCAACTTCAACCTTTTTAACTTGGGGACATGGACCTAGGTCTATCTACCCTCTTATGACATTATTATTATCATAATTCCCTTATATATTCTATTATAGTTCAATAAAGGTTTCAAATGAGTTCAACCATATTCACTTCAACACTCTTAGACCTTTGTGGATTGAATTCAGGCCACTGTAGACTACATGTAGGTAAAGACATGGTATATGACTTTGTAAGAATTAGTTCTCAAAACCAATCACTAAAGCTCTTTGAATATCTCAATCTGATCATTTCCACCTTGGGAATCTTCTCACCATTTTGAAACCTCATTACCTCATTACCATGATTGGTCAACACTCAATCTCACTTGACTATAGGTGACAGTCACAAGGGAAATTACCTATATGTAATTTTTAGACCTTGAAATTCATATGAAATACTCTTGATACAAATATATTAATTAATAACATAATAAAACATACTTTTAGACTTTGAACTCAATCATTCCATCTTTATTTTAAATCTGTTTATAGGAAAATGAACTCTGCATAGTTGAAACATGGTTTAAAGCACTTCTATAGAGTCTCTACTAGCATAATGAGATGTTTATGGCAATTATTTATAACCACATGTGAAAATAGACTAATAATCACATGAAAAATATGGTAATTCCTCTCAATATCATGTACATAACTTTAATTACACATAATAATGGAAACAAAGAAGAAACTTGAAGGCCATGGGGATGTGCAGGCAAAAAATAGTCACTAACACTCTTAGCAATGGTTCATGTAGTGTAGTAAACCAATCCTATGACTATTTACATGAATTTGGAGTATAAAAAGAGTATTAACACCCAGCAAGTGTACTTTCTCTGACTCAACTCCTCCTAGCCATACTAAATAGAGACCGATTGATCATTTTAGCTTGCAAATGAGAGTGATAGGAAAAATAGGTCATTTTTGCCATTTTAAGACCTATAAAAGCTGAAAAAGTATGGAATTGGACTATATGAATACAAATACACACTCATAAAGTCACCACATATGCCAACTATGTTGTACAATTCATAAAACTATTTGAAACTACCACTTTCCCCACTAATCTTCTTATTTTGACATTGCACCTACAATTTTTAGTTCAAAATTACCATATCTAACATGAAAGTGACATATAAGATGTTAAAGAACACTTTGACACACTTTTTTTCCTATGTAAACCATACAATTTCAATAAATGACTCAAAATATGACCTTAGAATGACTTAGGACAAACTATAGACAAATATGACAAAGATACACATATATTTGACCTTATTAAGGACCATGGGACACAATTTACACCTATTAGACCCCTATAAAATGTTTGAATATATAGGGGGTTGACCTTAATTTACTTTTGGTAAAATTAGACAACAATATCTAAGCTAGAAATTGAAGGAGAATCTAAAGTTGTCATTCAAGCCTTGTGTAAACAAAGGGCTAAATCTTGGAATTTGAATAACAACCTTGAGAAAGTGTGGGATGATGTCTCTATAATATATAATTGTAAGTGTTCACATTTCTATAGGGAGTCTAATCTATAGGCCATTTTTTTGGCTAATGTGGGGATTGATTAAATTGAAGTTAAATGGGATGACAATGATAGATGAGCATGGGAAGATTTCAATGAGGTGGTTAACATTTATTTTTGAATGACATTTGTATCTTATCTAGTCAAGTGGATTTGGGTGGGTTGACATGCAATTGAGATTATGATATTTAAAATAATAGATTTTATTATCTCATTCATTATACTCATGTAGGGATCAAGCATATAAACTTAGATGGGAGGAAAATGATCTATCAACCTAAAAATGCTATTGCATATTTTTAATTGATAGAACCTTACTACTTAATCAATAGCTACTTGAGATAATTATTTCATATATAAATAAACTAAGCCACTAGTTAGATAAAAATACATAAACACTATAAATATATAAAATAGAGAGCATGAGTCAAGCAACACAAATTTTTAGAACAACCAAAATGCCTCTATCTGTATTGAATAATAAAAATTCTCATCCCTTTGGAATTCATAGGTTACATGTATTTATAACTAGGGATGGGGATTCATCATCACACAAGTCATTTTCAAAGTTGACATCATTTAAAATATCTCATAAAGTGACACGTATGACATGCATGGCTCAAATATGTCATTAAAATCCAATAGGAGATAAAACTATCATAAAAAAAATTTATTTACAATGTTCACCAGAAGATAAAAATTATGAGGAACTAATTACATTTGGTGACATTGATATGCTAGTAGTTATTTTTACTAAAGTTATTGCAATGGTGGGTCTAGCTACTAAAGGTGAAAGTTATGTTGAGGTGGATGGTCGAGGAAAAGTGGACCAATAAGTATGCTTGCTTGCCTGAGTCTACAATTAGAGGGCATGGATTTTTTAAAAATCAACATCTATTACCTTGAAGTCTAACATGCATCTCTTGAATAATTAGAAGAAATTATCCATTAAATTTTTATGCATATTCAATTCAGCCCTAAATTCCACATAGAGAGTCAATATTAAGGAATTTACCCATATAAAAGTTTATCAATTGCAATAAGTCATTCTATATATAATATATTGTTCCTTCAATCTCTGTTTTGAAAATTTTTGTTGTAGTTTGAAGTAGATCCTCAAAGATAGATATAAGGACTAGTTTTCCTTGTTAATTGATCATATTATGGATCCTTAACTCTACCAAAATGGAAATGGCCTACCCCTCATATCCAATGAGTTGTAACACAAAATTTTGCATCTCTTCATTCTAATTGATTAAGACATCTCTTCTCACAACCACATAATTTTTGACCTATGCTACATTATGAGTAGTTATTAAATTTAGATGATCTTATGACTTATTATTGGATGTTTAGCTTAAAAAATGGAGTTTGGCCTCCATTTTATTCATTTTTTAAACAATGGGAAACACATCTCCCCTCTTGGGTTAAAAATCCCTCTCAGCACTTCTTATCAGTTAGATAACATCATACAACTTCTGAGCTGCTCTCTAAACATTATCAACTAGGTCCCTTGGAGGTTGTACAATGCTTCTCCCTTGTCGAGTCCCCATAGCCTGGTCATAAACTCTAAACATTTTTTATCATTCCCATCTTTGAATTCTCAAAATATTAAGGATCTTATATATAATGGCCCAAGTTAGAGGAGAGTAATTTTATCCTTTTTGTTAGAGAAAACACATCCTCCCTCTATACTAATTCTATCTTTTTACCTTTAGCTATCACTATTTTACTCTTGATCTTCCTCATAGTATTCATTTATTTATCAAAATAGAACCTGACTATGGGTTTCTTCACCATACCCAAATCATATCTACCCTCTTCTTCATGGTATACATTTTAAATCCATTCAGGGACATTCAAGGTGATTGGTTGTGTTGTAGGATCTACCTACATGGGATGAGTAGAATATGGGGATTACCTTAGAGGAATCATATTTTTAGGATAAAAGGTTCCCATTTAAGGAAAGAGGGGAATATCCTCTCTCCATCTATTGAAATTTTTATGGGTTACTATACTAATAACTAGCCTTCCTTAATTCAAAATTTTTACTGATGTAATGATCACAAACTCTATTTGGATTGCATGACTAATTGGTAGGCCCAATTGAGTATATGGTTATGGAAGGGTATCTGGGGAAATAAAAATAGTAGAGGAAACTAAACTCTCAAAATTTACTTATTTATTGGTTTAAGAGGCCTGATTGTTTGATGAATCAATGAATGAATAAGTAGAAGGTATTTTTTCTTGTAAATAGATAGTCATAAACTCATAACTAACCATGATAGTGTTTATGGAAATTAAGATAGGGGGAACTACTACTTTGGTCATAAGTGTTATGATTGGGGTGTTCCAATTATCGCCATAGTCATTTGATCATTCTTGGAGCTTATGATAGGGTAAATAGTTTCCACATTACTATCTAAAACAATAGTGGTTGTAACAATAGATGAGGAATGAGGATCCTAAATAATTACCCTTGGTGTATAAATAGTTTGAGATAATATTTTTGTTCTACATGGTGCTAGGGCTAAAGGTATGATAATTGGTTGTCCTTATGTGGGAGGTGGAGGCCTATAATTTGAATCATCTCCATTATTCCATTCTAAATTCTATAGTAGTTTAGTTGAGATTGAAATATTCTTTGGGATCTCAGTATCCCCTATTTGGGCTTCCTCTTTTAACAACTAGTCATCATCCAGGTTAATTTCAATGATCTTATGGATATTTTATGATAAAGATGTTTCAGCTTAATCCTCCCACTCTTCTTTAGTAGACCATTCTCTTTTTATAAACTTCTTACTTTCTTCATCACTATCCAATAATTACATAGGCTCTACTTCTTTAAAACCTTTACCAATGCTTAATAGTTATTTTATTTATCCTTCAGGGGCTACCCTCATGGGTACACATTGAGGAGAGATAAGGGGTTTAGTGAGAATAGGAGAAGTATTTAAAGATGGAAAGGGTGAATAAGTGAGAGAAATAATGGATGTTAGGGATGAACTTGGGGATGGAGGTGGAAGAAAACTAGTTTAAAATAGGGATGAAGGGGGAATCAAACTATTAATAGGGGGAATAAAGATGGAAGACTTAGATGTTGTGACATGATGAGTGAAGGAAATGGAAACATGGAGAATGGTCCAATGACTTGATCCATACTTGAGGAACCTTATGAAATAACAACTGACTAAAGAGGAGTGGAAATTAGAGTGGTTATCATAATTGTAACCATTAGACTGGGCTATTAAAGAGGGGCCTAAGTGCCACTCTACCTCTCCTCCACATGTTCTTGCCTAAATGGACCAAACTATTTTTATATCTTAGCCTGTGAGAGGGTTCCTAGAGGAGGCTTAGAGAGCCACTATTCCTTTTCAATTATCCTGATATCTTCTTTAGTGGTCTCTGGGTTATATTGTATATGCCTAACCACCACCAAATACTTTATTTCTTTTTTATCCTCATATGAATCTTCACGTTGTTCAAATCATCCATGAATACTATGTCATGTGTATATGAAACAATGCCCATAGTCAATATTCACCCTGGCTCTAACTTTGTCTAGGTGGTTCCTCACCCTTTTCTTTGTATCTCATGGCATGTATGGTGCCCATTTAAAGTAATAAGAAGTTTTGATTCTGCCCACTAGTTGAAAATTTCCCATTTAGAGTACTAGATTCGACCAATGTTGAGGGGAGTTGGGTGGAATTCCCCTTACTTAGACCTCATTAAGGTGACATCCATAGAATTAGCTAATTTGAGTTACAATCTCTTGTTCTACCACCTTGTCTGGGACTAATCATGGAAGATACATGGGAAGGCCTATAGTTCCTTCTATCCCAATGATTGTGAAATTTGGGTAAATCTATATGTTACCAATATTATCAACATTTCTTATTATATGATCAGACAATCTAGGTATATCCTTGACATAAATGGCTTGGTACACCATAGGGCAAAAAGTCTTTGTCAGTTTGGTCATGTTTTTCCTAAACTTGTGGATGTGAAGAACGTTGAATTCAAGATAAATTTTATTTTTGGGATACTCAAAATATGGTTCTTAGGGTTCCTCAAAGGATGAGTACACCATCCCACTTGTTACATCCAAGAGATAAGGCATCATATAAAAGTTACCATCCAACCTATTCTCTGATTTACTAACTTGGTGAATCAAGTTAGCACTAATGATTTCTCCTATGGAAACAATCTTCATGGAGGTGAGCATGGTGTCTAAAAAGGGAATCCAAGCCTCATTAACATGGATTATTCTTTGGAATCCTTAAATTATATTTAACAAGGCCATGATAATCTTGATTCTAGGCCTGAAAGCATCAATTGGGATAGAAAATATGGCTCCCCTAACTACAAGGGTGGTTGGGTCACTTACCCACTCTTGTAACTTATTAGTTACATTATTTAAAGACATCCTCTAGTTCATTAGGGATTTATTATAACTTATTTTGAGGCCAAGGAGTCTATAGTACTTATAAAAAGCTTGTCTACCAACTAAGCTACTGATGTATTACATTGGAAGTGTAAAAGCTTCCCAAAAAGATGATCATTTACAAATAGATCAAAAACTAAGTCAATGCAAGGCATTACCTCAATTTGTATTATTGTATCATGCAAGACCATGGTCTTGATTTCCACCAAGTCATGTTTGTATTTCTACATGAAGATAGAAAGTTTCTCTATGAAATGACACAATTTTGCTTATTTGAATTTTTCCTATATAGCATAATAGTGCTTGAATTCATGATTGATGGAAATCTTATCAAACCTTGTATTAGTGTATATCCCTAAACCTATAATGAAGTACGAATAGGGGGAGGTGGAGGACATGAAGTAAAGGCCATTATTTTTTCTCTCAAGTTCTAGTTATCTGAAATTGTAAAAAAATCAGCTTGGTCATGACAAAGCTCAAATTTGGTGGGCAATAGATAACTTGATTATAGTTTAATTTTAATTGAATTGGAGAATCCCCTATACTACCTTTTGAATTCACAAACCCTATGGAATTAAATGCATTTTCTTGGCCAACTCAAGCAAATTAATGACTGTAATGGACCTTTACCTTTTTTCTCTTTACTTATTTCATATTTAAATTCTAGCCAACAAAGTGCCACCTTTTGAGATCCCCACTACCATGTGGCTTATCCTCCCTCTACCTCTAGGTGTTTTATCATCATTACCTATCATTTATCATATGGTCAAATCCTTTCTAGAGTTTCATACTAGTATTACCTGACTAACGTGTCATTTTAGAAATACGTGGAATTTTTTTTCCACTCCACTATTTCTCAGGCCTTTTCTTTATTATCCTTTGCTTTATTACCCTAGGATAGAGAGATCATAATACATGGAATAATTTAGGTGATCTATGCACTAGGTAGTTTTGTATACCTTTCTACCTTGGAATATTTGAATACTTCTTGGAATGCTCTAACAACAGTGGGATAGAAAGATTGTGACACATGGACAGCTTTCATTGCTCTTCTACCGTACAACTTTCATATAAATTAACTTTAACCTTGTGAGTCACTAGATGAACAAGATCTAAGGATGTGGATAAATCCAAATGATCCACTTACCTGGGAGTCTTTTAAGATTTTATAAGTGTTTGAATGGTTTCAAGTAAATGGTTAGACACCACATGGTAGAGTTTGATGAACTGTCAATTCTCTAGAAAAAATATAGAAAAACATCCAAGTAAAGAATAACCTACATGAGGTAATAAAAGCACTCTAGAAAACTAGTTAACTAATTATCTTAAAAGAAATATAACCTAGAAGTAGGAATTTTCATAGAAGTTTAGAAAAATCAAAATACTGAAGATTAATTAGGGAATTCTATCCCATGCAACATAGAAAACCTGCATACACACAATTCTTTTGACAACCATTAATAGGTTAGCTTGAAAAATAAAGTATTGAATACTGAATAACCAAGAAAATGATAATTCCAATAAATATTGGAGAAGTACATATTAACAAGATATTATTACTCAATAAATGAGAATATTGGAGACCTTATCTTGTTAATCATACATTTAAATTTCAATAAAAACTCTCACATCAAAATTAATTTATCTTCAGAGTGTAGTGGGTTCCTTTTCAAAATAAATTTGAGAGTGGGGGATGTTGGGTATAAATTACCTTTAAGGTATCTTCGAGGAGATGCTCTTGATACAAACATGTATCACCCAATAGTGCCTTCAAATATATTCTCTTGAAAGGGGCATGTTAGAGGTCCAATAGGTATTACAAGGTCCTTAAAGGTATCACCCAGTAGTGTCTTCAAGGAGATACCTTGAAGGGAATTATAGTACTTTCAAACACACCTTGAATATATCTCCTAGAAGATACCTTTCAAACATGCATAAGGGTAACTTTGAAGGTATTACAAGGCCTTTCAAGGGATCTCCTAGTACTTCCTTCAAACATACCTTGAAGGGTCTTGTAATACCTTTAAGGGTACCCTTATGCATGTTTTAAAGTTATATCCTAGGAGATACCTTTAAACTCTTGGACACATAAAAGATACTACAATATAAGTAGTTAATCATTTTCCATGATTTTGTTCAAAACCCCCATTGCTCAATATCATTTTGTATATTATTAAAATACATGGTTGAATGTTGATTTAATTAACTATTTTTATCTACTTGGCTATTCCACTCTTATTCATGTTTAAAGGGTATCTTCTAGGAGATAGCTTGAAATTAGGATGAAATGAGGATTAAAGTATATAGTATATGATATTAAAAATTATTATTTTTATAGATTGACATAAATAGTGTCATTAAAAAAAAATGTTATACATTATATTTTTAACATTTTTAGGTTTTAACATATATTTATGCTTGTGTTATAGTATAAATAAAATTTTATCTCCTACATATAGGTATAAATTAGACTGATTTTATAAATAGCCTGATTAACAAATTTATCATGGCTTTTGCAAATGTCCAAGCTAAAAAATCATATGTCAAAGGCTTTCCACTATGAAGACTATGTTTATCTCATAAATAATGATAAGGTCATTGATGAAGGAAGAAGACAAAAGTTCCAAGTCCATATGTTAACTCTTTAGTATCCATAAATCTCACTTCCACATGCCACAATGAGAAAATGCCTATTGAATGTGTAAGTATTAATGTGACAAATTTTTTTAATCCAAGTCTACTAGTTTAATTTCCTCAAGCTTTTGTGGATAATTTTGGGGATGTAACTGATAGTTTACTATATGGAGCACATGAAATATGCAAAACATCACATACAAGTTTTCTATAGAGGATGACATGGAATAAGGACACAATAATTTTAGTTTAGTTATGAATATACAACCATTGCAATAAGAAAACCCTTACTTGGATTCATTGGTTCAATATATTAATGATCCTACCACATTTAATAGCCTAAGAAATGAGTTTGTTGGGGAAAGGGTACATTTTTTGCATAAATGTACAACTATTGTAAATGATGAAAAAATTGCTTTTAATTATGTTGAATTTGCATAACTAGGAGAGATTTTTGGTTGTAATTTTGTCTTAATGCTAGAAAATAAATTAGTAATTTGCATAATGCACATTCTATACATTGTGAGACTTATAGTATAGAGGTAACTAAAATATAAATCATTACACGACCTTGAAATAAGATAGTGGGCATTGAATGTAGAGCAATCAATTTACCATAAATGACACTAAAGGAGAAAAAAATTGGAAATTTTTGGGAAATAGTGGATACTATAGTCATTACTTACATAACATTCCTAGAGCAAAGGCATTCAAAAAAGTTAAATCATTCCTATAATTACTCAAGACAAAAAAAAATTAGTTAAACACATCACTCAGCCAAGTGGAATTCGATGCAAACATAGATAGTGAGATTACAATAGTGTATGCATAGAAATGTTATACCAATTTTTTTTTTGTTAGGATCTTAATTTGATATGATAAAATTTGAAAAGATAAAGTTTATTTATTCTACCACAATAGATAGAAGGCAAGATGTCTTGGATGCCCTTTTTGTTGGTTTGTTTAAGAAAAATAAAAACAAAGCTACCATTGATTTTCAAGGTACTAAGATATGTTTGGAAAATTGAATATAAATAACTTTTTTTACATTCAAAATTGTCACAAAAATGGGGAATGAAATGTATTCCATGCAAGGAGGTTTAGACAATAGCCATAGAAGAAGACAATGGTAGATAAAGATTTGTTGGACCAATTGGTGGATGATTTTGTATATTTTTGTCCAAGACTTACATGGTAGGTAGATATAAATAACACATGATAAAATGTTTGACATCTTCCATCAGATTTCACTAAAGAATTTGTGTGGTTCCACAACAATTTAAAAATAATAAAAATGGAATATGAGCCAACATCCTAGCCAAAATTCAATAACATGTGGAAAAATAATTTTCATGATGTGACAATTGCCAAGTTTGATAAATTTGAAAGGTGTAAAACATGTATCTAGTTGACTCAATAAAAATTCTTTGGGTCCCTATCGAGAGATCAATAATAATGTATCAATCAAGAATTTTTGATGCACTCAAATCAAATACTTTTTGCGAGGCAAATGTATTACACACACAAATGAATTTTAGAATAATATCCTTAAGAATGCCTCAGTGTCATTCATGACAAGGTGAAACACCAACAAACATTTGTGCTAAGCACTATGATAAAAATCAAAGTAGTTACCAACACAATAGTATATTTTTCAATGGTAAGGATTATCACACATGCTCATAGTGCAGGTGGATATAGATGTTTTTTTGTACTATTTGTTCTTTAAGGGTCTAAATTTATTATCAACCCAATTAAATAGCGTTGGAAGGATATGGAAATAACAATGGCATATACTTATGGATATTTAATATATAAATCTGGATCTATTCATTGTATGATGCACTTTTGTATAATAATTATTACCCTAAATGCAATAAATACATATAAAAAGTACAATCAATTGGTGATTTAAATAAAATTCATTCTAGCCTATACCTTAAACTAGATAAATGTTGTAGGGATAATAATAAATGGCACATCCTTCCATCCATTATTATATTAAAAAAAATTCTAACCTTATATGGAACTAAATGTAATTATATTACATTTATAAATTCACAAAATCATGTTTTTTGGTATAGGTTTGTGTTACAATATTTATCTCTCTTTCTATAAAAAGATATTTTACTTGATGTTGAGGTTGGATGTATCCATATATGGCATACCCACAAGGACATGGAAGGCACATTTGGAAACCTGTTTGAATGTATAAAGGGGAAAGATGTATGGAGTGTGGTAGAGATGATATGTAATTATAGGACATGTGAAAATACAAGAAACATCATTCCATATTTGATTGAATAAGTAGTATATTTCAAATACCATGTTAATAGTTATTATCTAAAGGGAAGAAATGAAAGAGTAGGCTTGACAAAAATTCAATATTTTTTTTATGCATGGAGTAAAGTCAGCCCATTATGCATTTAAAAAAATCTATAAGAGATAAAAATTGGTCCCCCACCACCCCCCCTCTAATTAAATTATGGGGAACAAAATAAAATGGTAAGCCAAATGTTTTAGAAGGTAATCCAATGAAAATAATTTTGAAATACTTAAAAAATAGAGAAAATTCATAAGATTCCATTGTTACAAAAGCCTGAGATAGAAGTTAAAAGAAGAGTGAAAAAGAAATTAAAGATAACTTGATTAAGTATGTAAAGTGATTCAATGAATTTGGTTTGATTGGAAATAACAAGTGGAAGGATCTAGCATATTACTTCCAAAATATCCATGACATAATGAAAAGTAATGTTCCTTATGAAGTTGAATATACATGAGATTTTTGGCCTAGAACTCGCCATGACGTACCCCTGCATAGGGATTTACACAAAATGGTTCATGATAGGGCACTTGATTTTTGAGTGGCATCTAAAGATACATATGTTGGTCTAAGAAGAAAAAGAATAAAAAATTCATTTGATCTAGCTCAAGATGTGCAAAATAGAGATATATTATTTGTTAGACTTGATGATTCTATAGGGGTGAACTATACAATATGGGTTTCTAGAGTTGAAATAAATATTGAGATACTGCAAATAAATGGTGATATAGAACAAAATGTTAAAATAGCTCAATTCTATCATGTCCCCTTTTTCGTGGACATTGACAGACTTGATGATTAGCCTATTATGCAACCTTCGTAGGCTAATAGGATGGATAGAGGGTCATGATGGAGATTGGCTTGGCTTTGATTTGCAGAATTCCTATAGTTGGCTTTCATTCAGGGTATTTCAGACACATTTGGTATGAGCTCCTATTATTTAAGGATATTTGACATGCAGTAGAGTGCCCTTATGTTGGTATGGTTATGTGTGGAATCACTCCCTGGTTCACCAGCTTTGAACGGTTAAAGGATCCGACATGTATTGAGGGAGATATTAATATTTGATTGATTTAATCAAATATTAATTATTTAGTCTAATTTTAATTGGAAACCCTAATTCTAATTTAAGAAACCCTAATTAGGGCAAGCATATCTTTTTGAGGGTATAAGGGTTTCTCATGGAGGCCATTATTGATTATGCAATGATTATTGATATTCATTCTTGTTAAGAAATTCTTTTGTGAAGACTGAGCCAAGGGTTCCAGGATTCCATTTGCATTGAAGAATGTCAACTCTTCATTGTGTGCGATTCAGAGGTTGTGAAAGATCAGCCAATCTATTGCCAAATTGAGAGATAACTTCATGTAGAAGTTATCACAGGTGTTTACAATTTTGAGAGATAACTTCACACATAATCTATCACAAGGGTTTACAGGTATTTCATTATTTTGGGTTTTGATTCAAGAATTATCCAGATATAGATCTTTTGTATTAGCCCATAATTCCACAGATCAGGATCAAGCATACAGGGTGTGCTATATCAGCGGCCATATGAAGTCCATACAGATTTGTGAAAATCTGTAAGCATCAACAGAAAGTTTAGGCACCGACATCAGCAATCAGATACCTACAGAGACCGACATCGGTCAACATATCACCGACGTCGGCAGATTAATGACTCCAGGTCGACCGACAACGACAGTATAACCGACGTCGGTGACTGTGTTTTTTACACAGTAGGCCGAGACGAACTAGTTCTAGATTTATTTCCTAGTTCTTGTGAAATATTTAGGCTATTAAGGCCATATTTTCAATATTCATTGTATACCTGACAGAGGTCCTCTATTGTAAGCATATGAGCAAATAAATAAGAGATTATACTGTGATTTATTTATCTATTTGAGTATATTTTGTAGAAATATAGATAAGCAATTCAGAGCTTTTGTTTTGGTATCTGAAGGGATATTACAGTGGTATCAAAGCCTTTGCTTAGAAAAAGGAGCCCCTAAGTAGGGGATATTACAGTGGTATCAGAGCTAATGTCTTGCCATCCTGTTGGGTAGTTTGGGTATCAGTATGGCTTTAACAGGTGTCAAAGATTTGGAAGAAAGAATTCACAATGCAAAGAAGAAGTTAGATAATCTGTTTCAACAAGCAGATGACATTCTAAAAGTTCTGGAGGAGTTAGAAACTTATTGAGGCAAGGTTGATTAGTTAAATACTTATGATATGCAAACAACATTATCTCTAGTGTTTGGTTCATTGGTGAAGCCCTGATTATTGAGACATCATGCTAAGGTGGTAAGACTTACAACTCTCTCTTGCATTAGTGAAATCATGAGGATAATAGCTGGCTTTAATTTTTAAGATGATCAGATTATGAGAGAGGTACTTCACGCCATGGTAAAAAGCTTCGAAAAGTTGGATGACATTAGAGACCCTCATTTCTCAAAGAGGGCAAGATTACTTGAAAGATTTGCAAGGTATGGATTTGAAAACATTATGATGTTAGTAGGTTGTATTGGTGACATTCATAGGATGTTTAAAATATTTTGGAATATTTTAGATGAGTTTCATTCCAGTAATGTATTAGCATTAATGCACTCTATCATGTTCACAATCTTGTTTGAGGAGGAGGATAAAATTTCTAAACTTTTGGTAGAAGATTTATGGTATGTTTGGACAAAAGAGAAAAATGTCTCACCTAGAGCCGGTATGTGGTTAAAGAGTTTAATTGATAGGCCTAAGGATCGTAGTACTTTCCCTATGACATGCAGAAGTTTGAATGATGAGTTTGACAGACATGCTGATCTAGTATAGGGAGACATTAGCACATCTTCAGGTAATGATTTATTTGCATCATCTTCATAGGTAGGAGCAGTTGAGGATGTTGTGGATGAGCTTTGTCTTAAGGTGAGTTTAGCTTAGGTGTTAGACAATGAGGATGAGTCTGATGCTTGCATTCAGAGAGTGGAGGTATACTCAGAGGTTAGTACATTGAGTATTGGTGATGAGTATGTTTTTGTAGTTGCTGATGAGGAGCATGTTATTATGGCTGACACACATATTCAGGATTTGGGAGTACCTGATTTTGATGAGTTTGGCATACCAGTGGAGTCGAGTCTCTAGATTGATTCTTCTCACATAGATGATAGTGTGGTACAGTTGGTTGTGCCACTTTTATAGAGGGATCAGTTATGGGATGGATTGGCACCATCTTTTGTAGATGGAATTGGCAGTTGGAGTTGTCCATTCTACTTGGGTTATCATACTTCGAGAGTTTGTTTCTCATGCATTCTTGACTATGGCAGTTGTGCTTTTAGAGTTTGGTTGAGTTGCATTCACCAGTTTGATTGTGGATTCCTCTTTGTTCTACTTCTGATGATATTTTAGGTACTTGTATTGATTTACAGCATTGCAAAGCATAACTGCATTTGGGATCCAGGTGGATCGAGTGGTTCATTGTTTCGAGATTGCTTGGGGACAAGCAATTTCTGGAGGGGCGGATTGTCATGTCCCCTTTTTCACGGTCATTGAAAGACTTGATGATTAGCCTATTATGAGACCTTCGTAGGCTAATAAGATGGATAGAGGGTTATGATGGAGATTGGCTTGGCTTCGATTTGTAGAATTCCTATAGTTGGCTTTCATTCAGGGTATTTCAGACACATTTGGCATGAGCTCCTATTATTTAAGGATATTTGACATGCAGCGGAGTGCCCTTATGTTGGTATGGTTATGTGTGGAATCACTCCCTGGTTCACCATCTTTGAACGGTTCGAGGATCTGACATGTATTGAGGGAGATATTAATATTTGATTGATTTAATCAAATATTAATTATTTAGTCTAATTTTAATTGGATCCCTAATTCTAATTTAAGAAACCCTAATTAGGGCAAGCATATCTTTTTGAGGGTATAAGGGTTTCTCATGGAGGCCATTATTGATTATGCAATGATTATTGATATTGATTCTTGTTAAGAAATTCTTCTGTGAAGACTGAGCCAAGGGTTCCAGGATTCCATTTGGATTGAAGAACATCAACTCTTCATTGTGTGCGATTCAGAGGTTGTGAAAGATCAGCCAATCTATTGCCAAATTGAGAGATAACTTCATACAGAAGTTATCAAAGGTGTTTACAAGTTTGAGAGATAACTTCACACAGAAGCTATCACAAGGGTTTACAGGTATTTCATTATTTTGGGTTTTGATTCAAGAATTATCCAGATATAGATCTTTTGTATTAGCCCATAATTCTACAGATCAGGATCAAGCATATAGGGTGTGCTATATCGATGGCCGTACGAAGTTCGTATAGATCCATGAAAATCTGTACGCATCAACAGAAAGTTTAGGCACCGACATCGGTGATCAGAGACCTATAGAGACTGACATCGGTCGACATATCACTGACTTCGGTAGATTAACGACTCCAAGTCGACCGATGATGGTAGTATAACTGATGTCGGTGACTGTGTTTTTTACATAGCAGGCCGAGACGAACCAGTTCTAGATTTATTTCCCAGTTCTTGCACAATATTCAGGCTATTAAGGCCGTATTTTCAATATTCATTGTATACCTGATAGAGGTCCTCTGTTGTAAGCATATGAGCAAATAAATAAGAGATAATACTGTGATTTATTTATCTATTTGAGGATTTTTGTAGAAATACAAATAAGTAATTCAGAGCTTTTGTTTTGGTATCCGAAGGGATATTACAAATTCATCCCAGTTCATGCAGGGGAAAATATGTAGAAGAAGTATAAATTTATTCAATTTGTTTGGATAAGAAATAAAATCCATACCCAATTGACACCTCTTTACCATCCATTCTTATAGATAGTATCATCTATACTTGGAAAACAAATAAAAATTGGAGAGGTCATACACTTGTTCCCACTAATTTTTTGAAAGGCATTGTAGCATACTATTTGAATAAATCATCACATTAGGCACTTAAAAAATAATGATAACATATTGGGAACTATTTATTTCTTTCATGACATTAGCAATTTGAAATGGTGTTTCCTTAATTTTGGAATGATAAGTATGAATGTTTTTTTTTTTCAAAATTTAGTGCATATTTTTGGCATGTAAAATGTTTTATTGGATTCACATAGGAGATTCCTTATTATTTTATTTATTTTTGGAGAGTTTTGCGATTGGCACTTCACATTTTGTGTATTAAAAATTAGGTCTTCACATTTTGGGTCTTAAAAAATACACTTTGGCATTTACATTTTATATTTTCTACTTTGCAAATTCAATCTTTGATAACTGTGCATCAATAAAAGGTCTTTAAAATTTATGAATTAGACTGTGTACTTTGAATTTTGAGTATTTGAAAATGATCTTTGGCTTTTATGTATTCAAAATAGTAAGTTCACATTTTGTGAACCGTGAAAGGGTCTTCAACAAATCGTTTTCACAATTTAAACATCAAGATTTACTCATCAACTTTTGTGAATTATAAAATACACTTCAACATTCCCATGTTTATGAAATGGTATTTGGGTTTACACCTTGGAATGTCCCAATTCGGTATTATCATTTTAAAAAATTCACTTTGACATTTATGTCCTACATTTTTCCACTTCATAGTTAAATTTTTGTGAAAAGGTCTTCAACATTTCTACATTCACATTCTATGCTTCAATAATCACAATTAGGCATTTTACATTTATGCATCAAGATTTTTTCTTTGTAATTTGTATATCAATAAATAGTCTTTGGAAATTTAGCACTTGCAAAGCCTATCTATCATAAATTCAAAGTGTGAAAGCTTGAGCATCTAAGAACCTACCACATGGCATAATATCAATGATTCAGTTGTGTAGAAGGATGAATAGTAAAAAAATGTCTTGATTATAGGGAAAAATTTAGATCATTCCATGGGGAAAAATATCAGTGACACAATTGTGTAGAAGGATGAATAGTCAAAATAAAAATCCTATGGTTTGTAAGCACCTAAGTTTATAACACACGTCACAATTTAGGTAACTCCACTATGTGTGAGACTATATAAAAATTCAAGAGGTGTCAAAGGAATTGAGAACCCATGACCATACCACTTATCACATTCTATGGGACTATATCATGGAGATCAAAGTCAACATGGGTGAACTGTTGAGTTTCTGAGTGATTGACACGTGCCCTATGTGAGATGAAATTTGATGATCATAGAGATGTCATATGAAGCCTAAAAAAGTAGTTCACGATCCAATCAATTGATAACATGTGGCATCCTAGTCATCCTAGCTAACCTATTCACATATCAACATGTGACATTAAGAGTCTATAGATGATGTAATTAGACTAGTTAATCAAAACTTGAGATCAAAACCCAATTGCATTAAATGGATATTTTCACTGTGATTGGCCTGATTGATGTATGAATTATATTTCCTTATGAAATAAACTATCCAAGATTATTATCCATAAATGCATGGTCTATGAACTAGTTTGAATAGTTGTATAAATTTGATTAAAGATAAAAATACCATGGGCCTTTTAATGGCATGATGTGACTATTTTGCATAGTTAGATAGATGTGATTTATTTGTAATAAGTTTAACTAATTCTTGATAAGTCTAATTAATTCTTGATAAATCCTAATTTATTTTTGATAGTTTTCAAAAATTGGACTACTAATTATTTATGATCATTTTAAATAATTTGGACTTATTATAAATACATTAGATAGATGTGATTTATTTGTAATAAGTCTAACTAATTCTTGATAAAGTCTAATTTATTTCTGATAGTTTTCAAAAAATGGACTACTATTTGTTTATTATAATTTTAAATAATTTGGAATTATTAAAAATACATTAGATAGATGTGATTTATTTTTAATAAGTCCAACTAAATCTTCATATAGTTTAATTTATTTTTGATAGTTTTCAAAAAAATTGTACTAATTATTTTTGATTATTTTAAATAATTTGAACTTATTAAAAATACATTAGATAGATGTGATTTATTTGTAATAAGTCCAAGTAATTCTTGATACAGTCCAATTTATCTCTGATTGTTTTTAAAATTTTGAACTATTGATAAGTCCATATTATCTGAAATAAATATTTTATATGTTTTCAAGACAATAGAGGCTCTTTTATATATTACAAGTTAAAAAAATTATGAATAGACTAAATAAGGTAAAATATGTCAAGAATAAACATTGACAAGAACTTAATGATTAAATTTGTGTCCAAAATTCTCCCACTTTATTCTAGTAATGCAACAAAGTGAAGTTATTAGAGTAAATTTGATCTGAACTTGAATTTCTATACACACTTTCTCTTTTGATAGAAATATTGATCATGCAAGATGCCTTGATGTAAAACCTACAACAATTCCACTAAAAGTAGTTATTATCTATATTTAAAATTTGAAATATTAAAATTGAAATTTGAATTATGAAAAGAAAGCAAGGATAGTATACACCTAAAAAAATATGTAGTATAATTGCCCTGTCACTTTCAATTGGATAGAAGTGCTTTCCCACTTATTGAGGTTTTTGGAGAAATGTTGAACCTGTGGTGAATTTAGAGTGATCAAGTATCAATTTTAAAACATTTGAATATGAATTAGAAATATCTTATGATCCAACTCTCATTTGATTGTATAGATTACTCTATAAAATATTTAAAGTGGTGGAACCACAAATTGTGGCTTGCTACATAGAAAAAGTTCAACTATATATGTTTTGTGTGACTAGACTATAACATGGCTCACTTTCAACATGAAGATAATTCACATTGCTAGAGATATATCTAGATTCTATTTGAAAATTTTAACTTTACAAGTTTAAAACTATGAAACTTTTGCACTTTGAGAAAATTTTGAACTTGATTTTTTTTTGAAATTTAATGTAGTAACTTGAGCATAAATGAGTACCATCCCCATATACTATACTAAATTAATATATTTTATTTAAATTTTAAAACTGTTGAAACACATAGTGTTTTTAAAATTTCCACTTTGTAACTATACAAATGATTGTATGTGCATGTGGCATGCCTCCATAATCTAAAAAGTCTAAATCATTATATAGTTTTAAAACTATATAATGCCAAATCCTTTATCATGAGGACTTGAATTCACAAGAAAATATCATTATGATGCCCCAATTTTATATTAGGGACATAGCCTAAAATTTTATTACCTCAAAAAAATATTAATGTAATATGTGAAAGATGTAATCATGTAGAAACACTCAAAATTTTGAATGTATTACATCATGTATTAGAATATAACATTTAATTTTTATATGAAACACATAAGATATTGATATAACTAAAACACATAAAATCATGTACTTGATATGTATCATGACTTCCAAGTAATATTAGAGAGTAAGAATAGTGCATGGTATGAATCATGGTACCATAATACCGAGCAATGTATATATAGTTAATGTCATACAATGTCACGTAATTTTCATAAAATTTCATACATAACATACAAATACTACATAGAAGGGACATGTTAATGTTTCATAAAAATGAAATTATAAGGTCCAAACACAATAAGCAATAAATCTCTATCTTATCATGTAGTAAAGTTATAAAAGAGGCATAGAGCAAATTAAACTAGTCTGTACAAACCATATGTATCCATGTCATTATTAAAAAAATATTATTTTAATCTAAAACATGTATATATGAGTGATTATTAAAACATTTGTATTATATTTTTTATAAAGGTTTTGGATAAATACAACCTATTAAATTATTCATGGAGAACAAAGAGATGACCCCAACTTAACAAGGTTGTTGTGTAATAAGGGAAGCCTGACTTCAAAACCTTGTAAAAGTATGTCTTGTATCACACTCAAATAACTTGTAAAAAGTAATTTATATTTGAAAAATATAAATATTATCTATCTAACATATTATAAATAAAAATGGAAATAAGTAAGTGAAGAATAATTGAAGATACTTCATAGGTCCCAATTTTTAATTTCATAACATATTTTTATTTTTTAAAATTATTTGTGTTTTTTTTTAAATTTTATAATGATTTAATTTAAAAATTATTAAGAGGTTAGGATTTCAAAAATAGAGGAAGAGGGAGAGATTATAACACAAGAAGGAAAACCATGTGCCCCCAATGGATGTTAGAAATGAGTCATAACAATGATCAGTATGTAATAGTAACTAAGAATGAGCATGGAGATAAATTGTGAGGTATTTTCTTTGAATTATTTGAATTGGTTTTAAAACCAAAATGGAAATTAACCAAAGTGAAAAATAAATCCAAGGTTTATGAGAATGCTTGGATAAGGGATAAAATAATTTTACAAGGAAATAAAAGAAAAATAAGATATGTGCAAAGTTCAGTATGCAAGTAGCTCAACCAATTATATTAGTGATGGGAATGTATGAATAATATAAATAAGTTACAACTATATATCCCTTTGAATCTGAATTAATATCATATTCTATAATCTAAATTTTTAAATCACTATTCATATGTCCTTGTAAATTGGTATCTTCGTGTGCCATAGGAGAAGAGGTAACAAATTATACATGTCAATTTTTAGGAATAACCTATGGTGCCATAGGAGACAAAGACCTATTTTTGTGTACTATTTTATTCTTACGAGAGTGTGCCATGTTATTTGAAACTAATTGAATATTCTCATGTGTAACCATATCATGCTCATTAGTAGATAGAGAAATGGATTATGTAATATGATCATACTCATGAATATATGGATAAATTGATTTTTTAATATAATCATGTTCAATAATAGATGAAGAAATTATAATTTTCTTTGAAATATTTAGATCATTCTCTTGAATAGTTCTATAAATTATTTCATTACTATGATTCTCAATGAATGTGATAAGAAGTTGTTATATAGTATAAGAAAACACCATTGGTTCCAAAGCATATTCATAATAGATTCCTAGAAACTTTACCAATTTATTATCATAAATATATTTTATACATTTATTCATTGTATAAGTTACTACTATAATATCTTGAATCCAAGGCAATCTTAATAGCATATCAAAGACCCATCCGCCTGACATAACTAAGAATGGGGTGGGAATATGAGAGGGCCTAATTATAAAGTAGTACTATATGCCAAAGAGTATCATGTATATGTACATAAAATAATTTGACACCTCTATAAGTATTTTTAAATCTTTATTTTAATTTCCAAGAAAGTAATGAATCTATAAGATCCATTGTCTATCATAACACAATGTATGGATTTATTGTTAACATATGTTCAAAAATAGAGTGAATCTTTATATATATATCATCATGAAAAATTTAAATATCATAAAATGTGATCATAACACATGATGCATGTTTGATTTTAACTGTAACAATTATGCTATTAAGTGATGCCCATATGTAGAAGGATAAGGATGAGCATTATATGCATAATGTGCTTCAAAACTATCCTTCGTATTTGCTTCTTTTTTTGGAAAAGGAACTCTTATTTTTAGTTTTTAATTATCATTTTATTTTGAATTTGCCTTTGAAGTAGGTTAAAATATAAAAATATTTGTTTCATCAATAAGATCTCGAATCTTGTGCTTATGATTGAAACATCTATTTGTAGAATTCCCAATACATCTATGGTAGTCACAATATGCATTGATATCAACATTAAATTATTTTGGTATAGACATGTCCACCTCAATTGGTGGAGGAATAATGATTAAATTTTATTCAATTAGATTTTAAAACAAGACATGAGGGGATGAAGGTAGCCTTGAAAATTGCATCCTTGGTGGAGCTTTTAATTGAATATTGCTTTTTTGGTTATGAGATAGTATTAACAATGATCTCAACTTCATTATTTATTTTAATTGGTTTGACATTATAATTTTTATTAATTTGAAACATGAAATTTGAAATATAAGTAGAATTTGAAGTATAATTAAGCTTTTTCAAATAAATCAACTTGACAACACACTCTTTGATTGTATGTCATAGTTCATCAAAATATTTGAGCTTATCAAACATAATTGAATCTTGAAGTAGATATAAAAAAGTTTAAGTAAGTATATCTTGGATCTCATTATCATCCTTTTAATTTTTCATTATTTATAGTGTAATTATGTATCTTAACACATATTCACTGATTGTTTCATTAGACCATTTTTTTAGCTTTATAATTCAAGCACATGATAGCTTTTCACCAATGTTGATTGAAAAGTGTGATGAAAATTGATTTGCAAAAGGGTTGAAATTTTTTAATGATTGAATAATAATATCATATAACCATATAATATCATATAATTGAGGTTTCTTGGAAAGAGATTTGTTAGAAATTTATCATTATTTGCACAATTTAGATGAGATGCATGGAATGCACACAAATGTTGCTCATGGTCACCTTTGCATTGATATAGAGGAAGCTTAGGATCCATAAATCCAAATGGTAATGGAGAATATGAAATTTTAGGTGTCAAAAGGTTATGAAACAAGGAACACATGTACATATAAGGGCTAGCATGAGAAATAATATGCTCAATGATAGCTAAGTTAACTTGTAACACAAGAAGTGCATGCTCAAGAGGATCATTTAGAGAGGTAATTAGAGGAATTATAAGTATAGTAATAGATATATTTTGAAGACATAGTGGTGTTACCAAATAAAAGGATGGTGTTATAGGTTTATAAATAGGAATTAATTCCATGGTATAAGTAACAATGTTAGAGTGGGGATTTAACAACCCGAAGGGAAATTGTTATGGTAGGAATGTGGCCAATTTCCCTTGATGATCATATTTTGATGTTATTAGTAGACCAATGATATTATTAAACTCACGGGGGTTTTATTAAAGACCTTGATAAAATATATATAATTCTTGTACTTGATTTTGATATACTCCATTTAGCACATCTATCAATATGGATATCTTGTTCATTATCATAGTTATCATCACTACTTTCATTATTAGTTTTAATGTGACCTTGATTTGTAGGAGACCAAGGAGTTTGGAAAATAGCATTAGTGATTTGAGAAAAAAACATCATGAATTTCAATTTTAGAAGAGACCAAAATAAGTTTCATATGTGAAATAGAAATACTACTTAATCTACCACTATGACTTAGAGGAATACAATATGAATCAAGTAATGCTAATGATTGAAAATAAAATATAATTAAAAATAAAGGTATAAGGGTGATGTAAGAAAGGCTTGGAAAAATTGTGTGGGATATTGAATATACTTTAAAATTTGTTGATTAATGTCATTCCAATGTTTTAGAGTACTAAATATATAGGTGAAACTATTTTTTAATCCCATTAACCCCATTTTTTAGGGTATGGTGAGAGTAAATTCCCTAAATGGTACAATCATCTCAATTGCACCAAAAATAAGACAAATAAAAGAGGATTTATATGATATAAAAAATGGATCATAGGTGTTTTTGATATATTGTAAGGTACGTGAAAATCAAAGTCTATGTTTAGTGTTGTCTAATGTCTATAAATAGTGAAGTAAAACCTTCAAGCCATGATGTATATAAATAGAAAAATAAATAGCCCTTCAAAATAATCACTAAGTAGTTTGAAAACTACTAGATCATAATTTATAAAACAAACACAAAAAAATGAGAAAAATATAAAGATTTATATTTAAATTTATCAACTAATTTCAACTTAAGATTAAAATAAAGAGCTTATGTGTCATATTTATCCTGTTGGAAATATTGTCATTGATGTCAAAGATCTAGAATTATTGGTGACAAAGGCCCCATAGCATTAAATGGTGTTTTAATGTTCATATCTTGGCTAATGTGTGTTAATATTTATTTAATATTAACAAATATATTTTTGGTTGCATAAAGTCAAAAGAGGGCCCATTGAGAAGTCAAAGAGTCACAGGGTAAAGACAAAAGAGGAATGGGATGCATTTTCCCATGAAGAGTCATCTTGAGTAATTCCAAGAGTCACCAAGTGAAGACAAAAGAGGAAGGGTACAATTTCTCATCAAGGGACACTTTGAAGAATAACAAAAGTCACCAAGATAAAGACAAAAAAGGAAAGGATGCATTTGCTCATTAAGGGCCACCGTGTGTCTTTTAAAATGAAAGGACTCTAAGGGTCATACAAGTTTAGCACCATTTTCCATGAGTATTTAAAGGTCACAAAGGTTGAATGCCAAAGGTCATGTGGTAAGCTATAAATAAAGGCTTGGGAAACCATTTGTAATATGTGGAGAGAGCATGGTTTGTAATTGTCATATCTAGCTTAGAAGAGTATAGGAGAGAAAAGAAAGAAATATTGTAATGTGCTATCATTTGTTGAGAAAAAAATTTAGAGATAATTGTGTGGTATACACAATAGGGGTTGGTGCTATATGGTTTGGTGCTCATGAATAATTGTTGTGTCGGTGCGTAACAAAGGGGTTGGTATTCTTGTGGGTTGGTGCTCATGAATAATTATTGTGTTAGTGATCCTACAAGTTAGTTCTTGCAAATATTATAGTTTGAGTTAGTGCTCATTCATATACTTGAGATTGTTTTCCATGGTTTTTCCCACATTGGGTTTCCACATTAAAATTTGGCGTCTCTCTCTCTCTTGTGTGGTATTTATTGTTTCAATTTTATTACATATTTTGAATGTATAGTTTAGTGGAATTTGATTAAGTAAAATATTTAAAAGATATATGATATACTGATTCACCCCCCTCCTCACAGTATATCCCATGCTTAACATATCTAAGGTGACAAGATAAACTTCTTTAGTCTCAAATTAAATACAAGGTTGAGTAACTGGAATCATTTTGTGTCCAATTGTATGGAAGGTTAGTGATGCTTTCTTTCAATGTCAGGAATTTCTATAAATATGTATGAAATTTGAGGCAAAAAATCAAACAAACAAGTAATGTACTAAAAATAGTAGGTTCATCATAATGTTTAATCTATTTTTAGTTGATGTGAATAAAATTAATTGATCTAAACTATTAAAATTTGAAAGTTGGAATATATATATTTGATAATTAAAAATAATATTGTTGTTTCTTGAAAAAAAAGACCTAATTTCATCATGAAATCAAGGAACCTTTTTTCTTTTAGAATATGCTCTTTCGCTTTAATGGATTTTGTGCCCTGAACCTATTTCAATTCTTTGTATAACTAAAAAATATCCTTAGATGTGAACTATGAATTTTAAGCTAGTTTCATTATTTCAACTAAGTTGGAAAAACAAATGTTCATTTTATATACTTGTCTTGAAAATTGTATCTAGGACTTCAATGATATTATTATCTAAATTTACCTAAGTTTGAAGAGTCTTAGGATTTTTGAAGCATGTCTTATAAATGGATGAAATTTTCCCTTTTGGGAAAAATATGACTTAAAATTAGGTAGGTTATCTATCTAAATTTTTTTCCTTTCCTTCATTGTTTTTTTTTATCCATTATTTTATTTATTTTAATTTTATTTGGCTAAGTACTTGTGTTTTCTTATTATCTAAATTAGTCACTTTATCTAAAAATATACTAAACTAGTTGTAATTTTGAGCAAATGGGGCTATTTTAGCCATTAAATTTATCTCCATTTGGTCCCATTTATGCTCCTTTTCAAAGAAAAATGACTAAGAGTTTTCATGGTTTCATTTTTTTGACATAGTCAATTTTTTCATTTTGGGATAAATTTATACTTGAATTTGGCCAGGGTAGTTGTACCTATTCATTTATCTTTACTGCTTTTGTTTTATTTTTAGCTAGTGACTTAATCATTTTCATTGAATTTTAAAATTCAAAGGATAATGGATACTTTTCTTTTTTTTGAAAGATAATGGTCACTTATTTCTCTCACCATTCCTAAATGAGTGAGGAGCTTCCACTTTTCAATCACTTTCTTATTCACACCTCTTCAGGACCTAATTGATTTTAAGTGATATAGTAATTCCCCAGATGAGTAAGATGTTGCAAAGTGTTTCAATCCCACTACTTTGCTTCTCAAGTCCATCTCAACTTTTTCCCTAGTCCCTGATCTTCTAGATAAGTGTGATGAATATAATTGTCATGATCCAACATCCCCACATCATCATGATGTATAAATCCCTGAGCCTAGATCCTTGAAGACCTGAGTGAATGGGATGATGCCACATGGTGAAATAATTCTTATCTATAACCCCAAGGTAGTTAGAAAATTTCCAAATTGTAATAAATCTCTGGGGTAGGTAAGATGGATCCAGTTGTCATGATCCTACTTCACCACTTCCCTAGGGTGGTATGTATCTTTAAACCTTTAGTGAGGCTCTAGATGAATGAGATCTTGGTAGGTGTCATGATCTCACTTCACCAAGACTATAGAAGTGAATTGTGTAGATTAAGTGACTAGTTAAGCAATAGATAATTTCAAGGATATATATAGCATGACCATATGAATGGACTACATGTAAACATCCTGCTCAGTAGTATTAGAACTTAAATTTGATGGTTGTCTCACCCATCAAATTTATAAAAACTAGGATGCATTTCCTTTTAGCCAAATGTCTAAATTTTATTAAGTCTAGATAGCCTTGATCATTTTAAATCTTGTTCTAAAATACTTAAAATTCTTTGTATCAATCTGGTCAATTCTAAAATCCTTTCAGGTTATTTGACTAAAAGTTTATATTATTACATCTTTGGGGCCTAGTCACTTTAAGGATTCTAGATAAAAATTTCCATGGGTTTGTGCCTTAAGAGTGTTTTTATATTTTGAATTGGTTCTATTTATACCTTATCATGAGTTACTGGGCTATGTATCTATGTTTATTTACCTTTTGATCTTAACCACTTTTTAAAAATAGAATGGTATAATTTTGAAATTTATAAAAAGGCCTCTTTAGTCATTTATATTTTCTCAGCTTTTGCCTTTATTTTGGACATTTAACTTAGCCATTTTTGTTCAATCAAATCCTAATGGTTACTCTTTTATTGTTAGGCTTTTAGGACTTAGATGATTGGGATGCGTCTACATGTCCAAATCCAGCCTCATCATGGCCGTTTAGTGTTTTGATTTTCATACCCAATCTTCAACCTTACAAATTAGTGGAATGACATCACCTATCAATGTCTCACCTTATCACTTTCTTAGGTCATTTAAAATAATGAGCCTACCAAGAAGCCTTTGTATAAGAGAGATGATTCCACATAGTAAAATATCACTTCACCATGGCCCTAGGATGGTGAGTATAATTAAGTTGGGAAGGAGATAAATAAAGTGAATGAGATGATACCACATGGTGAAATCCCACTTCACTACAGCTTAGGAGTAGTTAACACACATTGAATGGTTAAGCTAATCCCTTAAATGAGTGAGATCATGCCACATGGAAATATTTCACTCTATTATAACAAAAAATTAATCAATCTAGTTGGGATACTTGGCCAAATAATGGGTAAGTGAGTATATGCCATGTATAATGGGCCTACCAATAGAGGATATGTGGATTTCCACATTAGCATTATAATCTTAAATTTGATGCTCATCCTATGTTGTTAAACTATAAAAATCCAAGAGTGAAAGACATGTCCAATCTGACCAGTGTAGTTGAGTTGTGGCTTGTCCCTTAGTGAAAAAATGATCAAAAGAGGTGGAATTAAATGGAAATTAGATAGTGGAATAAATCAGAGACTTAGTGTGTATATTGGGATCAAGCATAAATCACAAGAGATAAGATTTTTCCTTAACTAGGCATGGTCACACTGTATAAAAAGTGGCTAGTTGAGTGTCCCAAGAAATTTAATAACTTTAAACCACCTAAAAATCAATTCAAACCCAATTAATCATGGTTGTATCTACATAGAGCATGGTTTATTTAATCTTCTAAGAAGATCTCAATGACATTCAGTTGTGCCTAGAATTCAATTTGGATTTAATAAGCATGGCCTCCAATATTTATGACATTTGGATGTAGTGATATGTTGGTCAAATTTGATCTTAGGTAGACTACACTTTCATTTAATATTTTTAACCACTGATTATTTGTCTAATAAATGACATAAAGGACTTGAATTGCATATATAAGATAAACTCTTTAATTGAATAAGGGATAGATATTTGACTAACTAATAAAATAGGGCTAGATATATAGGAGATCAAAGAGTTTTTCCTATTCCCCTTATGCATTTTTTTGTTTTGTAATTAGTTTTTATCTTTGTATGAGATGAGGTTGTTAGGGATTAGTTTTGTATTCACCTAAGTATATGATGAATCTGAATCAATATTTCATGAATTATCCCCTATTGGAAAGATTAATGAAGTGATATCCATTATCTACACATGTATATGGTGACATTATTTCTCTATTTTACATAGATCAACATTGTCCTCAGTCTCTTCCACCATATATGTCATTTGGTTGTGTTATGTTGGCCAAATAGAGACTAGTTTCTATGAAAGATTTGTCCACTTAATAGGATCAGATCTGTGTTCTTTACAAAGTAGTCTCATCTTCTCTTTTTTTAGAATATAATCTATTAAATTAGTGTTAGAAAAAATCTAATTGCAATTTATTATTCAATTTTAATCCATATTTCATGTTATTTAATTACCATTATTTATAAATAATTGAATCTAACTAGTAAAATTGTAATTTTTAATCAACTATTAGTTTTTTCTATTAAATCTATATTAGTTAGTTCTTTTAGTCTAAGATTCATTCCACCAAGTGTTAGAGTTTAAACTAACAAAGGCCCATTGACCTAGAATAGTGCATAATAAGCAATTGAGTGAAATTAGTACATTGAAACTCAATAGTTATAAACCTTAGGGAACATTTTAGAAGTGATTTTTAAGAGATCTAGGCTAAACCATCACCCAACCTAGCAATTTGGCATGCTAAATGGACCACCAATAGAAATTGGCACTAGAAGGAGGGCCACATTTGACACTTTAGGAACTTTGTTTAGATTGAGATATTCTATGTTTCAAAATTAGAAAAAAGAATAAAAACTATGAGGTTAAAGTATGTTGAGTGTGACTTTTAGTCATTATAATTCAGATTATAGGAGAGCTAGAACTAATAAATGGAAGTTCAAAACTAGAAAATTTTATTCGGCTAGTAGCTCCCCTATAACTGTAATTCATTTACTTAACCCTTTTGATCTTCCTCAAAAGCCACAAATGGATAGTCCTTCTTAGATTGGAGGAATTAGTTGTCCTATTAATGTTCTAGGAATTTCACATGACTTGCCTAAAAAACCTTAGAAATTATGTCCTAGGTATGCTCATGGTGGAATAAGAATAACAAAAAAACACATCTAAACATTTAAGGATGCCTTAATTCAGGACCAACACGATGTTTCCTATATTTTTTCATTTACACTTTAAATGAATCAACTTATGACATCCTATATGGGTCTATTATTTCTTGGAGGGTAAGTGGAGAAAGTTAGGGGAGACAAAAAGGGGCCTACTTGTGGACATGTTTTTCCTAAAAATTGAACAATTTGTACTTCTATAGATTATTTGAGATGGGTACACTCAAAATTTTAAGATGGTAAAAAAACATGAATTGTAAAATTTTTAGTCTAGTTTTCAAAAAAATAATTATTTAAAAAAAATGTTTAAGTATAAGTAGGTCAAACATATAAAATTCAAAGAGGAACTTGTGTTTTTTAGGAAAACAAAGTAGTTAGTCATCCATATGATACAACCTTTTTATAGAAAATTTTAGTATTTTTTGAAACCCTTTTATGGAAATTTAGATAAGATAATCTAGTTTTTGATCTATATTTTAGTAAAGAAATTAATGAATATAAATTTTTTTAATCAATTTTACAAGTAAATAGATCCTAAAAACTAACCAAAAATGGATAGATTATCATAAGACCTCCATAACTATCTAAAAAAACATTTTTTTAAGTGAGTATATTATTAGGAATATTTTGTAGCCATATAATGTTTTCTTATTTGGATCAATAGAAAAAAAAATACTTGAACATATATAAGCATGTATATTTATTGCATGTAGTGACCTAAAAAATCCATAGTTAGAAATCAACACAAATAAAAACCTTAAAATAGTCCAAAATTAAAAAACCCATATATTTAGAAAGGGGAAAGCATTATCATAATTGTGGAAATAATTTTATGAGTTGGATCATTGAAATTCATAGTGTATTTGGTGATAAAAGATAAACTTTTTTGTTTTTTTCTCAAAACTCTCAAATTCAGTTATGTGTTGACAGGTCCAAGCCTTTGGTTCAGGAATCCAAGCCATTTCTGAGCCAAAAGGCTTGATTTTTGAATTAAAAATTAAAATATCATGTACATAGTATACCAAAAATGTATTATGTTAACATTTCACCCAAAACAAACAAAGATATATTTCTACGTGTTTATGTTTATATCTATTCACATTCCTACTTTTTTATTTTGTATTTTAAAGTGGACTGTATTGATATATACAGTAGCAAAAAAAGGGCATAATTGATATAGTGATGTAATTTTGGTGCATTTACACCATTGAAAATAATTTGGACTATATATAATATGATTTATGGTTGAACTAGGTTGATTTTCCTTAAAAACTAATGAACAAGTCAATTATTTCAATGTTGGAGGCAATTAGGGCCAATTTAGACCCTTAATCAACTAGGAGCAAAGAGTCAATTATTTGAATGAAATATTCAATTATTTAAATGTGATTTATGCCTTATTCAGTTCCAATTTCACAAGAGAATGAAGCAAATAGTTATGTGGTTCAATGATAGATGCATGTTTGACACATATAAGATGTGGTTTAAAGCTCTATCAACTCTAATATCATCATGTAATGAGTGAAATAGTTAGTTAGTTCAAATTTGGAGGAAATTAGAGTTAGTACGAGCACCTTGAACATAATTATGACTATAAAATGTGATTTGAGGCTAGAGTGGCTTTGATTTTATCATAAATTGAGCCAATTAGTGAAATGGTTTAGTCAATCACATGGTTATAGAAAAATGAGCCACATTAAAATGTAGTTTGAATTTTATATGGTGTGATTTTGAGTGAAATTGAATATAATGTCATCATATAATGTACCCAATCATTGATTCACTAAATCACAGAGGTAATTGAGGAAATTTGAGCCCCTTCAAACTAATTGCGAGATCATGACATGATTTGGGGATAAGTTAGTTTTTATTCTATCATGTATTGATCTTATTAGTCAATTGGTGTAATTATAAACATGATTTGGGCCAAATTGAACCTTGTAGACCTAAATTATGGGTTGTGATTAAGGGTGTAGGGTTTAAGGTTACAATTATTTGATGCATTTTAGATGAAATTAAATCCCCTGAACCTAATTTTGACTATGAAGGATGTAATTTGGTGGTGAATTAAACCCAATATCATAAAAAAAATAAAGAAAATAGTCCATCAATTAAATAAAAAAGGAAATTGGGGCTAATCTAAGCCCAATTTCAACTTAACTACAAGAGGAGCATGTGATTTGGGATAAATTAGTCATGAATTGATCCAATTAGTCAATTATGCAATTGGAGATATGATTTGGGCCAAATTGAGCCTTGTGAACCTAAATTATGGCTCAATACATTTTATAGGATGAAATAAATGGCTTAATTAACCCTTTAATTATATTAAAAATGCAAATAAAAAGGTAATTAGGGTCAATATGAACCTTTTGATCCTAAATGCAAGTATAGGATATGATTTGGGGCTATAAATTAGCTCATCTTTCTTCACATGTAAATCCAAATAGTCAATTGTTATAATCGGTGATGCAAGTTGGATGAAATTCAACCCCATGAACCTTGTTTTGAAAACATAAGATGTGATTTGGTTATCAATCAACCCCATTCTTATAACACCCTAAACCAAATATAGTCCACCTATTCAATCACAAAGGAAATTGGGGTCAATTTGATCCCCTTAAACCTAACTATAAAATAAAGACATGATTTTGGGATAAATTAGATATAATTATGTCAAGATCTAATCCAATTATTCAATTGGTGTAATTAGAGATGTTATTTGGGCCATATTGGGCCATGTTAACCTAAATTATGGCTTACATTTTATGCTTTATGCTTATAATTAGTTGATGCAGTTGAACCCTATGAACCTAATCTTGACTAGATATAAGATGTAATTTTTGGGTCAATCAACCCTAATATCATAACAACATAACTTTACTAGTCCACCTATTTAATTGTGAAGGAAATTAGGGCCAATTTGAGCCCCTTAAACCTAACTAGACAAGAGTAGGATGTGATTTAGTGATAAATTAGTCATGATATGATCCAATTAGTTAATTACTACAATTAGAGACATGATTTGAGCAAAATTTAGCCTATGAAACTAAATTATCACTCAATATATCATATAGGATGTATAATATGGTTGAATAAACCCTCAAATTGTATCATGTAAATGCAAATACAAAGGTAATTGTATAGGATTACATGACATAATAATATTGCATAGTTTTGATTTCATCACATAATATAATTATACATCATAAAAATATGATTTATGGCTATATAGACATATTAGATATAATATGTACGCATTATAATGTTTACAAATTATTGTTACAATACACAAAATCTTTGTCCAATGTTTATTTTTAAGGTGTTTCAAGGATTTTGACCCCACTTACATTCTCTGCACATTATACAATTTAAATAATGAATACAAAAGAAATCAAATTATTCTTTGGGTCACCACTATCAAAATGAATCAAATTTCTCTTTGTTTATTCATGGGTGACTATTCTTGTTCAAGGAAGAAGAAGAAGCTCAAACACAAAACACCACATAAATTACAAGAGTTGAGAGAAAAAGAAAAGGTTCAAGTTCAAACATTTGGCTCAAGACAAGGTATAGATATTATCCCTAATGAATCAAATCTTGTAGATAATGATGATTATTTACCTAAAATTCCAAATTATGTTGCTAATCCATATTCTAACTTTAAAGTTTTTTATTTTTTTGATGATGAATCTCTGTATGATGATTTGCCTCATAAAAATAAAGAAAATTTCATGGAAACACATAATGATGAAAGTAAAAATGAATAAAATTCCATGAAAATACTAAAAAATAAAAGTAACAATGAACAACGACGATTGAAAAGTGATGGCTGCGAGTGGCAGTTCTAGGATCATCGAACCTATTGAAGCCCCAAGGGAGGATCAACCTATATTTGGGGAAATTTCTCATGAAGAGACTTTTTATGTTAGTGAGTGCTCTAAGCTTAATAAGGTTGATGGCTACCTTTCACAGAGTCAGGACTAACTTGTGCTGGTTATCCCTCTAGAGGCAGTAAAGGAAGATGTGGAATATCTAGCCTCCCATGCTTTGATTTGCAAGTTCCTGGGCATCCAAATTTCCCTGTTGGCTTTGGAAGCTTGGATTCACCGTTCATGGTAGGTAGAAGGTGATTTTGATATTATGCTAGATGGTAATAGCTATTATATGGTGAATTTATCCTCTATGTCTGATTGAAATTAGATCTTTGAGGGAGGTCCTTACTTCTATGATCGTATTGGTATTTTTCCCAAACCCTAGCATGTGAGGTTTAACTCTACTGAGGATCTTCCAGCTTGCGTTCCTATTTGGGTCCGCCTGCCGAGACTCCCTCTAGAGTTTTGGCATGAGGATATCTTGCACCAAATAGCTGCCATGTTGGGGACACCAACTGCTATAGCGCATCAATCACTAGATAAAAAGGTTATCTATTATGCTTGTATCTATGTTGATATTGATCTAAATAATCCTCTAATAGATTCTATAGAAATTTGTCTGGGCTCTTCTTCTTGGATCCAACAAATAGACTATGAATCTATCCCTTTTTGTTGTCAAATCTATCATGTGTATGGGCATTTACACTGCCAATGCCCTCATGCTTCCAGAGGTAATGGTACAATTGGTGAGCCTTCTAACCCTTAGGCAGCCAATGGTGGCAAGGGGATTGGCCAATCAGCCTATACAAAAACTACAAATATCCAGCCTGATAGCACTATAAAAGGGAAAGCTCACTCAAACACCTCAAGCACAGTGTAAGGCCCATCTGATTATACTAGTCTTGACATGGATGGATTTATCCCAGTCTAACACTATGCAAAGGGCTGAGGTTAGAAGCACACAAATCTTGATCAACAAGTGGAATTGGGGTTCAACCAATTTGAGGCTCTTGATCATATGGCCATTGAAGATGGCATTCCTATAGCAGATTGGGGGGGGGGGGGTTCCAGAGTTAGATGAGAAGAGTTCTTTTCTCAATGATTCATAGGATATGGTGATTCAACAGATCCCAAAGATCTCTCTTGGCCTGAAAGAGGGTGCCCTTGTGGTTTCACTAGCTCCACATGACATGGATGTATGTTGGACAGATTTGGTTAAAGATGTGGATGCCTCTAGGAAATAAAAAGGATCTTCTCTTGCTCTAGGCCTAATGAAAAGACCATTTAAGAGAGTCTCCTTTACCACTCCCTCCAAAGCTGGGCACAAGGACCAGGACAAAATCAAACTCACAAGTGATTTATTGGTAGAGTCAGGAGTTGTAAAGACCTTGGATGAACATTTCCCTTACTCTACTCAATGATTGTTTTGTCATGGAATGTAAGGGGGTTGATTAGCACCCCCAGACAAAAATCTATGCATAAATTGGTGATTGATCATTCTCTAGATATTATTTGTATCTAGGAGAACAAGCTCTCTATTGATTCTCTATTTACTTATATGCCTAATATTTGGTTCTTTGGCCAATACCAGTGTGTGGGTGCCTTGGGGAGCTTTGGGGGTTTGGCCATGTGTTGGGACCCTAGGAAAGTTATACCACTTCATTGGATGTCCTGCCTCTCAGCTCTCTCAATGGTTGCCTCCTCTCTTGAAACTAGTGAGTTGATTCTGGTTACCATAGTATATGCTCCTGTTGACCTCCCTGGGCAGATCAAGCTCTGGGAACATATTTGGTATGTCAGAAGTTGTCATCCTTTCTTGCCTTGGATTATGGCTGGAGATTTCAATGTTGTTCTTATCCTAGAGGAGAAGAGGGGTGGATTGGCTCGTTTAGGTCCCTCTTTTGAGTTTCTTCAACATAATATTGACCTGCTACACCTCTCTGATGTTAAACCTCTTAATGGGCTTTTCACTTGGAACAATAGAAGGATAGGTAATGCTGCCATCTTTGAGTGCCTAAATAGGTTTTTTGTTTCTTATTTTTAGCATTCTAGCTCTATCTCTCTCGCATCTAAAATTCTTGACTGGAGAGGTTTTGACCACTGGCCCATTAAGCTCTCTACCAATCATATCATTGGTCCCAAGAAGCCTCCTTTTAAGTTTTAGTTGATGTGGCTTTATGACTCATCTCTCCATGACCTAATGGCTCAGTGGTGGAGACAGGAAGGGCCTGCCTATGGTACTTCTATGTTTTCCTTCACTAAAAAACTTTAGTATGTTAAAAGGAAGTTGCAGTACTAAAACAGAAACTATTTTGGTAATCTCCATTCTATGAAGAAGAGGGCTCACAATCGGCTAGATGTTGTGACCAGATAGATTTGAGACCTTTGTTTGTCTGAAGATCTCTACATTACTGGATCTCAAGCTTTGTATGCTTTAGCTGAGTGGGAACTTCATGAAGAAATTTATTAAAAATAGAAGGCTCGAATAGACTGGCTCCAGGAAGGGGACAAGAACACTACTTTCTTCCATAATTCTATGTAGGTGTGGTGCAATAGGAACTTTATTTCATCCCTTGTTATCTCAGACAGGACACGTCTGATGTCCTCTCAAGCTATATCCAAGGAAGCTGTTTGGTTTTATTCTACTCTTGTTTCAAGTGACCCACCTCCAGCTGAGTTGGCAGAAAATATAGTCTTGTCTTGCATTCCCCCTATGGTGACACCAGAAATGAATGACTCTCTTATGCGGTTAATTGGTATGTCAAAAATGGAGGAAGTAGTCTTCAACTTGTGCAAAGGCAAATCTCTAGGGCCTGATCGTTTCCCAGCTAAATTCTTTCAAGATTTTTGGGATATTATCAATCAAGATCTTTTGGATGTGGTGCAGGAATCTTACTCCAACAAAGAAAATCTCAAGGTGTTGAATGCTACTTTCCTAGTCTTGATCCCAAAGAAGGAACATGCTAATCAGCTAGATTTTTTTAGGCCCATTGCACTTTGTAATGTGGTCTATAAAATCATTACCAAGCTCATTGCAAAGCGGCTTAAAGTCTATCTCCCCATGGTTATCTTAGAGAAACAAGGGGGTTCTGTTGCTAGCAAATAAATTCTAGATGGGGTAGTTATTTCTTTGGAAGCTATTCACTCTATGAGTACTTCTCAGGAACGTGCCATGTTCATTAAACTTGATTTGGCTAAGGCTTATGATAGAGCCAATTGGGGCTTCCTAAAAAGAGTTCTTCTGGCTTTTGGTTTCAACCAGGCTTGGGTCCGCTGGGTGCTAAGCTATGTCACTATGCCTTCCTTCTCGGTCCTTATTAATGGGGAACCCTCAAAGCTTTTTGGCACTTCTAGAGGCCTTCACCAAAGAGATCCACTCTCTCCTTGTTTATCATTCTGGCTGAGGGACTTGGTCGACTCATCATGTTTTGTGTTTCTCAAAATATGCTACATGGCTAGTAATGGGGGAATGGATTAACCACTTTGACCCACCTCCAGTTTGTTGATGATACAATCCTAGCAAGAAAAGCTTGGATTTGAGAAGCTGAAGCTTTCTGGTTCACCCTAGACACTTATCTGGCTGCGTCTGGGAAAAAAATTAATGATCACAAGTCCTCTATTTTTTTCTTCAACACTCCTGAGTCTATCCAGTGGAGGATTGCCACCATCTTGAGGTTTCAGACTCAATCTCTCCCTGTGAATTATTTGGGGATTCCTATTGTGGTGGGAAGATAGCCTAGGCTTTTTTGGTAGAATGTGCTTGACAAACTAAGGCAAAAATTTAATCATTAGACTCACAAGTGGCTCTCTATTTCTGGTAGGGTGACACTTCTATAATCTGTGATCCAAGCACTTCCCATATACCACAGTATGGTTCAAGCTGCCCTGATGTATTTTCTTAAGGAATTTGATGCTCTCTCTCACCAATTTCTTTGGAGTGGAAACTTGCAGAATACCAAATGGAGCCTTATTAATTGGGATACTATTTTCCAGCCAAAGAAGGAAGGAGGCCTCGGCCTATGCTCAGCTATGTTGTCCAGTCAAGCTCTTACGGCCAAACTCTATTGGCATTGGTGCTCCAATCAATCTCACCTTTGGGCCCGTATCCTATCTTTTAAGTATTTTTTTGGTGTCGATCCTCCTGATATTTCTAGTCTTCCTCTTGAGGGAAGAGGGTCTATGGTGTGGAATACCCTCAAGGTCGGAGCTCATTTAGTGAAGCACAACCTCTTTTGGATTTGCAACAGTGGTACTGAGGCCCTCTTTTGGAGTGACTCTTGGGACAGGTCACCTCCTCTCTTATCCTCTTACCCACATTTATAGCCTCTTTGTGATTCTTTTCATTCTGTAGGGTGGAATATAGTGGCTAATTATAAGGAAGGTTTTAACCTAGGCATGACTATTAGGTATCGATGGAAGAACTCTTCTGATTGGCCATCGGGTGGTTCTTTGGAGGATTGGCTGGAGTTATCTCAGATTTTGGCTTCTAGAGGATACAACTCCCTGCATGGTTGGGATGTTTTGGCTTGGGGAGGTGATTCTACTGGGAAATATTTTGTGTCTTCTACATACCTTGCTCTAACAAAGCAACTTTTTGGTGAAGTGAAATTCTTATGGTGGAAGAAAATTTGGAATCGGTTTTCATGGCCTAAGTGTAATTTTTTCCTATGGACTCTTGTTTACAATAGGTGTCTTATTTGGGACAATCTCTATAAGTGAGGGTTTCAAGGGCCATCCATATGTGTTTTATGCTACAATAGTGATGAGACTGGGTCTCAGCTCTTCTTCCAATGTCCTTTTGCTAAACAAATTTGGCACCTTTGGTGTAATGTTTGGGGCTACCCTTGCTAGCACGCTTCTTCTCTGTCTGACTTTTATGGTCACTTGAGCCACCCTCCTTCAAAGGACTCTATTCTCTAGATTGCATGGTCAATTGGTCCTTCCTTTATTTTTTGGAATATATGGCTTGAGAGGAATAGGAGGATTTTCCATGATGTTTTTATGGAGCTCAAGGCCCTATGGGCAAAAATCCTTAACTCGCTTCACAAAACTCTCCATGTTAAGTGTGACAGTGCCACTGGCCTGGACCCTGAAGATGCTGGCATCTACTCTCGATTCTCCTTTGTTCCTTCCACTGTCACCTCCCTCACTCCTTACACTCGCTCTGCAAAAGGAACCAGGCAGCAGCCGTGACCTCTCAATCGAGTGGGACATTGGACTCCTCCTGTGGCTGGAGTTATTAAAATCAATGCTGATGGCTCTTCACGGGGGAATCTAGGGGCTGCTGGTATTAGGGGTGTTGGGCATGATAGTTCTGGAGATATTCAATTTCTATTTTCTATTTATAAGGGCCATCATACTAATAATCTCATGGAAGCTATGGCTATCTTGGAGGTAGTGCAACATTGTTGTCAACATGGCTATTATAGTATTATTTGTGAGTCAGATTCATAGGTGGTTGTCAACTTATTGAATAAATGAAATTTTGTTAATGTGGATTGGCATTTGGCTATAGTTATCCAACAGATCCTTCAACTATGTACTTTCTTGGATTATGTGTCTTTTAAGCACATTCCCTGAGAGTGGAATGGTGTAGCTAACTGTTTGGCTAAATGGGCCTCTAAGCATGGGCCGCCTTGGAGCATTTCTGATCAGATGATGCTTCCCTTGATTTTATCTTAGAAGCTGGCTCAACTTGTTGACCATGATAAAGCTTCGTAATTTTCCTTTTTTCGTTTTCTTTCTTAATAAATTTGTACCCCTCTTTTAGTTAAAAGTAACAATGAAGAAACTAATAGTGAACATAACAATTTTGAAACACCTAATCAAAAAATTTAGTGATTAACAACACCTCCAAAGATTGTGTGTATAAAAGACAAGTAATTAATTGAAGTTGATGAAAATATTCTTAAACCAATACATAAAAAAATGTCTAACTACCATTCAAGAAGACTAGTTAAAAAATTTGAGAAATTTCTTTAATAAATTTGATTTTGATAGTAAAAAATATTAATTGTTTGTTTCTTTGATGAGATTGATTAAAATGAGATCTATAATTTACACCCAAGGATTAAGAACATATAACATGAATGGTGAAAACAACATTTTTTTTGAAAATTTACATGATGCATATCATACTCTAGGCCCAAAATGATGAAACACAGATTGTAGTACTACTCGATGTATAATTACAACTTGTGGAGTAAGTGGTCAAACAAGGAAAAATAATTGATTTCAAAAACTACCCTAACATTGAACATAAATAGAAAGACATTAATGAAAGTTATTGAAAGATGTCAAATTCTTAATGATGATAATACGACTAAGTTTTGTGAATTAAATGGTAGGCTTCCATGAAAGGATACGGCTATAAGGGATGCTATAAAAATTTTAGTTACATAAATTTGGAAAGACAATATAAGAGTTTTATGCAATATAAGAGATGTAGTGAAAAGAAGAGTTAGTTCTCGTAACCATGAACTGCATCTAAAACATTTATTGGATATGACCCAAACAAAATTGTACTCTAAGTTTTTAGAAACATATCCATAACATTATATTAGTAAAATATATTTTGAGATGGACCAAATTTTAAATGTAAAAATAAATCACACACACACACCACTTGTTGTAGGCAACATATTGAATTTTCAATGCACTTCGATATATGATTTTTTGTCGTATACATTGTACTTTGAATATTAAAAACATTATGTAGGAATGTGGCATATAAGTTCTGATAAAATTAGTGAGGGAATTTATTGCAATCACTTTTTTTAAGAGACCATATGGATAGTTATTTTATAAAAAAAACATATTTGTATGGAAATTGTAGCATTTGTGGTAGATTGCCAAAACTAAAAAAATATATCCATGAAGAGAGTAAAAATGTAAGTGGATATTAATTAGTTGGTATGAGAAAATACAAATTTGAGACTTATCAAGTAAGAGATGGAAAATAATCTAAAAGGTATGAGATTGTTACAAAATAGCTACTTGTTTTAAAATATATGGTCAAATTCAAGGAGAAAATTAATTATGAGTATGCAAATCACACACATAGGGATAGATGATTGGATGAATATTTCAAGATAATAAATGACACATTTATATTTGGTTATATTGTTTCAATAATTTAATTTTCTAATAATTACACATTTAAAAGATGAATGGAAGTTTAGTCATAATATTATAACTCAATACAAGTTTCCATATTCATGCATATAACATTCATTCATGCACCTAATAATATAGATCAAGATAAAAAAATATTAAAGGAGTACCATTTCTATGTCAATGATGATCGATCACATATTAAATAATATGTGCCAGATTTTTTTTGAGATATATGGAAAATTGATTGAGAGGAACATTACTTTCAATTAACATTAAATTTGGTTATATAATTGCACATCACAATTCAAGAATGCACATATATTTTATTGGTTGAATAGGATGCATATTAACACTAACATATAATATATTTGGAGTTTCATTAATGTTGGCCATGGAAAATGAGAGCATTATGGTGTTGGAGCACATTTTAAAAGAACACTTGAAAGAGAGGAGTTGAAGTTAGAAGATGGTATTATTTTGACTAATGCAACAATCATTTTTGAATGGTGTAAAAAGGAAATGGACCATGTTTCTTAATAAAATTCTATTATTCATAGATATTTATGGTTCATTGAGGAAGAACACTTGGAAAAGTATGAGGATTTTATGATTGTAATGATATTAAGTTAGCTCCACTCATTTCATAGTTTAAATGCAGGTTCTGGACTATTCATACGAGACACTTAGTATGTTTATGTTATGCATGTGTATAATATATTTAGAATGAATTTGAGTCACAAGAGTAGGTGGATGATTAGTGATACAAACCTATAGCTCCAATTGACACATATCAAGTTATACTAGTATTAAATATTATATATGTGGCATCGTCACATGACTTTGACCATGTATTTGATCTAGTGCAACCAGGTAAAAGATTAATCATTATACACTATTTATTATCATTATCTATTTTAACATCATTAAAATTTTGTTTTATATGATACCAGTAATTTTTTTATAGTTATTGTTGATGAGGGTAATGAAAAGGGAAACAAATTAATAATTTTGACAAATTTTAGAGGAAAATAAAAAATTGACTTCCCAGTCCTATATGGAGCAAAAATTAATTATCCCACTAGGTCTATGGTAGTTAATGGAACTTGGATTTGATGATATCCATAAAAAATTTAGATGTATGGTTTTTATAAGAATTTGATGTTATGATACCACCCTTATACACCTTGACATGATTGTTTAAATGATTGATATATCATGTGTACTATTACTATTGCACTCCCTTACTTAGTTGTATTATGTTATTGAATTCTAATGCTATGATATTCAATTATAGGTTGATGTATTTATCATGTTTTTAATTATACATTGGTGATGTATGGATTATTGGATATATTTTATGTTTGATGATATTCCATTACTATTTTATCATTTTATCAATATTTTGGATCAAATACTATTGATGGATCCACTCAGTTGTTGTAGGTACTCGCCATGAGCTAGGCTAGATGCTGGCATTAGATTTTAGGGTAGTGAAGTGGTTATGAGCAGTCAGATGAATTTCAATAGCTGACCTAGTGTTCTTCAATATTATCTTTAGATAGTTTTGATATTTGTTTATGTAGTCATGATTTATTATACCTTGTCTTAGTTGCTTTTATATCATGTTGTATTATGGTTGTTCCCTATAATTTTGCTAATATTACCTAAAAATTAATTAATGTTTATTCCATCTAATTAGACTCCTCTCTCTCTCTCTCATCTCTCTCCTCTCTCTCTCTCTCTCTCTCTCTCTCTCTCTCTCTCTCTCTCTCTCTCTCCTCTCTCTCTCTCTCTCTCTCTCTCTCTCTCTCTCTCTCTCTCTCCTCTCTCTCTCTCCTCTCTCTCTCTCTCTCTCTCTCTCTCTCTCTCTCTCTCTTCTCTCTCTCTCTCTCTCTCTCCCTCTCCTATGTTCACTTCACCACCCCCCCATCTTCGTGGACTCACCCTCACTTAACTCAAAATACCTAGGACCTATCTAGGCCTACCCTCCTCATGACACCCTTTCAATGAGATTTATTTCATGGGTGACCTTACAATTAGTAATGGCTTGGTTAATGGACCATTATGGCATTATGACATGTACAAATATTTTAAATAATATATGTGTTTATTATTTAATTGATATTATTTGACTATTTTATTTTATGGCTTTTTAATAAATTTAAAGGCATTTAAATAATACATTTTTATATAATTAAATTTTAATTATTAACTATTATTGTTTTTTGCTCATGGTTCAAAATCTTGAATAAGGCCATTAATGACTTGGTGAGTTGGCATGGGGGCCACAATTTAGTGTGGGTTGATGGTTTTGAAAACACGGGATATTTATCTCTCTATCCTAATTAAAGAGGAGTATGGTGAGTGGCATGGGTAGAGGGAAGAATAGTTAGAGAGGGAAGGATGGCATGAAGAAGGAAACATGTGGGGAAAGGAAAAATAATGCAATAAGAAGAAATGTGTAGAAGGGAAAGATGGAGTGGGGAGGAGAGAAAAGGATGCGGTAGAAGGAAAGAAAATAGGTAGAATAAATAAAAGAGAATGTAAGAAAAGTGAAAGGAAGGATAATGCATGGAAGAAAGTCGATGCATAATGAAGATGGGAGAAGAATAGAAGAAAGGGAAAGTCAATGGTGAGTGGGAGAAGTGGCATGGAAGGAGAAATAATACACAAGGGAAAAAGAAATGTGTAGGAGGGGAAGATAGAGAGGAAGGATGAAGGAAAATTCAATAATGAGGAGGATAAGAGAATATCAAAGGGGAGGACACATAGGAAGGAGGTAATTACTAGCTTGTGTTAAACTCTTCTCCCCTGCATGGAAGCAGTAATCACTATTTTGACTGATACTAGTTATCTATAGGAATAGAATGACTAACATTAAGACCAATATATATTATTTACATTATAAATATTTAACACATAAAACTTATTAGATGAAAATTGAAACATTCCATCAGGGTATTATAAATATTGAATGGGTTATTTTAAGCTTAGAAATTGTATTAATTATGGGCTGCGTATTCCTTTAATTTTAGTATGCATACACTATGGATCAAATTTTCTAATTCTGTTGCTACATTCTTTTATTGATTCTAGAGAATTTTTTGACCATTGCAATACCATAGCTAGCTATAGTTCATATTATTTATTTCCTTGCAATGATGGATAAAAGTTACATAACTTGGTGCTTTAGTTGGGTGACTCAAGTTTCTAGTTCTATTAAATTTTCCTTAACCATGGTTATCTTGTTGATCACCATACCTTCTTTGGGGTGATTCTATCCCTAATAAAGTCAATGCAAGGGTTAAATAGATATAAGTGACTTGGGTGATATTTCACTCTTTTAACATATTATTCCATGGTCATTATGATTTCAGATTGAATTAAATCAATTTGGGAAACATTCCCTGAAGGGAAAAGTTGATCAATTGCCATTATCTATGTTTCTTATTTTTTATAATCTGATTAGATTTTCTATTTAGGCTCTTGGGTAGACTAATGATGTTGAGATATATATAATTAATACTCAATTGTGGAAAAGGACATGATTTGGGACTTAATGTTTAAAAGAGCTAAGTTGTGTGAGATTATGGATTTGAGGTGTCACGAGGATATAAAAATCAAACTAAAACCAATTTGGGCATCCTAAATTTAAAAGGGTGAATTTTTATTCTTTAATGATATAACCAGAACATAGTTAAATAACCTGATTGTATCATTCAATTTACAAACTAGTTATTTTATGTCCATTTGAATAAGTTCATTTGTCAAATTTATGGATATTTTTTTTTGGGTGAAGTTTCCCTGTGTGTAATTTATTGGGATGATTTAGTTTTGATTTTTTGTGGAATTTTATATGTTTGACATATTGTTGAATTTTAGGAAAAAGGAAAAAAACCCTGTTAGAATCATTCTATTATAATGAGGGTTTGAATTTTTAATTTAACCACTTAAATAGTCTATTTTTTCCATGACCCATATGAATTGAGCTTCAATACTCAGGGATCATATGAGGTTGTGAGACCTCATCACAATTTGCTTTCCTTTAACAAATTGGTTATTTTTTGTCCCTTTGAATAATTTTGTTTGTCAAATTTATAGATATGTTTTTGGGTGAAGTTTCCCCATGTGTATTTTATTGGCATGATTTGGTTCTGATTTTTTGTGGAATTTTATATGTTTGGCATATTGTTGAATTTTAGGAAAAGGAAAAAAACCTCATTAGCATCATTATATTATAATGAGGGTTTGTATTTTTATTGTAACCACTTAAATAGTTCATTGTTTCCATGGCCTGTGTGAATTGAGCTTTAATACTCATGGATCATATGAGGTCATGAGACCTCATCACAATTTGCTTTCCTTTGATAAACTGGTTATTTTTCATCCCTTTAAATAAGTTCATTTGTCAAATTTATGGATATGTTTTTGGGTGAAGTTTCCCTATGTGTATTTTATTGGCATGATTTGGTTTTTATTTTTTGTGAAATTTTATATGTTTGGCATATTGTTGAATTTTAGGAAAAGGGAAAAAACCCCATTAACATAATTATATTATAATAAGGATTTGGATTTTTAATTTAACCACTTAAATAGTCGATTATTTCCATGAGCCATGTGAATTGAGCTTTAATACTCAGGGATCATGTGAGGTCGTGAGACCTCATCAGGATCTCTAGAATCCCCTATATCGATTATTGTTAAAATTGATTTATTGTTGAATGCCTATTATGTTCACTTGTTTCCATTCAGAACCTGTTGACATTATTGGAATTTTGAATAAGTACATGGTATAAGGGTTTTATGTTGATTGTCACTAATTTTGGATTGATTATGTTTTACAATCAATTATGGTTTGGAACCCAAAATTATTGCCTTGGGATTATGGTATGGTCAAGTTGATTGATTATCCTTCTTGGTTGGTTTCATTTGTTGATCCTTTGACCTAGTTAAGTATAATTGTTAAGTTATATGCAGTGTTTTCTATCCTATCTTATGATTGTGGGGAGTGTATCCTTGTTGGTTGTCATGCACTTTTGTTGGTGTATGTGTTTTATTTTGAATTTCTTGGAATCCAACCTACTCAAACCTTCCTCCTTGACTCTATTATCCAAAACCACCATCTAGTTGATGGTTAGTGTGGTATAAGTATCAGAGTTGTTGCTAGAATCTGGATAATGTGAATGCAATGGAGATGTGATCACACGAGATGAAGCAAGTGCACACCACATAGATGCTAAAGCAATTTGAAATTACACAAGAAGATAAATTGCGCAAGACAAAATGGAGAAAACCAAAATATGATTAACATGAGATGGCCAAAGTGAGGAATACATATAGGAGAGTACGTAAGTAACTCCTCCATAAAAGGTGGACAAGGCACCCCAAGAGTAGACTGTAACTCCTCAATGAAAGGTGGTGAAAAGGTGCTAATAATAGAGAAGTAAATCCCATTAAGGGAGTTACTTATGACATTCTTATGACACCTATGACACATCTATGACACACACCTCCACATAAGCTAGCCTATCCCACAAATGTAGGAAAACTCCATGTATGCACAAGAAATACAATTTTCCTAATTAAAAAATAGGGAAAAATAAAAACCTACACTAATACCCCCCCATAAGTTTAGCTTAGGTGGGTAGTGTGGAAATATAAAATGGGTCCTAGCAACTAGGCCTAATGAGGTACCCATGTACAAATGCAATCTCCCATAAGATAGAGAAAAGGAGAAAACCCCTAGGAAAAAACTCCCTCCCAAAAGAGAGACATAAAAGAAAAGAAGAGGCTAGAAGGCCCCCTAAAGATGATGCTGCTACAGATGTGGACTGCACCCCAAGAAGAGCTTGTAGATGAATGAACTTGCTCTCAGTGAAAGGTTTGGTGAAGATGTCTACAACCTGCTCCAAAGACTGGCAAAATATCAAGTCAATGACCTAACTATGAATAAGCTCCCAAATGAAATGCATGTGAATCTCAATGTGCTTGGTCTACTGGTGCTAGACTGGATTCTTGCAAACCTAAATGGTACTCTGGTTGTCATAATAAATGATGGTGGGCTGCCTGATAGGAATGCCAAACTCAAAAAGTATCCCCTGGAGCCAAATAGCCTCAGTAGCTGCATTAATAGCTCCCTTATACTCTACCTCTATGGATGATATAACAATAGCATTTTGCTTCTTTCTAGACCAATTGATAGGACCAGAACCTACAGAGAAACTATAACTAAAAGTGGACTTGCGAGTTTGTGAATCGATACCCCAGTCTGAATCTATATATCCAACCAAGTCAACCTCTATGCCAAATATTTAATGAATCCTATATCTATGTGAACCCTGTATGTAATTCAAGATCCTCTTAGCTACTTTCCAATACAGCTCATGAGGTTCCTGCATGAATCTGGAGACATGTCCCACTGTATATGATATGTCAGGCCTGGTGTGAGTCAAGTAGATGAGACTACCAACAAGTTGTCGATACCGAGCGGCATCAACCAATGGTGAAGAACAATTAGCCTCAAGCTTGACTCCTGATAGAAAGGGAGTCAGAGATGGATTGAAATTAGCCATGTGAAACTGAGCCAATAAGTCAAGAGCATACATAGACTGTGTAAGAGAAATCCCTGAATCTTACTGTGAGATCTCGATACCAAGGAAGTAGTGCAAAAAATCTAAGTCTATAATGTCAAATCTATCCTAAAGAGATGCCTTCACCACTGCAATAGCTAATGAAGAACTCCTGGTGATCAAAAGGTCATCAACATATAGAACCAAAATCAAGAGTGAATCATCTTGCCGTAAGAAGTAGACATTGGGATCATAATGGCACCTAGTGGGATAAAATTTTGGTTTTCTCTATTTTGTCTGTGTAATTTATCTTCTTGTGTAATTTCAAATTGCTTTAGCATCTATGTGGTGTGCACTTGCTTCATCTCATGTGATCACATCTCCATTGGATTTGCATTATCTAGATTCTAGCAACAACTCCAATATGGTATCAGAGCTACAATTTCCCTAATTAAAAAATAGGGAAAAATAAAAACCTACACTAATAGTTAGGGCCACCAATGGTTGGGATCAGAGGGCTAGTTGGGAGGGTTTTTTTGTATTAGTTCTACCACTCCCTTCTTAGATGACTTCACAGATAGGTATGATGTATCTGATAATGATCTATTACCTGTTATTTATTTCCTTCTTAACATAAGATGTTGTAATGATTTTATGTAGCATGATTAGTAGATGTAGCTGTAATTACTTTCTCTAGTTTTTAGATTTGTTACAATTGGATTTGTGATATGGTAATAGTGTATGTGGATAGGGATCCTTCAGAGATGAGAAATACAAATTTATAATGCTAAATGTGTGACATTATGTGGATGTTTACTTCCAACTCTAAATTCAATCCCTTTAATATACTTGGGTTTTATCCTAGACCATTAATTTTTTAAAATTGGCCCATAATGATACACCATATTGCTATCATGATTGATTCTTTATTATTAAACTACATTGATAATCATTGTTGTAGTGATATCCTATGATTGGTTGACACACTTAGGGTAGTAATATTTAATTATACAATCTTATATAATCTCTTTATGTTCTCTTGATATAAACTATCATGGTAACTTGAGTAGTTATTTGCTTAAGCAAGGAATTACATATGTGGTGTTAGGCATATTTGATTATGGTATCTCAGATTATTAGCAAGTTAAAAATATTAATTTGAATGAAAATTGTTGAGAGACATCAAATTATTTCCCTTGGATCTATATTTATATGCTTATGATTCATTTTCCTTTATACACATTGGAACTACTCCTATGTTAGGATGAGTAAATGATGTTAGGCATGCTTTAGTGTGGTATGGATTCTTCATGCAGGTCTTGTAAAAATTCTTTATAGTCTCTTGACTTAAACCATCGTGATAATGTTTATATAGATATTGCTTAGGGAAAATTATTTCATTTATTTGATAATTTGGGTATGCTTGCTTAGGTTAATAACAAGTGATAATCTTAGTTTGAATGTTAGTAAGTTGTAGGATTCTCTAATAAACTCCTTGGATATATTTATACATATTTATGGTTCATTTGTTTCATGTATGTTTGAATTAATTCTTATGGTATTATGAGAATATGGAATAAATCCATAGTTGGTCTTTAACTTATGTATGGAATATAGAGACTCTTGTAAGATCTAGCTTGTATGTATATGAGTGAACAATTTTAGATGAATTGGATTAGTTGTCGAGGCTTAACATTATGGGAGTATGCACATTTTAATATGGGAACAAATTTCTAGTTCATAGATGTAGAAGGTAATCTTAACCCACTTATAAAGTGAAGTAAATGGTTTTTTCACATGTTAATTTTCATTTCTTACCTAATTATATTGGTGTATATGACTATTTTTTATCCCCAGATGTTTGGAATTTTATCATTATGTAAGCATGGTTGCCAGTATGATTTTGGTGTGTGTAAATAACCATATGTAAACCTTGATGCTTATGCAGTTAATAAATTAGTTCATGATGGAACCTATTGTATGAGTTAATAAGTTATTTTGGTATATATAAGAACCCTACTATTTTACCTTGTTGGGTATGATGGGTAAATGGATGTATGCATGGTTACCTTGTAGTTTTTCTTATGGATAATTCAATTAACACATCATATTGATATTACTTAGTATATTATTGGAATGGTGTTGGGATTTCCTCACCAAAATTTTTGGTTGTAGGATAGTTTGATGACTTAAGAGTTGATTATTCTTAATAATTCATGATTACCTTTATGACCAAAGTTCCTGTGTGAGCTACAATGGCTATTATGCCTTCCCTACCCAAATTATCAATTGATAGAACACTTTATTTATTTGAACTTATATGTTTAAGATACCATGTACTTGGGGGTTTTTTTATCTCCCCTTAATTATGGTATCACATTGGCTATTTGCTAATTTGGAATCAATTATAATGATTCAGGGATTGGCTACCACTATCATTACTTGTTAGATGATGTAGTAAGTCACGACCATACCTTCTTCCATCTTCCTAGATTGTGGCAAGCATGCATATAATTTAATTATAATATCTTATGTAATTGATATTTTATTGCATGATTAAAGAGACTTAGCTTAGTACATTTGTACTTAAGTTGATAACGGGTTGCTATATGTGTTTAAAAAGTTGGATATTATCCCTGATTGTCATTAGGGATAATGTTATTTTGGTTTCTTTGTCATGGTCTTATAGTGACCATTAATGGCTTATAGGGTTAAGATTAACATTTATGGTTGTGCATACATTAGTATGCTATGATAGAATAACTTATTTTAGCAAATGAGGTTTGGGTCTATTATACATCTGAATGTTTACTATGATAGGCAACTTCAAAAAAAAAATGGGGTCATTTCATTTGAAACACAAAAGAAGATACTACACTATTCAAATTTAGTTCTTTTAAAAAATATTTAATTGGTTAAATATCATGGGAGGCCATTGAATAAGAATCTATGGAAATTTCATGAGTCAGACCATGAAGCATTTTTTTCTACTACTAATATTAGAGTAGATCATAGTGGTTCATTGGATTGAAATTCTAAGGTATGTTTACTTGTCAAATTTATATGTATTTTAATTTATAATTTTTTTTAGATTTTTTAGTTAGTACATTTAATTTCATATTTAATTACTTACTAATTTTTATTTTTTTTTAGGTTAATGGTGCATAATAGGCTTCCACCTTCACATGGTTGGCACTATTAGTAAATAATTTCATAGTATTGAAGCTAAGAGAAACTTAATATACCTGTACTCGGTTATTATAGAAAGGACATTCTTGAGGCTTAAATAGTTAGTGGGTATTTTGACCATGCATTATTATAGGACAAAAACATGGTCCTATACATTATAGACCACCTCAGAGGTGTTGAAAATTCCAATTTTTATCCATGAAGCACTAAAGGTAGAGTTATATAACTACATCTTCAACTTTGACAACATTTATGGTAGTGTTTCCATGTTCCTTAACATTAGTGAAAACATAAATCTGAATGTATTTATAGGTTGTGGTCATGGGATCATGTGTCATTTTATTGTACATATATTTTTGAAGATATGGACTTGTACTTGGAGGTCATAGAGGTATAAATTCTATTTGGAGGACAAAAACTTGTCTCTTCACTACCAAAAAGTTGCATTTTAGGATTATCAATATAACTTTTGCATGCATTTGTCACCAAAATTTCATATGCATGATCTAGGGTGAGATTATAGGTTTTATGCATACAAAAGAGGGTTATTTTTATTCATTCAAATGATTTATGGTTTCCATTTTATGCATGCCTAAAGTTAGGCTAAAACTAACTTTTTTTGTATTGGGAAGGGTGTGCTTGAGGCGAGAATGGGTGGTAGGTCTCTCAACCAAGTATAATGAAAGGAAAATAGCATATAATTGGATGTTATAAAACACTTTATATATGTTAAAAATTTCATTTTTGATCCATCAAGCACTAGAGGTAGAGTTCTCTAAATACAACTTTAACTTTGACAACATTTGTTGTTAGTGTTTTTGTGCTCCTAAATAGTAATGAACACATGATTCTGAGTGATTTTGATGTATATTTAATGGAATAACATGAAATTATACTATATATATGTGATTTAATTTTTTTATTTTCACTTGGAGGTTCTAAAGGCATAAATCCTAGTTGGAACTTAAGAACTTGTCTCTTCATCACAAAAAAAGATGTATTTATAGACCTGCCATTGCAACTTGTGTCATGCATTCATTTCCAAGGTTCCATAGAAATAATTTGGGGTAAAATTATAGGTATTTTAAATTTATGTGAGGTTTCTTCCAATTCATCCAAATGACTTATTGTTTCCATTTTATGTAGGCCTGAAGTTAAGCTAAAAACTATATTTTTCTTGTTTTTAGAAAGGCATTGTTGAGGCCAAAATGGGCGGTGGATCTCTAAATTTGGAATGATAATAGGATATGAACCTGACCATAGATTTTATACACCACTTTGATCATGTTTTGATTTCCATTTTTGATCCAAGAAATAATAAAAGCATAGTTTTCCAATTGCAACTTCAATTATAACATTTGTTGTAATTGTTTATGTGATCCTGAACAGTGGAGCAGATATATGATGAGAAGATAATAAATTGACAATCTAAATATACTGGAGAGGAAAAAAATATATTGTATGAAGTGAAACAAAATATTTATAACTGTTAGAACCCCACTGGGTTTAACTTGAAAAATGGTATTTAAAAAAAAAAAAACTTTACTTTAATAATCAAATTAGATTATTCTCAATTAAGATAAATTAATTGATCTTTAAATAAATTTATATTGAATAATAAAATAATTATGATTAATTTAGATAGTAATAAAATTATCAAATTTAAAATAATTATAAATTCAATCCATCACATAAGTATATCTACCGAAAAATAACTCAGCCAACTACTGAAAGTTATTCAATAATATTATACAATAAGATCAACCAATATGATATTTATCAAGTACATAATAATAACATATTTTCATATAAGAGTCAATATAATTAAATACAATGTTTAAAAAAACTAATGAGTATCTATAAACTCATCATATGTATATAAAATGAAATCATGAGCAAAAGTCTCTATCGGTTGACTGTTGGAGGAGAGGTAGAGCATCATCAGAGTGTTTTTACACACCAACCACGAACCATAGATCTCTCACACAATTCCCAGCTAGATCATGGAACTCCATTCATAGAAAAAAAAATGATAATGGTGTAGGTATTGAGAAGTCATCTAAAACCCATGTGTTGTAAGATTTTAACTACATGTACCATATCATACATAATTTCATTCTAACATGACATCATACATATGTGCATCTAATAAAACATGTGAAATGATAATGCTTAACTATAAAAATTACTTTTACCAAAGTTTTCATATATTTTAATGATCCAGTAGATCAATCATAATCAAACACACACACAATCAAATTTCATATAATCTAAGTATTAATGACTCTAAATAAACACATGAGAACCTTCTCACGAAATTAATTCTTATTGTCATTAATAATAGATTTAATAAATAATCCAAATACAATATTTCCATGGATATCTCATTTATATTTAGTATTAATTACAACAATAATTCAACACAAGAAATAACTTGAAATAATTACATGCTCAATAATAAAAATTTAATTTCAGCTTGAATATTTCCTAAGTTTGAATACAGTCCAATTTCCATTTCCCTTAAGGTTATATTATAAACATATTGTTTTCTAAAAGTATTCACATTATTTAAGAATTTACAAATTCCATACAAATATACTTTGTTCACAAGTATTATAATAAAAAAAATACAATTCAAGAATTTCATAATAAATCCTAAGCTAATAAAAACAACCTTTATTTGATCTAATCAATAATTAATCATATTCCTCATAATTTATAACTTAAAAAACATACTATAAATGAATAATAAAAATCCTAATTTGCATATTAATAAATATATTCACCATAACAAACATCTACTTTCATACCAATTTATCTAGATACATATGTATATATAATGCCATTAGGAAATCAGTGTCTAATCTATAATTACATATATACATATTTATATATGTTCAAGTTTATACTCATATCATAAGTTCCATACTTAAGAATAATATTTCATATTTAAACTAAAATATAAATCAAATTAACACCACTCAACATTTATAACTTGAATTTAAATGCATTAAAACACAACACAAAATATGGAATAATTTGTTATGTACCATATGATACATTGAATTAATGAAACAATTCATCTATCCATATTTCACACAACCAATTAATATAAGGAAATAATCCAAATTCTAAATTATATCCCTATCATCATTATCATCTTTACATATATGTTTAAGATGTAGTAGACAATAGTTATTATTCAAAAAAACCTATAATAATTAATAACCTAGTCATTTCATATAAACTAACTATAGTTTATATATATTAACTCAGTCATGTTATGTATACCCAACCCATAAATATACACTATTATATAAATAATACAAATATAATTTTAAATTCATGGTAATGGATTAAATCAACTTGCAGTCATCAAATAATCATTTGAACATAATTTATACTTAATTATTAAACATAGTCGATTCATAGTCCTATATACAATAACTATAGACTTATATACACAACCAACACCTAATCCTTTATACTCAATAAACTCATAATAATTTAATTCACAGTTGAATAACTAACTTATGTCAAATAGGTTACCATCTACAATTTACACACAGTCAACTATGAACTTGTATACACAGTTGACATATAAACATCTACACATAGTCGACTTATAAGCCATCAAATCACTAATCTAAGCAAGGCCAAAAAATAAATTCTAGACATTCTGAATAAATGTTCATATAAGGTGAATACAAAGTGGTGACACTCAAACACTAGTAATTAAAATTAAATGAATACACAACCAATTAATTTCCAAAGAGACCCAATTGATATATTCCATTAATCTAAATTGACAATCAAAACATTATCCCGAATTCCGTGTAGATAAAATAATAAATCACCTATCCATTTTTTTAAAAATTAAGGAAGACACAATCAAGTAATATCCATCAAACCCATAATTAAAACAATATCCAAAGATGTATGGGTGAATGAATACACAAATGTTTTAGATATAACGAGCTAAGTAAAAACATAGTCATAATTTTACCATAAAAAAACTCATTTTCAAACCTTATCAAAATAATTTTTCCAAGAAATTTTAATAACATAGATACGCATTACTAATACACAAAATAACATGTAATCACATAATAAACCAAATAAAGCCACGCTTAGCTGTAATAAACACACAAGGATGTCATATACATAGCTACCCTCACCTTTCATATACATGTTATACTAAAACGAGTCATGGATTTGATTCTGTGTGGGAATTACTTCTCCCATAGGGTCAAATCCATAACCCTCCCAAGGGTTTTAAACTCTAAACAACCATTCATAGAAAAACTAAAACAATTTTCTCATCTAAATGTATAACATGAATACCAATTTTTAGAGTAAACCAAGAACAAAACCCTACGCATTAGTGTCTCAAAGTAGGTTTTCTTCTTTGGTATGAAAAAAGTCCTTTTTTTTTTCTCTTTTTCTCCTTTGTCAACCCCAAATTCTTATGCATTTCCAAAATTCCCATTTTCCTTTATTATTTTCATAATCTACTACATGCATTTAGAAAACCCTTAATTTCATGATGACCTATTGTATACCACTTCAAAAATGACTCGCTATCAGGTCAAAAATTCTTATCATGTTCCCATAACTCTCAGCTCAACCACAAAAATGCAACTTCCCCATATTTCCTTCCAATTCATAGTCAAACCCTAACCATCCCAAGTTTCCATGGTTTGCATGGCCAAGAAAAAACAAAAGCAAATGATAGCTTATCAAATTAGGTTTGACATCATATTATGTCAATAAACATAATTATTATGTTTATGAAAACATGAATGCCTATCCCAAGTTAAGATTTAAACAATCATGCTAAACATTAAACAATCAAGACTCCATACCTATATAATCCCTTAGGTATGAAAACTATGAAACCCTAGGTACCACCTTAGGTCTAAGTTAGATAAGTATTACAAAATCATTTTGTGATAAGATCAAAAATGCAATTTATTTATTCACCATGTATATATATATATATATATATATATATATATATATATATATATATATTATAATAATAATGGTTTTTGTTGAATGATTGTAGGTACATACTTATAAGGGGTTACGTAGTCAACAAATGAAACATTCCACAATGGCAACTGCACTATAATCATAGAAATAGTTACAACTACAAATAAGATTGAAAAACTTATAAACACTAATATAAACCATATCAACATGTCCAAGCATGAATTAATCAAACAAAATGAAATTAAAGTATGAATTTATTTTACTATGCAGTGTGTGTTGGATTCATTGTCGAATCTCTACACCTCCAATATTTCCATTTGCAGTACCCTTCCTGATGATACTCTCCATCCATATATGTTTGGAGAGTAGACTTTATCCTACACCTACCTCACAAATGTAAATGGTAGTTATCCCTAACCATGATAATTAATACAAATGTTGATAAATCATAAGAATATTGAATAATCATAATCCACATGCATATGAAACTCGTGTATAACTAACCAATTAAGTAATGAGTCATACAAAATAATCATTATATGTATGCCCATACATCATTATAAATGTAAATAGTTTCTAAAATAATAATTAAATAATATTAACCCCATTAATATTTTTTAATAATTAAGTCATGTTTTAGTGAAGAAACCAAGATGTAGCATCCTTTCCCTTAAAACTACTCATCGTCATGATCATACTTATTTCAAACCAAAGTTCTAAAATGAAATATCATATAGTAAAAAATAAATAACAATTTTTTTTTAAACAAATAAATGTGAAAACAACTTATAAAACTCATCGTAGTCCTCTCAAGTGGCTCTATCCTTTTAATATTGGTCCCACTAGACCTTGCACTATGACACTTCCTTGTTATGCAAACTAAGTTTGTGAGTATCAATTATTATAACTAGTTCTACTATGACCACCCTGGGATCCAAAAACTATAAGATATTCTAATATATTACATTATAAGGATCCACTACATACTTTTTAAGATAAGACACATGAAACACATAATGCAAGAGAGCTATAGATGATGATAAGATAAGCCCATACGCAATAAGATTTATTATATCCAAGATCTCAAAGGGTCCCAAATATCTTGGTGAAATATACATTGATTTATCAAACTTAATCAAGCTCTTCTGAGGCTTCACCCTAAAAAATACTTTATCACCCATAAAAAACTATCTTGCAAACCTTTTTAGATTAGCATAACTTTTATGTCTATCATTGGCTACAACCAACCTTTGTCTAGTTACTTGACATGCTCTTCCATTTTTATAAGCATTTTAGGACTGAAGACCACCCTATCTTCAAGCTTGTCCTAATTGATTAGTGTTCGATAACTCTTTCCATTTAATACATCAAAGGGAGACATATTTAATGTTTATTGGTAAGAGTTATTATAAGAAAAATATACCAGTGGAAGATCTCTTACCACTTGTATTGTTGATCCATGAAATACATTCTAATAAGATATTCTAAAACTTGGTTTACCCTCTCTATTTGCCCATCTATTTTCTAATGATATGTAGTACTAAAATTCAACTATATACCCAATGATAAATTTAGAGTCAACCAAAACCTAGATGTCATACTTGGATCTCAATTAGAAATGATCTTCTCTAGAAACCCATGTAACCAGTACACCTCTTTCATGAATATTTTCACAAGCATTGGTGCATCATTAGTCAAATTACTTGGTATGAAGTTAGCTACCTTGGTTAATTTGTTAACTACCATTAATATCATCTCATTTTAGTTCCATGATAATGACAAACTTTAGATAAAATCCATACTAATTGCCTACCACATCCATTCTGGTATATCCTGAGGATACAACAATCCTTCTAGATGCACATGTTTAACTTTCACACACTGACACTCCAAACAATGAAACACAAAATCCATTGCATCCATTTTAATTTCTTTTTATAAATAAATAGGTTTTAGCTCAACCGTGATCTTAGTCACTCCATAATTACCTAAATAAGGGGTATTGAGTAATTCTTTTAGCACCATGCTCCTCAAATTATCTCTATTAGGCACACACATTCTACCATTATACCTCAAAATACCATCACTCTCCAAATTGAATCCTTTGAATTAAGGGTTCTAAGAATCCTATAACAAAGCTTTCTTAACTTTCTCATATAATTCATCTCCACGGGACAATTTGACAAATTAATCTTGAAAGGTACTCTTGATAGTAGACAAAGCTATTATATACCTTCTATGACTTAGGGCATCAACAAATCTATTTTCCTTGTACTTGATGTAGCTAATATAAAAATCATATTCATTAAGGTACTCTAACCAGTTTATTTGATGAGCATTTAGGTTTGGTTGGGTGAAGACATATTTGAGCCCCAAGTTGTCAGTCTTAAGCTCAAATGGTTTCCCCAATAGATAATGCCTCTAAACTTACAAAGCATTCAATATTATCTCAAGTTCCAAATTGTGTGGAGCGTAATTTTTCTCATATAGTTTAAGCTTCCGAGATTCATATGATATAACTAAACCATATTGAATAATAAATCCTCCAAGAACATCTCTAGATACATCTGTGATTACTGTGAATTAACCATTAAGATCAAGAACTCTTAGCACATGTGTTGATGCAATCCTCCTTTTTAATATTGAAATGATTTCTTGCACTTGTCTGACAAAAAAAACTCTTATTATTATACTAAAGAGAGGTAATTGGGTTAGCTATTTTTGAGAAATTTAGAACAAATTTCCTCTAATACCCTTCTAGTCTGATAAAAATTCTCACCTCTTGCACATGTTTGGGTGTTGTCCACTCTATTATGGATCTTATCTTCAAAAGATCAACTAAAATTCTATTTACAGAGATAATATGTCCCAAATATTGCACCTTCCTTTAGAAAAATACACATTTGGACAACTTACCATAAAGTTTGTGCTTCTAAAAATACTGTAACACCAACTATAAATGTTTTAAGTGTTCTTCCTCATTCTTAGAATAAATAAGGATATCATCCTAAAAAACTATAAATTGATCTAGATGATTCCTAAACACACTTTTCATGATATTCATGAATGTTGTTGGATCATTTGTTAACTTGAAAGACAACACTGTAAATTCGTAGTGCTCATACCGAGTTGTGAATGTTTTTTTAAGAATATCTTCTTCTTGAATCCTCAAATGATGATATCCTATTGAGAGATTTATCTTAGATAAAATTATTTCTTGAATTTGATCAAAGAGATGATAAATATGAGGTAATGGATACTTGTTATTGATTATCACTTTGTTCAATATCCAGGAAGAGTATCATCTTTCTTGATGAACATGACTTGTGCACCCCATGGTGACACACTTGATCAAATCAACCCTTTATATAAAAACTCTTATATTTGAGATTTCAACTCAACCAAATCTATAGTCATCATCTTGTAAGGTGCTTTGGATTGTGGCTCTAAACTAGGTATTATGCTAATTGAAAAATTGAACTCACGCTTCGGTGGTCATCCTAAAAATTCCTCTAAAAACACATCCAAAAAGTTATTAAAAAAATTAATATTTAATGGATGATTTCTTTGATTCCTCCATTTCATTTATATAACAATAAATGTCTGACATCCTTTCTTGTTAGCCTTCTTAGGCTAAATTGCTGAAAATTGCCTAAGTTTAAACTCCCTTTTCTCACCGTGAATTTGAGTATGATTCCTAAAGTCATCTTGATATTCTACCTTCTTCATGATGGGCTAGGTTATAGTGAAAATAATGAATAAATTACATTATGACAAAAGCCTTTTTTTACACACAGAAATTATATTTTATTATTTCTTGAATCAATATTTACAAAGCATGTAAAAAGCTGTATAGGCTTTTCACGGGTGGTTATGGGTTAAAACCAACTTTCTTATGAACCAACAATTTATTTAAAATAAAGCATAAAAATAAATTAAATACAAACTATAGTAACTAAATATTAATCTAACAAAATAAACTAACATTGGATCATTAAATGACGTAACAGCTTCCCCCTTTATCCAAAGGGGTATAGAAATATTGGAGCAATGAATTGTGAGTCATCTAATTAGACTCTACCATAATTACAATTGGTACACTATGCATCTTAGACTGATCCACACCCTATCATCCCTACACTATAGTAGAACATGATAATGCATTGTCTAACTACATCAATCTTCACATAGAATCCATCCAATAAGTGACTTCCCTCTGTTGTGTATGACACATCTCAAACCGATGCCCAAAAATTACCAACATCTCCCACAGGCCTTTGTTCAACACTAACAATGCTAGCAACACAATAATGACTCATACTACACATCACTAATGATTGATAGAAAAACTAATATGCAAAATCTTCTCCCTTATCATGTGAGAGGTGAGAAGCCATGCAACAAATAAACCAAGTACAAATCATTGAAATGCTTCACATCAAAGATCATATCAACACTACATCTATGAAAACAAGGTACACAAGCCAAACAAAAATTATCCACATTGTGAACCCATACTCTAAGAAAATAGTGAACTGGAGAAGGGAAAATATTCTCCAACCTCCATGGCTCCTCCAATCTCTAATTTGCTCTATTTATCTTGTTAGATCCTCAGGGACCTGTAAATATTGAAATGTAATACCATCATCACGAACAACACAAGTGGTGGGACACATAATTAAAATCTTTGTTTGATGTACACAACACATTTTTACTATTTGAGTAAAACTTGGGGTGTTGGATTCCACCAAAAATGCACCCGATTTCATTACAATGCATAGTTTATTTAAAAGACATGGAAAAAACATATTTAATCATGTCAAAATAAAAAATTATCCATGTTGATGCTCTTAAAAATCCATTTTCATGAAAAATGAGTGGTCATATGAAGATTTTGTACATCTTATGTAGAAGATGTGATATTTTGAGATTGTGCTCCTCTGTCAAGCTAGATAGACTCCCCCTCAATGCTAATTCAAAAAAATTTACTAGTTACGGGGATGAAAATTTCATAGAAAGACACTATGTACCCCTCCTTGCTTATACTCATTGGAAATATATTTTATTCTAGTTTCTAAAAAAGTAATTTTTACAAAATAATATGATAAGTGTGTTTAAGATATGGTAGAGATGGTGACAATAGGTATAGATTTTCCTATTTTTCAGAATTAATTCAAATGACCTCTTTTTTTAAAAAAAAATTAGTACTTTTGAGAAAAAATAATTTTTCCTGTGAAAGTAATTTTTTAAATAAAACCTAAATCTTTTCAAGGCTTTATGTGGGTCCCATCCAAACCCTAATATATGACAAACTATAATAAAAAACTTTGCCAAATGAAAAAATAAACTTTGCTCAAACATCCAATGCCATACTTCTAACACCTCCCTAGAACATTCCAATGCCAAAACTGATATGGGGAATTTTAATCCTCTTCTGGCACTCCACCTAAGCCATACAAATCTATACAGACTTTTATTTTTGCATATACAGATCAGTTTGAGGCTTTTAAAGAGAATTTTGACAAATGAAATCTGATTTTTGAAGATGCAAGACCGTACTTCATATACTATTAAAACAAATTTTAAAATTTGATTTCACGTGAGGCTTTTCATTCCACATGGATCAATTTTTCCCTTTGCATCTCTCGTATTCACCATGCTTTAACAAACCATGCTCTAATACCATTTATGGCCTAGGTTACAGTGAAAATAATGAATAAATTACATTATGACAAAAGCCTTCTTTTACACACCACAAATGTATTTTATTATTTATTGAATCAATATTTACAAAACACATGAAAAGCTTTATAGGATTTTCATGGGTGGTTACAGGTTAAGGCCAACTTTCCCATGAACCAATAATTTATTTACAATAAAGCATAAAAGTAAATTAAATACAAACTATACTAACTAAATATTAATCTAACAAAATAAACTAACTTTGGATTATTAAATGACCCAACACTTCAAATAGAAATCTACCTTCACTCTATGAGTAAAAATTCAATTGATCCATAGGATTACATTAGTTGACCCTAGTAGAGATACATAAATATCTAATATAATACTAAATTTAGGTAATTCAATCTTTAGCTTCCATTAAGCATCTATCAATTTTAACCTTGACTTCATTCCCATATTGCATTGACCATACATTTTCCATTGAACCAACTTTCCTAGACAACCTAGAAAGAATTCAAAGAGAAATTAAACACTTAGTAGATCCAATATCAATCAAAATAGAAATATGTTAACCAAAAAGATTACCTAGAACCTCAATAAGTGAAACTTGAAAATCAGCTTGATGATTGTTAACAATCTCATGGATTCTATATTAAAATTTTACTTGTTGTGTAGTACCCTTAATTTTTCCTTTAGAATTTACTTGAATACATTCCTTGGCATATTTATCACCTCCATAGATGAAAAATTATCTATGTGGCCCTTTCCTTTTTGATTTTTGGTTCCCCTTGAAACTAGGTTTGAATCTACCATCTGCTTTCTTTCTATCCAAAAAGTTGCTAAACTTAGCATTTTGATTCATGAAATAATTCTTGGAATTTCCATTCCTTTTCTAGTTCTTCTTAAAATTCACTTTAGAACCTCTAAACTTATTATTGAGATTCTCTCTAACCTGAGCAAGAGACTTCAATTTTGACTCTTGCTTAACTACCTTCTCAAAGATCCAATCCATCATAGATGGTCCATGCACATCTACCTCACATCCAATTCCAGTTTTTAATCCCATAGTAAACTTTTGAATGTGAAACCTTTCGTCTAACTAATATTGAGGAACATATTTTAAGATCTTTGTGAATTGTTCCTAGTATTCATTCACAAAAAGATATCCCTACTTTAGATTCTAAAAATTTGTCAGCTTCTAATCAAAATACAATTGAGGCAACCATTGTGATCTAACAAAACCATGCATTTATCCTAGGTGGTGGTAGTGGATTCAAGGTTCATCTTGAGTTTATTATTTACCCACCGAATTATTGATTCTCTAGAAAGATGATATGCTCCCCAAAGTACCTTAGTGACTTTTGAGTAATTATGGATCTCAAAGTACTTTTCTATTTATATCAACCAAAATTCATCACCATCCCCTAAAATAGATCCATAGAACTTAGGAGGATTTACTTTCTTCATGTCTTATGTAAGTTTTGTAGTTACATGAGCCCTTGTATCCTGTCGTGCCTCATCATGCCTATGATCTTACTGAGCTTCTTGTTGAGCTGGTTGCTAAACAGGGTGCTCTTCAGACTCATCTTAATTGACTTCCTCAACATGTCCATGTACTTCATGTTAGTGAGAAAATTAACACTTAAGTAATTGGGCCTTATCAAGTGTAAATGACTATGTCCTTATCCAAAATTCTATCTCGAATTGTTCTTTTGAAAGGTTAAGTTGATATAAAAATTTGCTAAGTCCTAATCTAGCTATTTGTCTTTCCCTTAGAATTTTTTGAAACTTTTGCATGAACACAATGTCCAACAGAAATAGGTATTTGGGAATTTTTCCTTAGATAAAAAGTTTTAAGACTTATTTTTGTTGGAGATTTTATCCACTACAAAAGGTTCAAAGAAATTCAATGTCTTATTTGTTTCAGGCTAAGTGTTTCACAAAAGGCCTAAAGGGCTATTTCCATTATTTTGAGTCATTTATTTTATAATTTTTGTCCATCACAAAAAAGTATGAAGGGAACTTTTTGTTTGGGCATTTTTCCCTCACAAAAGTCCTAAAATAATTGTAAAGACTTATTTACTTTGGCCAAAGGTACTTCCAAAAAAATTGAAGGGTCATTTTGCCTTTGAAAATTTTCTAAAGGATCATTTCCTTCAGGCATTTTGCCCTTGAAAAATTTACAAAGGGACATTTTAAATAAGTACAAAGGGCATTTCAAGGGATCTAAAGGGCCATTACAAAAGATTGAAGGGCAATTTTATAGGGCTAGTGCATTTGATAAAACTTATGAAGCGTACTTTCGACAAAGTTGCTACGGAATTCCCAAAGGGAAATTTTAAATAAGTCCAAAGGGCATTTTCAAGGGATCTAAAGGCCCATTACAAAATATCGAAGGGTAATTCTATAGGGCTAGTGTACTTGACAAAACTTTTGAAGGGTACTTTTGACAAAGTTGCTATGGAATAGAAGTCTTATTTCATTTAGGCATTCTACCTGAGCAAAAATATGAAATAATTGCATTTCTTTGGGAAAAGTAACCATTTCAATTTCTATGGGGAAATTATTTAAGATAAACTATTTAAAACAATTATCTCAATGAAGACAAAAGGAGATAAGTCTCAATTCCTTCAACAAAAGTGCAAGAGATTATGTTCTTCAGGGGATTTATCCTAACAAAATGTCTAAAACAATTGTTTTGATGAAGGAAAAAATCCAAAGGTCAAAGACTCAATTCTTGTGGGAAAAGTTTGAAGTTAACTCCTTCAAGGAAATTATCTTGAACATTTTTTTTGAAAATAATTTTCCTAACATAATGCCCAAAAGAATTGTTGCAGGATAATTGTGCTGAAGAAAAGGCTGAGAAGCAAACAAAAATGCCAAAGATAAAGACCTAGACCAAATTTCCATGGAACAAAGTAATTGAAGAAATTTTTTAATTACAAAGGTGATGGTTTTGTAGACATATTTTGATGGGTGTGTGGACATCAAATTTAAGCTATAGGGACTAGCCATTGAGATTCAAATGTTCAAAGATGGTCATACAAACATTAATTTTAGACCTCATGAAGTAGCTATTTTTTTTCAAATGGAGGTAGATCCAATGATACACATTTATGTGGATTAAGATGATCCAATGATGCATGATCAAATTTGAATATTCAAAATAACCTAGGACAAGCATATGCATGACAAGTATTGAGCTCATTTGGCATGGTTTAAAGTTTGAGCATGTTCCAAAGATTTGATGGTGTGAGCTAGTAGTTGACAAGTCAATGAGACCTAAGATCAAACCACATGGTGTGAGGGCAATCAAAGTAGTAGTGACTATATGTATATTACTATGGAATCCCATAGGGCTACCAAGTGGCATATCCTTGGGGTCAAGTAAAAGCTAGTATCTAATAATGATCCACCCCTTAGATCATGATCCAATAGAGTGCATTTCTCACCCTAGCTAGATTTGATGGTGTGTAGCCAAGGTTGAAAAGTCAAGGATCCCATAGGAGAATGCAAAAATTCTAAGTGGCATAGCTGCATGCCATAAAGTAGACATTGAGCATTTCACATAAGATATACAGCGCACATTCACTTAGATAAGGATGATCCAATGATGCGAGCTAAGGTGGAATTTTTAAATGGGTTGAATTTCCATGAGGAAGTGACAAGTGTCTATATTGGACATAATTAATTGGCTTAGTCACTCTTAAGACCCATAAATACCCAATTGGATCTGATGTGGCATGCTAAATGTTAATATGTGGTAAGCTTTGGTTTAGAAAGATAAAATTGGTAGTTATATCATAGACATGACAATGATTTGAAGCATAGAAGAATGTTTAACTACTATTCTAGAGTGAATATTTCCAATCATGATCATGGATAATTTTTTTGTTTCATGTCACAATTAGATCAACTCCTGAGCCATCATTGTAGGTAATGGGCTTTATTTGGCATGCACAAAGAAGAGATTTCTTGTCTATAAGTTTCCATGATTTGAAATCAGGTAACAAGAAAGGATATCTAAAATAAGTTACACATGAAGACAAAATCTATTTGTCATCAAGATTATATTGAATGCATAAAATGACCAAGAGGTACCTATGAAGGGTATGGTTAGCTCCCTAATACTTTTGGCTCTACTTGAACCAAGGTGAGAGGACCTATGGGGTAGCTTGATCACATGGAGGGATCTTACAATTCAAACTCCATAAGGATTTTTGGCACAAGGGATAGATATGACCAGGGTATTACCAAGTTTGCACACTTCACCCATTAAGGGTTGTCACAAAAATAAAAAAAAATACTCTAATTCATAAACAAGATACTATAGATAGATGAAATTATGAATGAAATCTTCACTTTTAAGAATCTTCAACAATAAAGGGACTCAATAAAAGATTACAATGCTAATATTTCAAGCACAAACTATAAACACATTCCAAATAGGCAAGATCTTATGCATTTTTAAGACAAATATACATATAGTATGCAAGGGATGTATTCTTTTTAGGGTAGGACAAGGTAGGATAAGTTAGATAATTATAAAATAGAGGGTAGCATGTTGGTGGCTTCCAAATAAAAAGGTATCTAATAATATTTCATGACAATGTTCCTTAGTAAAGATGCAAAAAAACTGCAAATGCAACACAATGATAAACACTAAATGATCCCTAAGAGATTAGGACATACACAAAAAAATAGAATCTCAAATACTTTCTCCTATTAAATTCATGAACCCAGGGTGCACTTAAAAGGTATTCAACAACACATTTACAAATATAACTATAGAGAGGGATTTATAACCTAGGTGCATGCTCAGAATAAAAACTAGTAATGAACACAAACCCAAATATTTAATTAGTAGAAACTATAAAACATATTGCTACATTTCAATAATAATATGTAATAAAAAACCATAAATATTTTCTAATGAATCAAAAAGAAATATTACAAACATCAATACTTCAAAATGTTGACATGGTGACAAGCATGGTGAGATTTCTCTTTTGATAAGGGAGACATAAACATGATCTCAAATCTTGTTAATGGTTGTATAGATGCAACCATCTTAGCAAGGGAGATAAAATATATACATAATAATTGATCCAAGAAAAATTCTATAGAACCTAGAATTATGGAAAATGGACACCTAAAATAGTGACCTACAACAACCAACCACAAACAATAACCTTGAAATAGAAGACATAACCCCTATTATGCATTTTTGAATATGGAATTGTGGGTCACAACTTGAAAAATTATAGAATAAGCCTTTAAGTTTGTGAATATACTTCTAGCTAGAAAATATTCCATGCCATACCTGAGATCTTCATCCACTTGTAAGAAAAGAATCATTATTACAATTGCCTTTACAATGAATGATAAAGATTTTAAATAGACTTTTGATTTCATGGTTTGAAATACCTTCATAGTGGAGAACCAAAAAAATATTTGTCATCATATTCAGCTGACTGGAGATCCTTTTGACCGCTCACTTGCATAGCTAGAGGGAGAAAATCATTTGAAAAGCCAAATAGATTTTGACCTCATGTACAACTTATTTTGGAAATTCTTTATTGTTACTTGATTGAAAATCATGGAAAATTCTAGATAGGAAATATCTTCTTTGTGCACACCAAGGAAAGCCCATTACCTATAGTGATGGCTTGGGAGTTGATCCATTAATAACATGAAATAGAAAATAATTCATGATCATGATTGTAAATATTCAATCTAGAACAGCATTTAGACATTCGTCCACGCTTCAAATCATTACCACATCTATGAAAGAACAATCAATTTTATATTTTGAACCAAATATTACCACATACTAACATTTGGCATGCCACATCAGATTCAATTTGGCATTTTTGGGGCGTAAGAGTGAATAAGATGATTAATTAACTCTAATTTGGACGCTTTTCACTTCCTCATGGAAATCCAACCCCTTTGAAAAGTCCACCTTGGCTTGCATCATTAAATCATTCTTGCCTAATAAAATGTGAGCCATATTTTTTATGTGAAATTATCAATGTCTACTTTGTGGCACATAGCTCTACCACTTGGCATTTCTATGTTCTCCCATAGGATCCTTGACTTTTCAACCTTAACTACACACTATCATATCTGGTTGGGGTGAGAAAATGTGCTACTTTAGATCATGATTAGAGGGGTGGATTATTATTAGATATTGTCCTTTTACTTAGCCCCAAGGATATGCCATTTTGTAGCCCCATGAGCTTCTTGTGTACTTTGTAGATAGTCACTACTACTTTGAGTGCCCTCATGCTATGTGGAAGTGACTCACTTTATGCCAGGTCCTATTGAATTATCAACTATTAGTTTTCACCATCATATCTTTGGAACATGCTCAAAAATTAAATCATGCCCCATGAGCTTGACACTTGTAAAACCTATGCTTGTTTTGGGTTCCTTTGACTATTCAACTTTGATCATGCATCATCTGATCTGAATAAATGTGTGTCATTAGATATACCTCCATTTGAAAATAAATGACTACTTCATGGGGTTTAAAATTGATGCTCACATGACCATCTTTGAATATTTGAATCCCAACATCTAATCCCTATATCTTAAAGTTGATGTTCACACACCTATCAAAAGTTGTCCATGAGACTATCACCTTTGCAATTCAAAAATTTATTCAAGGACTTTATTTCATGACAATTTGGTCTGGGTCTTTGTATTTGGCATTTTTGTTTGCTTCTTAAGCTTTTCTTTGGCATAATTGTTTTATAACAATTCTTTCAGGCATTATATCAGAACAATTATTTTTAAACAAAATATTTGAGATAATTCCTCAAAGGATTCAACTTCACACTTTTCTCACAAGAATCAAATCTTCAGCCATTAGATTTCCACCTTCATCAAAATAATTGTTTCAGACATTTTGTCCAAAATAATTCCCTTAAAGAAAATTATCTCTTACACTTTTACCAAAGGAATTGAGACTTAGCTCCTTTTGTCTTCATCAAGACAATTGTTTTAAACATTTTGTCAGAAATAATTTCCTTGCAAAGATTAAATTTGGTACTTTTCTTGAAGAAATGTAATTATCTCAGATTTTTACTCAAGAAGAACACTTGAAAGAAATATGACTTCTATTCTATAGAAAATTTATTGAAGGTACCCTTCAAAATTTTTATCAAGGGCACTAACCCTATAGAATGGCCCTTTGGCCTTTTGGAATGGCCCTTTAGATCCCTTGAAAATGCCCTTAAGACTTATTGAAAATGTTTCTTCAAGAATTTTTCAAGGCAAAATGCCTGAAGGAAATGATCCTTCAAAATTTTTGCAAAGGCAAAATGACCCTTCAAGATTTTTGTAAGTACCTTTGGCTGAAGCGAATAAGTTCTTACAATTATTTCAAGTTTTTTGTGTGGGAAAAATTCCTAAAGAGAAAGCACCCTTTGTACTTTTTTGTAGTAGATAAATAGTCTGAAACAAATGGCCCAAAATAATCGAAATAGCCCTTCAGGCCTTTTGTGAAATACTTAGCCCAAAACAAATGAGACATTGAATTACTTCAGACCTTTTGTAGTAGACAAAATATTTGATGGAAATAAGTATTCAGACCTTTTTTTTGAGATAGAAGGATTGAAGACCTATTTCTATCGAACATTGTGTTCATGCAAAAAGTTTGAAAATGTCTAAGGGAAAAACAAAAAGCTATATTAGGATTAGATAATTTTTACATGAACTTGACCTTTCAAAGGAATACTTGGATATGAAAGATGGGCTAAGGATGTAGTAATTTACACTTGACAATGGCCTAGTTAATTTAGTTCAATTTTGGGTACTAACATTGGCTCTCGCTCGAGGAGGCATAACCCTTGTGGGTGTGAAAAGAACCACAAAACACAAGACCAAGTGCTAATCCATTAGGCTATGAAGTCAAGACTTAGCAATTTTCAAGAAACACCCATGAAGCCTCAACAAAACATAGAAGACTTACAAAAATATATAAAAAGTATATGGAAATAAACACACAATAGAATATGGAAATAAACACATAATAAAACACAAAGGGAAACTATACAAATAAGGTCAAAAATAGAGGGGCAAAAGAACAACAAAAAGACAAAGCAAAAAAACACTATATAATATGGTACACACATTAAGGACTTAATCAAGGAAGTGTTTCAAATGTCTACCATTGACTGGCAACTCCAATATGTCACCATCTATATCTCTCAAGAAGAAAGTATGCTTCCCAATCTGACAATCAATAGAATAAGGACCTATCTACAAGGCAACAAATTTTTTATGATTTCCTTTCTCCTCATGCCTACTATTCCAAAGTAGAACCAAATCACCTACTTGGATGTTTATTAGAGTGACCTTCCTATCAAATATTTTCTTTAGCTTCTCTTTGAACTTGATGTGTCTTTCATGAGCTTGTCTTCAACTTTCATCAAGCTCAATAATCTGGTTCACCTTGCTTTCATAGTGGTGTATTTGATCATCCTCTTCTAGTTACTACATGAGCTGATAGGTGGGTAACTATAAATTCATAGGTATAACTACTTGAGCTCCATAAACAAGCTTAAAAGGGGTTCTGCCTATAGGTCTCTTCACCCCATTTAGTTATTCACCCCATTTCTTCTTGTTTGCTTCCAAATTTTATCTCATGATCTTGAACAAATTATTATTACTTGATTCTACTTGCCCATTTTCTTGAGGATTGTAGTTGGAAGCATATGCCAATTCAATCCCATATTATTTACACAATGCCACCAAAAGTTTGGCTTTGAAGCTCATAGCATTATCTACAATAATTTTAATAGGCACAACAAATCTAAAAATAATCTTATTTAACAAAAACTCCATGACTACCTGGTGTGTTGCTTTCATTGCAGGGATTGCTTTAACCCATTTGGTGAAGTGATTAGTTGCAACTAGTATCCATCTATGCCTAACACTTGATGAATCAATAATTTATCTAGTGAAATTCATTCCCCATTGTCTGAATGGGACTTCAATTGTCACAATTTTCAAGGGAAGAGAACCTAAAGCTTTCATCCTCCTCGCAAAGTGTTGACATTTCTCACATCTTCTAACTATATGAGCAACATCTTTGAATAGCGATGGCCACCAATAACTAGCTCTTAGAATTATATGAGTTGTAATTTTAGGTGTAAAATGGCCACCACATACACTACTATGAAGTCTTCAATTAGGATAGTAGTCTATTCTTCTAGCACACATCTTCGGAGAACCCCATCTAGATTCTTCCATGCTAGTCCATCCTCAGTCAAGAGGTTTTTTTGGAAGGCAAGTTTGAGAGTTCTTTGATTTTTATCTACGTCAAGGGGACATTTTACTTTTTTCAAGTAGTAAACAATGTCTCTATATCATGGAGATGCATTAAATTGACTCAAAGAATCATCAACATTAAAAAAAATAGTGTTTACCTCAACAGATTAAAAATTGATCTCAACCATAAGCTTGGATATACCCATCCCTCTTACCAAATTGGTGGTCTAAATATCCATGTCATACTTTTGTAACTTGTTGACCCACCTGCACCTCTTGTTAGATACTTCAATTTGACTTAAAATGTCTTTCACCATACCATGTGGGATGTAGGCAATAATCTTTAAAATCAGAATATATGATCTGAATGTTTTAATAGCCTTCAAAAGAGTGAAGGATTGTTTTTCCATAATGGTATAGTTTAGTTCAGGTCCTTGCATAACTTTTCTAACAAAATCTATGGGCTACTCATGACCTTCCTCATTATTTTGTAATAGAACAACACTAATAGTGTTGTATGATGCAAAATATAATATCTATAATGACTTTATGTAATCAAGATTGGCCAAAACAAGGGCAAACTTTAAATTTCCATTTATTTTACTAGACACTTGCATGGCATTCTCCTCCCATTTGATAGTCTAGGCCATATTTAACATAGAATTAATAGGTAGAGTGATCTCTGCAAAATTGGACACAAACCTTATTACAAAGTTAATCTTTTTAAAGAAAGACTAAATTCCTTTCTTAGACTATGGGATAGGCACTTTATCAATAGATTTGACCCTTTCAAGATCAATCATGACACTACATGTCCCATTAATTTGGCCTTTTGTACTCCAAAGTGGCACTTATTTAGATTTAGAAAAATTCCAAACTCCCTACATCTAATCAACACCTTTTTCAAATGCTCCAAATGCTCTTCTCTAGTTTTGGAGTACACAATAATGTCATCCTATACATAACAATGAACTAGTTAATTATCCCTACAAAATTAATATATATAGATCACTTGAACATTAAAATAGTATTCATAAACCTAAAAGGCATCCTCATATACACATATGTACCCCAAGGCATAGTGAATGTGGTCTTTGACCTCTTAGATTCCTTCACCACAACTCAGTTATAAAGTGAGAAGCCATCGAATGTGGAAAACATTTTTGATCCAATAATGATTTGTAAAAGGTTCTCCATATTGGGTAGATGATAGTTGTCTTTTAAAAAATCTTTATTTACATTCTTGAAATCCACACACAAGTGAATATCACCATTCTTCTTTCTCATAGGGACTAAAATTGCAACCCATGATGAGTACCTAATAAGCTAAATGATACCACCATCCCTTAGCTTCTTTAATTCATCCCTCATCTTGATGGAGAAGATGGGGTTAATGGGTCTTTGTTTCTACCTGAAAGGCTTACTATCAAGTTGCAATGGGATGACATGTTGGAGCAAGTTTTTCCTATATGCTTTTAGCTTAGAATGAGACCATGCCAAATAATCTTGGTACTTCCTCAATAGTTATGTGTAAGCTTTCTTCTTAGCTACACTTAAGTGAGTACCCAACCAAACCTTTCTTGGATTCTCATGAGAACCCAAGTTACACTCAATCATGTCTTTTGAAATAAAAGATTATCTCAACTTGATCCTATTTGATTCATTAAAAGACACTTCTAAATTGACCAGTCCTCTTGGGAGAGTGTTTGTCTTCAGTTGAATAATGTCCTTCCCAAATAATGTATCTTACCCATCACCAACTTGAACCATAGATTCCAGGTCTATGAGCTAATTGTGGAACTTAGCCTCATAGTTCATAAACTTTGTAATCTATTCATCATTATCAAAGACCTACCAATGATGGACATTGGCTAGGATTGAAGGCATGATAAGCACCTCTACTTGATACTAAAAATGAGGGATCGTATTTACAATATCAAATTGAATAACTAGCCATATAAGTCTATCAGCTTCTTGATTGAAACTTATATCATGATAACATAGATTAAATGGATCAAAAAATTCAAGTAAATCCCAAACATCATTCTGATAATGTTTTAACCTTTTATTTTTATGGTGAAAACACTGTAAAATTGTTTTACCACTAACTTGGAATCTCCCTTGACAATCAAACACTTGTTTCCATATTCATGGGAAATGTTTAGACCAATCAAGAGTGCCTCATACTTAGTAGTATTGGTAGTTAACTCAAAGGAAATATGCAAAGAAAACATAAAACATATACCATTGGGGGCATAGAAGACAACCCCAGCGCCATTTCCAAGATTGGAGAAAGCCCCATCAAATCACATCTTCCAACCTACATTTTCTTTGTTAGGCTCAACATCAGGAATAATAGGCTATTATCTAGTATCAATGTTCCCAACAAAGTTTCCCAATTTAACATCTATGTACAACACTTCATTGAGATCATGGTTTGGATCTTCAATCACATGTAGCATATTTGGATCATTATAAAGTCTGACCATCTTACCCTAAAAAATAATGGTGGCATAGGAAAGGTCCATCTGCACACTTCCACCCATGCTGACAACCCATTTACATGACAACAACATCCCCCATTTAGGTGAATAGTCTACAACTAGCATGTCTATGTTCAAGTACTTTCTTGGATGCACTACCAATTACACCACTAGTCCCTTGACTTGTCTAATAATTGGATCCTATCATGAGTCCATGGTATATAATTTGCCAAAGGTTATTGTGATCTTCACTCAAAACTCATTGAGGATACCCAAGGGCATCACATTAAAAGAAGCTCCATAATCAAATATGTAGTTGTTAACAATTAGACCACTGATTAGTAGGCTTGTGTAAAATAGATCCACATTTAGTTGACTCTGCACAAGTGTAATCCCTAAATAGACTTTTAGATCAAGTTTAATAACATCTTCGGATTCTTCATTTTATTTTCAGGGTACTTGGGGTAACTCAGCTTCATTCACAACTAACCTTTCACTAAATTATAAATATTCAAAGCCCTCTTCCTATGTTCATGATTATCAATAACTCAACAAGTGGCATGGTGATTTGTATTTAACTCAACACTTGATTCATATCATACACACTATACTAAGGAAGAGGTGTATTTAGTATAAGGGTAACAACACCTTCATCAAGAATATAGTCACTCAAGTTCTGAAGTAGAGTAGGCTGGGGTAGATTTGAAACTTTGATAGCAACCTTCAAAGGTGGAGTTTCTTTGAACTCATTAGTACTCCTAGAGATACTAGACAATATGGGTGTTCCACTACTCTTAGCAAGAGCACATTTAGCCTTAGTAGCTTGGGACATAAGTGATATCTTGGAAACTTCTAGGGATGCTGTAGATTTCTTTGCTTCTTTGCTTGCATTCCCTACCTTTGAATTTGTAAGGGTAATGTCTTGATGAAGAAAACCTGGTTGCCTACTTTTCAAGTTGTATTCCTTCTTTTGGGTAGCTATTGTATTAATTAACAACTCCCTATCCTTAACTAATAGAATTACCTTAGGATGCTTCTTGATCATCATAGAGCATAAGAGATCAAAATCATGCATTGGTAATTCATATGCTTGTGCCACATTAATATCACAAGCAAAGTCAAAATTTGGGACACACTCCATTTAAACAGTGCTCCAAAATTGATCAACCATAATATCATCTAGCAATTTCATGGATACATTCAACCCATTTTGAGGTTTTTGACAATCAAATATAAAAATCTCATAGTTAGATGAGGCATATTTAGGATCATCTAGATCTTCATTAACTTATTCAACAATATCACATGAAGGGTGCAAAACAAAGCACGTATCAAACTAATCAATGTCTAAATCATAATCCATAGCATTTACCTTAGCATTAAAAGGATTAGGAATCTCCTTTCTAGACCCTCTATTCTAGTTTCTATCCATCCTTTCTTTATGTGTAGACCTCTTTTCTCTGTTATTATCTTAATGATGGAAAATAAGCCCCTTTCATGCTTTATTCAGATTTAGAGTGCACTCGTAACTAGTAGACCCCTGAGGGACTCCCTTTTTTAGCTCTAGCCAACTTATACGACATTTATTTGACAATAGAGGCCAAAGTTTTGATAGTTTCCTCCAAGTTGGCTATATTTGTGGGTTATGTCTTTTATATATTGACCAACTTCACATCAGCCTGCTTATTAACGGGCTTTCCCACAATCTTTATGCTATTCTTAATTTGGATGGCCATATTGAATGTCAACTATAAGTTCATGGGAGCTTTGTCTCTCAAGAGGTATGCAACCTTCTTATCAAAGGCATCACAATAATTTATCAAGCAAGTTGTATTATTGGACTTGATGTTTTTGGGCATTTTTATCATGGTCTTGTTGAACCATGTGTTAAAGTATTGCACACACTCATTAAGATTCTCTTTAATATTTTCAAATTCAACTAAGAGAAACTTTGGATCAATCTTAGCACCATACTGAACTCTAAAAACATTTTGTATCTCTTCCCATAAATCAATGCATCCAATGGGAAGATAATTGAACCACTCATGTGCACAAAAACTTGAGGCACACATCCTCATAATCAACCTCATAATCTTCAATGATTTTTAAAAGGCCCTTAGATACTAATCACCTCTCACTGCATTATTCCCTTGGAATTTTGGGAGGCATTTCCTAACTTTATTTGAGACTTCATTAGGATATCTTTTAATCTCATCAAAATTGATAGGTCTAAATCTGAGAATGTAGAATGTAGGATGTGCATTCTCATCGTGGTCCCTATGCCTCATGATTAGTTCAATAGGAGGTTCAAAAACAAATGGAAAAGGAATCTAAGGGGGTTAATGAGGTGGACTAGGTGGACCAGACTTGGGAGGGGATTTAGCTAGTTGAGAAGGAACTAGAAAATAAATGGACTATGTGTTTCAAAATTACTATAAAATCTATGATAGTCCTCAATAATGGGGGGGGGAGGTGAACAAAGATTTTAAGATTATTAGGATCTTGATGGTCTTGAGTAGCTGAACTTTGCCCTCTATTAGGCCTCTAGAATTTCCTCTTCTTCTTTGAGGAATACCTAAGGGTGGAACAAGTCTCTTAGATGGGTCACCTTTGAAAGATGATCTCAGTCCTTCTAGCTTTGTAAACAAAGAAATACTCAAAGATGAAAGTTATTAAATATATTAAAAATAGGCACCAATCTTCCTTGAAACCAAAAAATAAAGTGAAGTCTTCACTAGAATCATAATTTTAGAATATACTAGTTGACAAACTATTTGTGAAACATGCTGAAATTAGACTTGCTAAAGCTTAATGAGATAGAGAATAAAAACACAAAAAATTTCAAAATAATGTTCAAAAGGGACAAAAAACCTTTCAAAATGTAATGTTAATAGTTCTTTACAATAGACTCAACAAAATTTGAATTATCAAACCTTAAAACTTCTTGGTACATCCCCAGTGGAGTGATGTAGCATTGGCAGCCAAGATAGTCTAATTGTAGCAAATAAAAAATAAAGAGCGTTCAAATTTGAAATGATTATAACTCTCTCTCTAGAATATTCCTTGATACATAAGTGTAATGGGTGTCTTTTTTATCCCTAGTAATGATGCTAAAAAGAGTGTTCATTTCCAATTGTACACCTTGTACACTCAACCTTGCACACTTGAAAAATAATGGCAAGCAATGATGGAAAACTGACTAGTATGTCATTGTATCTAATGAAGGGTTTGGCATCAAGATTAGACTAAATGCAAAAAATGATTAAGAGACACCAACAGAGGGTACAGTTAACTCCCTGCTACTTTTGGCTCTGCTTGAACTAAGGTGAGAGGACCTATGCGGTAGCTTGCTCACATGAATGGATTTTATAGTTCAATCTCCATGGGGATTTTTGGCACAAGGGATAGATATTACTATGGAATAACTAATTTTTCACACTTCACCCATGAAATGTTGTCACATGAAATGCACAAGTACTTTAAGTCATACATAAGCTATTAAAGATAAATGAAATTATGACTACAATCTTCATTCTGAAGAATCTTCAAAAACAAAGGGACTAAATAGAATATTATAATGCTAAGATTTAAAGTACAAACTACAAACATATTACAAATAGGTGAGATCTTATGCATTTTCAAGATAAATAATATGTATAGTATGTAAGTGATGTATTATTTTTAGGGTAGGATAGGGTAAGATAATTTAGATACTTATAAAATGGAGGGTGGCATTTTGGTGGCTTCCAAACAATAGGGTATCTATCAGTATTTCATGACAATGTTTCTTACTAAATATGCAAAAAAAATTCAAATGCAAGACAATGATAGACACCAAATGATCCCTGAGAGACTAGGACATACACTAAAAACTAGAATCTCAAATACTTTCTCTTGCTAAATTCATAAACCTAGGGTGCCATTAAAAGGTATTCAAAAACACAGCTCCAAACATAACTATGGAGAGTGATTTATAACCTAGGTACATGCTCAAAGTGACAACTAGTAATGACCACAAACCCAAATATCCAATTAGTATAAACTGTAAAACATACTATTTCATTTCATTAACATGATACAATAAAGAACCACAAATATTTTTTAGTGACTCAAAAAGAAATATTACAAACAACAACACTTCAAAATGTTGACATGGGGACAAGCATGGTGAGATTTCTCTTTTGACAAGGGAGGCATATAATGCTCTCAAATCTTGCTAATGGTTGTACAAATGCAACCACCTTAGTAAGGGAGACAAAATCTACACACAACAATTGATCCAAAAAAAACTCTATAAAACCTATACTTGGGGAAAATGGACACCTAAAATATCAACCTACAACAACCAACCACCAACAACAACCTTCAAACAGAGGATAAAACCCCTATTTATACAATTTTAAATCTAAAACTATGGGTCACAACTTACAAAATTGTAGAACAAGCCTTTAAGTCTGCCAAGATACTTCCAGCTAGAAAATATTCCATGTCACCCCTGAGATCTTCATCCAATGACAAGAAAATAATTATTTTTTTAACTACCTTTGCAAATAATGATGAATATTTTCAATAAACCTTTGATGTCATGGCTATAAATATCTTCATAGTGGAGGCCCAAACAACTATTTGTCAGCATATACAATGACTTGGAGATCCTCTTGACTACTCACTTGCATTGCTGGAGGGAGAAAAACATTTGAAAAGCCAAACATATTTTGTCCGCATGTGTAACTTATTTTAGAAATGATTTCTTATTATTCGATTGTAAATAATGGAAAGTTCTAGGCAATAAATCTCTTATTTGTGCATACCAAGGAAATCTCATTACCTACAATGATGGTTTGGTAGTTGATCCGATTGTGACATGAAATAGAAAAATGATCCATGATCATAATTGGAAATATTCACTCTGGAATGGAAATTAGACATTATTCTATGCATTGAATCATTTCCACATCCATGAAAGAACCATCAATTTTAGCTTTTTTAACCAAAGCTTACCACATACTGACATTTAGTATACAACATTAGATCCAATTGGGCATTTATGGGGATTAAGAGTCATTAAGTTGATCAATTAGCTCCAATCTAGACACTTGTCACTTCCTCATGGAAATCCAACCCATTTGAAAAGTCCACCTCATCTTGCATCATTAGATCATCCTTACCCAAGCAGATGTGAGCTGTAGATCTTCCATGAAATGCTTGATGTCTACTTTGTATCATGCAGTTGTGGCATTTATCATTTATGCATTCTCTCATGGGTTCCCTGAATTTTCAAATTTTGTTACACACCATTAGATATGGCTAGGATGACCAAATGTACTCCATTAGATCATGATCCAAAAGATGAAGCATTATTAGATACTACCTTTTACTTGGCCTCAAGGATATACCACTTGGTATCCCCACAAGATTCATGTGTAATTTATAGATAGTCACTATTTCATTGAGCACCCTCATACCACATGGAAGTATCTCACTTGAAATCAGGTCCCATTTAATTATCAACTGGTAGCTCACATAATTAGATCTTTGAAACATGCTCAAACTTTAAATCATGCCATGCGAGTTTGACACTTGTCATACCTGTACTTATCTTTGATTCTTTTGACTATTCAACTTTGATTATGCATCATCAGATCATCTTGATCTACACAAACATGTGCTTTTGGATCTACCTCCATTTTAAAATAAATGACTACTTCATAGGGTCTAAAATTGATGCTCATGTGACCATCTTTGAATATTCAAATCCTAATGGCTAGTCCTTACAGCTTAAAGTTGAAGTATTTGCACCTATCAAAAAATGTCCATGAGATCATCACCTTTGAAATTTTAAAATTTCATCAGGGACTTTGTTCAGTGCCAATTTGGTCTAGGTCTTTATCTTTGGCATTCCTTTTTACTTCTTAGGCTTTTCTTTAGCACAATTGTCCTGTAAAAATTCTTTTAGGTATTTTGTTAGGACAATTATTTTCAAACAAAATGTTTGATAAAATTTCCCCAAAGGATTTAACTTCACACTTTTCCCATAATAATTGAGTCTTCAACCTTTGGATTTTCACCTTTTTCAGAACAATTATTTTAAATATTTTGTCTAAAATAATTCCCTTGAAGAAAATAGCCTCTTGCACTTTTTCCAAAGGAATTGATACGTATCTCCTTTTTTCTTTGTTGGGATAATTATTTTATACATTTTGTCTAAAATAATTTACTCATAGAAATTAAATTTGGTACTTTTTTAAAAAAAATGCAATTCTTTCAAAAAAATTCTCAGGCAAAACACCTAAAATAAATAGGACTTCTGCTCTGCAACAACTTTACTGAAAGTACCCTTCAAAAGTTTTGTTAGGTCACTATTCCTATAGAATTTACCTTTGATCTTTTTTAATGGCCCTTTAGATCCCTTGAAAATTCCCCTTGGACTTAATGAAAATGTCCCTTTAGGAATTTTGGAAGAGAAAAATATTAAAAAAAAATGCCCTTCAGGATTTATGGAAGTACCTTTGGCTAAAGTAAATAAATCCTTAAAATTCTTTTGGGATTTTTATGCAGGAAAAATACCTGAAGGGCATGTACCCTTTGGAATTTTTTGTGGTGGATAAAAAGTCTGAAATAAATGACCCAAAATAATTGAAATAGCCCTTCAGGCCTTTTGTGAAACACTTAGCCTGAAACAAATGAGACATTGAATTCCTTTGGACCTTTTGTAACAGACAAAATGTCTAATGGAAATAAGTCTTTAGAATTTTTATCCAAGACAAAAAGCCTATATACCTATTTCCATTGGACATTTTGTTCATGTAGAAAGTACAATAAAGTCAAAGGGATAGACATAAATCCAGATTAGGACTTAGCCAATTTTTACATGAATTTGAAATTTCAAAGGCACACTTGGAGACAGAAGTTGGGCTAAGGACATAGTCATATACACTTGACAAGGGCCCAGCTTATTAAGTGTAATTTTGGGCACTAACACTTTCTTCTCTAAGTTTGTGATTTGGTCCCTAGTTTTGTGCATGGATGCGAGAATTTGATTTAAATTTTAAGCTTGTTTTATGGTAAATTAGATTGGATCTACTAGAGGGTTGGTGTTTGAAGTACCATCACCTTCAAGTCTAAAACATGCCATTATTATTTATTATTAATACGATAATACATATATGTTAGTGGACTTATTAAGTCCTAGAGTTTGAGCCTTAGCTTTGATACCATAATTTTAGAACACCACTGGGTTTAACTTGAAAAATGGTAATTTTTTTTAAAATTTACTTTAATAATCAAACTAGATTATTCTCAAATAAGATAAATTAATTGATATTTAACTAAATGTATCTTTCATAATAAACTAATTATAATTCATTTATATAGTTATCAAATTATCAAATTCAATATAATTACAAATTCACTCCATCACATAAGTATATATGATGAATAATAACTCAGCCAACTATTGAAAGCTATTCAATAATATTATAAAATAAGAGGAACAAATATGTTATTTATCAAGTACATAATAATACCCTGTTTTTACATTAGAGTGAATATAATTAATTACAACATTCTATGGAACTAACGAGTATCCATAAACTCATCATATGTATATAAACTGAAATCATGAGCAAAAGTCTCTATCGATTGACTACTAGAGGAGAGGGAGAGCATCATCAGAGTGTTTTTCCACACCAACCATAGACCATAGATCCTCAACACAATGCACAACTAAGGAATGGCTATCCCTTTGTGGATGAGCAAATTATAATGGTGCAAGTATTGAGAAGTCAACTAGAACCTGTATGTTATAAGATTCTAAGTACATGCAACATATCATAAAGAATTCTTATCTAGCATGACATTGCACATACATGCATATAATAAAATAGGTGAAATGATAAAATTTATCTATAAACATTAGTTTGACCAAAGTTTTTATATATTTTAATGATCCAATAGATCAATCATAATCTCACACACAATTCGATTTCATATAATCTAAGTATTAATGACTCTAAATAAATACATGAGAACCTTCTCACAAAATTAATCCTTAGTGTCATTAATGCCATATTTATTAAATAATCCAAATACAATATTTACATGGATATCCCATTTCGATTTAGTATTAATTACCATAGTAATTCAATACAAGAAATAACTTGAAATAATTACATGTTAAATAATAATTTAATTCCAACTTGAATATTTGCTAAGTTTAAATACAGTCCAATGTCCATTTCCCTTAAGGCTATATTATAAATATATTGTTTTCTAACAATATTCATAATATTTAAGAATTTACCAATTCTATACAAACATCTTTTGTTCACAAGTATTATGATAAAAATAATACAATTCATAAATTCCATAAAAGATCCTAAGCTAATTAACAAATAATAGAAACAACCTTTATTTGCTCTAATAAAAAATTAATCATTTTCCTCATAATTTATAACTTAAGAAACATATTATAAATTAATGATAAAAATCCTATCTTTCATATGAATAGATCTATTTACCATAACAAACATTTACTTTCATACCAAATTATCTGCATACACATATATATCAAGTACACCCACTCATATCTATATACATTTTAAACCCTTAACCATATACATATAAATGGTCACACACACACACACTCACACACACACACACACACACACACACACACACACACACACACACACACACACACACACACACACACACACACACACACACACACACACACGAGTATAATTTGTAAGTGTTAACTTATATAAGTTTTTATGAACTATTCATAAAAAATATATTTTCATCTTTACATATAATCTATAATTACATATATACATATTTATACATATTCGAGTTTATAATCATATCCTAAATTACCTACTTAAGAATATTAATCTATATTTAAAGTAAAATATAAATCATATTAGCACCACTCAATGTTTATAACTTGAATTTAAATGCATTAAAACACAATAGAAAATATGAAATACTATATTATATACCATATGGTACATTGACTCAATGAAATCATTCATCTATCCATATTTCACATAGATAATTAATATAATAAAATGATGCAGAGACCTATCTCATTCTTTGCTAACCCAACATTGACACCTACAATTCCCAACACATACATTCAATCTTCACAATCTCCTCTATTCTATCAATTCCTTGATATCATTATCATGAAATGATTATAGTGACTTAGATTATTAAATTACCTCTATATATACCTTTATATATTCCATAAAAATATCACACATCTAATTCTATACATTCTACTCATCTTCTATCTCCCTTTCCTTATCTCATTCACTAGCCTTCACTAGATTATTTGTTTCTCAACACCCAATTCACTTCTTTTCTTGATATAAGCCTTATGTAAACTATATTTATTATGGATATCCTATATTAGGATTAACACACTTATCTCAACCCAATCCAACCCATATTACAACATCTATCCTCTTCTTGACTTCTCAAGCCCTTAATCTCACTTCATTACTACTAGCCTTTTTCTGGTAATTTTCTCTAGTATAGACATGTACTAACTATTATTTATAAAATAACACTTATTTCTACCACTATCTATCCTCTTTCAAATCTCCATAAATTTTCATGTACTAACTCCCTTTTTATATACCTTTTCTCACTCTTGTACAGACCTAATTAGGTCTCTTAGCTCAACTCTTACACATAGTCACCTGTGTTTATATGGGCAGAGGTTGTACCAAAATAAAACCTTTAAAATATCCATAATCATGTAAAAAAACTTCAAACCACCAATTTTTATCACTTTAATTTTTTTAAAACATTTTCTATTCCCCTTTTTGTATCCTTGCCCTAAACTAGGGGTTTCTCTATCTACATACACCTAAGAGGGCTCATTTGGGTTTTAATTGAATATTTAAAGATTTAAAACTTCCAAAAACCATAATAAGGTCTAGTCAACCTAATTACACATTTTATAAACCTTATATTTCCTTGGATATCTTCTTACAATGTTCAAATCATGGAATCTTCAACTCACTATTAACACAATCTACCTATGTCAAGAAAATTTAGGGTTTAGACACACCTTTACCTTACCTAATTATTTATATAATTCATCCAAGGTTATAATACACCATGATATCTTCCTTAAACATACTCACACCTCTCCAACTCTAGGATACTTAAACATTCATTAGTAGAAACACTTATAGACTTCTTCATTGCATCTCAAAAATAGAGTACATATAGACTGTGATCTTAACCCCTATTTGTGTTGAGTTCCAAACACAAATATACATGCAAAAAATACTTATTACATCATTGATTATACTTTTTCAAAATACATGAACATACAACATCTTACTTTAAGAGGAATCCTTCTTTATTAGTATGTAGTTTCAATAAACAAACATAGGAAATTTGAACTCAGTCATGACTATATCCACCTTTCAAATTTCATTATAAAAAATTGAAACAAAGTCTTTGAGATATTTATCACATTCAATTAAATTAATAAAACAATAACAATACATAGGTAAATATATATACTTTTCAAACAAGATACTATTCATTGATTTCTTCTCATTACATAATATAGTCACCATGGATAAAGTACAAGGTTCTTGATGGTTTTCATTCCATTATCAGACTTCTTTATCCTCTACCTATTCCTAATCTCTAACTTAATCCCACTAACTACCAAATTCTAACCTACTCCTATCTACGAATCTACCACCATTTTAACTATAAAAAACTCATTGCATATATCTTACACACATGAATAACTACCTTTTGGTAACTACTTCTCTTGCTAACCACTCTAACATTGGAATTACATTCAAAATTCTTGGTTTGTGCCATTATCATCATAAAATGTACATAAAACTCCTTATATACTCACTTAGGGACTCTATACTAGCATTTACTAATCATGACACTCTTGAAAATACACCATAATGCTCCTAAACATACTAACATATTCCAAAATTTCAAATTAAGGTTTTGAATGGAAAATATCCCAAGCCAAATAAATCCTACCACAAGACCACATAATGAATTTTTTAGGACTTATAACACTAATTTAGGACAAATGATAACAAAACATACTAAGATATATTGAATTAGTTGATGCTCCTACATCAAAAAATAATTAAATTGATAAATTATATCCCTATCATCATTCTCATCTGTGAATTTTATGTTTAATACATATTAGACGTTAATTATTATTCAAAGAAACCTAGAATAATTAATAACCCAGTCATTTCATATAAACTAACTATGGTTTATATATATTAACTTATTCTTGTTATGTAAACCCAACCCACGAATAAACACTATTATATAACTAATACCAAAATAATCTTAATGTTTTGGTAATGGATTATATAAAATTGAATTAATCAAATAAGCATTTGAACACAATCAATACTTAATTATTAAACACAGTCAACTCATAGTCCTATATATAGTAACTATAGAATTTTATACACATCCAACAGTTAATCCTTTATACTAAGTCAACTCATAATCCTTTAATGCATAGTCAACTATCTTAAATAAAATAGGTTACCATCTATAATTTACACAAAGTTAACTATGAACTCATATACACAGTCAACCATAGTATTTCATACATAGTTGACACACAAGCATCTACACATAGTCGACTTATAAATTATTGACTCACTAATCTAAGCAAGGTTGACACAACTTCAATCATTCTAAAAAAATGTTGATATGGAGGTGAATACAAAGTGGTGTCACTCAACCAATACTAATTAAAATGAAATGAATACATAACTAATTAATTTCCAAAGAGACCCAATTTATATATTCTATTAACCTAACTTGAGAATCAAAGCATTATCCCAAATGCTATTTAGCTAAAATAATATAAAATCGTATCCATTTTTAAACAAATTAAGGAAGACAATCAAGTAATATCCAACAAGCCCAATATTAAAATAATATCCAAAGCCATATGGGTGAATTAATACATAGCCATTTTAAGATATAAAGAGCTAACTCAAAATGCAGTCACAATTTGACCATCATAAAAACTCAATTTCAAACCCTATCAAAATAATGTTTCTAAGCCATTTTAATAACATACAACTATATTACTAATACAAATAATAACACATAGTCACATAATAAACCAACCAAAGCCACACTCAACTATATATAAACCATGCAAAGTAACACTCAGTCATGTAATAACCACATAAGGATCTTATAAACACAATTACCCCAACCTTTTGTATATAGGCTATACTAAATTGAGTCATGGATTCAATTCTATGGGGGAATTCCTTCTCCCGCAGGGTCGAATCCTTGACCCTCTCAAATGTTTTAAACTCTAAACAACCATTCGTATAAACCCATAAACAATTTTATCATCTAATTATATTACATGAATACCAATTTTTAGAGTAAATAAAGAATAAAACCCTACGTCTTAGTGTCTCGAAGTAGGCTTTACTCTTTGGTCTTAAAAAAATCCCTTTTCTTTTCTCTTCTTCTCCTCTATTGACCCTGAACACTTATGCATTTCAAAAACTCCCATCTTCTTTTATTATTTTCACAGTACACTACATGCATTAAAAAACCCCTAATTTCATGTTGATCATTTCTCTAGCACTCTAAGAATGACTCATAATTAGACCAAAAATTCCAAACATTTCCCATAACTCTTAGCTTAACCACCATGCAACATAATTTCCCCATATTTCCTTCCAATTTGTAGTCAAACCCTAACCATCTCAAGTTTTCATTGTTCAAATGATAAAAAACAACCAAAACCAAATGATATATTCTCGAATTAGGGTTGAAATTATAATATGTCAATAAATAATTATGGTGTTTAATAAAAATCAAATGCATATCCAAACTTAAGCTTTAAACAATCAAGCTAAACATTAAACAATCAAGACTTCATACCTAGATAATCCCTTATGTATTAAAACTATGAAACCCTAGATACCACCTTAGGTCTAGGTTAGATAAGGATTATAAAATCATTTTTTTATAAGATCAAAAATGCAATTTATTTCTTTACCATGTATATATATTCTAACAATGTTTTTTTTGAATGATTGTTGGTACATGCTTGTAAGTGTTACATAGTCAATAAATGTAAAGTTATCAAACAACTAAAACATTCCACAATGGAAACCATAATATAATCATAATGTATAGTCAAAACTATAAATAAGACTAAATAACATCTAAACATTGATCTAAACCATATCAACACGTCTAAGCATGAATTAATCAAACATAATGAAATTAAAGTATGCATTTATTAGATTACATGGTGTGTGTTGGGTTTATTATTGAATCTCTACACCTCTAACATCTGCATTTGCACCACCCTCCCTAATGGTACTCTTCCTCAAAATATGTCTAGAGAGTAGACTTTCTCCTACATCCACTTCAAAAATGGAAAAGGTAGTTGGCCCATAACCATGATAATTAATACAAATGTTGCTAAAACATAATAATACTGAATAAGCATAATCCACATGCATATGAAACTCATGTACAACTAACCAAGAAAGTAATGAGTCGCATAAAATAAGCATTATATGTCTATCCATACATCAATGTAAATGAAAATAGTTTATTACAATAGTAATTAAACAGCATTAACCCCATTAATATTTGTTTAATAAGAAAATCAAGTTTTATTGAGGAAATTAGGATGTAACAATAACCAACAAAATATTCCAAACCTCAATAGACATTATAATTACAATCCTTTACTAATTTAAAGGGATGAAGAAGGGTCTCCAAACAAGAATGCAAAGCATCTCCAAAGAGAGAACGTATCAAAGGAAAATCAATAACCACTTCATAAAACATGCGCAAGTAAAATCAATAAGGACACCCAAATTAGGTATGCAAGGGATGAGTATTCCATTATTTATTTTAATTATGCTTATAATAGAAATATGGTGTGTCTATAAATTCATTGAATGCAAAATTTGAATGTCAAGTCCCAAATGATATTAAACCATTTTGTCAAGGGTATCCAAATTAGAATAGTGATAAATGGCGTAGCCCAATCATAAGAGGCACTTCACATTAATATATGGCCCTATCTCAAGCATTATACTCTTTTCTCCCATATAATTTTAATTATAACACATATTTAAAGATTATACTTATTAGAATTAATAAATTACATGAAGGAAATATTAAAGACAATCACATATAGATATAGCCATACAACTATAAAATTTAATTTTTTAATATGATTAAAATGTGTACATTGCCATATAAGCATAAAAATAAGTACACCATATAATACATCCTACAAATAAAATAATATCTCTTTCTTTGCCTTCCTTGAATAATACCCTCCCAAGGATGCTCTGCACAGATATGGAGATCCCTCAGATGCGTTGGATTTTTTTAAGGTATGACTACTAGTACCTCTAATATCATAGCTCCCATATAGTTGAAGCTATTGCAATAAAAATATTATTATAAAATTTACATACTATACATGCAACCAAGTTCATAAATTAATTTAAAAATATAATACAAAAAAAAATAATCATGCACTTACTTCAATCTCATGGTCATGATCAATCTATGTCTAATGCTCAATAGGGTCAATGATAAGTTGAGGTGTATGAAAATGTGTGTTAAATGAATATAAAACACAAGAAGGCTCCCTAATAATCATTTGAATGGGACTATTAGATGTCATTGGACAACCCTGCATACACATAAGTTATATTTTCTCAACCATATAGTAAAATTATTAAAATAAATCTATATTTATAATTCAAAATTACAAGTTAACATGTACCTCACTGAGTGCTTATGAAAATGACATTACAATAACATTGCATGCATCTATCTCAACTCATATAGATGGAGGTGTCTCTAATGTGGTTATCAATTGAACAAACAACATCACTTAGTTTTCTATAAAAATTAAAGATATATGAAAAATTTATCTCATGTATTAAACCCATAATTAGTTAAAATAAATTTCAAAACCATTTTCTCTCTATATATGACATGTCTAATTGTGTGATTATAAAATTATCTATCTTAGTTTTGGACATTATTAGCTTGGAAATATCCACATAAAGAGAATAAAAATATGAAAAAGAGAAGCACAAAATCATGGGAAAATTTTGTCGAAGGACATATGAATAAAATAGACCAATAATGTAATATATAATAGTAGTGTACTAGAATTTTGAGATCCTTTAAAGATAAATTTAACTTAAGATATTGAATAACATGTATGATTCACATAAGGGACATAATTTAAGGCTTTATAATATAATTAGTGGTACCATAGGTAGCAATGAAAATATTGAACACTTAAGAAACACTATGAAGAAGAGATTATAATCAATAAACTCATGAAACACTAAAATAAGTTTGAAGAGGTGAAGAAACATCAACAATATAAAATTATAAGAAATAGGAGGGATAACATATTTTGAAAAAAAATGGGAGAATGAAATCATTAGACATTGAAGGAGATTTTTTTAGAAGGTTGATCATTATGAAACACATTCAAAGATACATTATCCACCATATAAGCTATATAATAAATTAGGGGTTTTTAGGTTAGATATTTTCTCTCTATATCTTTCAATGCATCTCACACATATAATTTGCATTCACATCACTATCATTCAAATTTAATTTGAACACATATGATTGTTAGTCAAGAGCATAGATCTATATAAATAAAAAATTCAAATAGATTATAATATTAACTAAAAAATACCTCTATATATGTGAACATTAGCCTAAAAACATTAACAGATGGAGTAGTAGATGGCTAAAAAACTAGCTGGACCAAAATTTAGTAGTGAACTGGGAAGATGATGGTATCGTTTCCTCTTACAACATAAAAATTACATATATATTATTTAATTTTTTTGTGCAAATTAATTGTTAGATTTTAAATATAAAATTTAAAAAAATTAAACATGTAAAATCTAAAATATACTTGCATATTTTTAGTCATCAAATTGTGTAATCCAAATGTACATACCAAAAGAACATCACTTGAAAGTATATCATCTAAGTTCTTAAAAGGACCACCATCATCATTCAAATTTATGGTGGATATAACACCACAAATTATATAATGGTGAGATCAGGTATATACCTTGGGTGAATTATCTTTAGCATCAGTGTCAAAAATCCTACTCATATGTTAAATGAGTGTGTTAGTAAACACACTAAGTACATGAAAAATATCAATATCCATGACCTCCTTTACCATAAAGGGGATCTAGGGATAAAGTAACTTTTGGGTAGGGACCCTTGTAGGTCAATTAGACTCATGGTGTGCACTTGGTCTATCCTTCATATAGCCTTTTCCTAAGCCCTAAAACTATGAATAGTGAAAATAGTTGGGAATATCAATGAGGATAAACTATAAGTAGAGTTAACTCAAAAAATATAGTAGAAACTTGTGGTTGTTACACAGTAGGTAATCAGACACCATCCACCATCAGTCCCAAAAATTATTAATAATCAAATTTTGCTAGCATTAGTGAATTAGGAAGCATTTTGTGAATAGTGGAAAAGGTGCATTAGTTTATGGGTCAATGAAGAAGTCACATATTAGGCATTTTGATATTTTTTTATCTTTCACCTAATGGGTTTGTAATTGTTTAGCATATTAATCCATACATCTATCCCTATATGATGACCATTTATCAATTTGAATCATTATCAAGTCAACTTGACCTAATACTTATTTTAGGGTATTAGAAAAAAAAAGTATAATGGGTATTGGTTGAGGTGAGGTCCCTTATTATCTTAATTATGGTTAGATGTAGGATAGTGGGGGACAAAAGTGGGGGGGGGGGGGGGGGGGGGGGGGGGGGGGGGCGGTATAAAGTGACACTTTTTTACTTAAAATAATAATAGTTTAACTTGGAGAGAATGTTAGAGACACTTGGAAAATAAATTTTACAATGACATAAGAACATGGATTGTGGCATTTTGAATGTAGTTTATATATATATATATATATATATATATATATATATATATATATATATATATATATATATATATATATATATATATATATATATATCTAGATGATAAAATTTTATGAAATATATTCATTTATAACAATAGGGTGGTCATTTTTATGAAAAAATAAGGAGATTGAATGTGTACGAACAAACTTTTTTAATTAAATGAATGAATTTTTGTATCAATAAATAAGATTGTTGAGAATATTTTTTATTAATTTCTTATTATATATATAAATATAAATATAACTATATATATATATATATATATATATATATATATATATATATATATATATATATATATATATATATATATATATATAAATAAATAATTTTCAAATAATTTTTTGAGTCAAGATAACTAGAAAATTGAATATATATATATATATATATATATATATATATATATATATATATATAATTTTCAAATAATTTTTTGAGTCAAGATAACTAGAAAATTGAAACTGCAAGTGTACAAACATAATTTTTTGACTTTAACTTCATGAAAATCAATTTTTTTTTAAGTATGGTTTCTAATGTGTAGATTGTTGAGATATAATTTTTATAAACATTTGAATAATATTAAAAAGTTATGAGAAAATTTGTGATAATATGTATATACTCCATAATGAGGTATATTATGTATAAATTAAGTAATAATTATAAATAATATTCTAACATTAAAATATATATATTATAAAACTACGTTTTCCCCTCTACAAACCAATATTTTTTAAAAAATAATAATAAAATATGCTTGATCAGATGTGTCGACAAAGATGAAAAAACCCTCAAATTTATTATAAATCAAGTTAACTAGTTCATGATAGGGATTGGACTAGGTTTCAAACCCCCCATGCCTAAAACTGGGGCAATTTTGGAGAGAAAGTGACCAAATGTTTTTTTGTAAAACTATAAAGGGTGTACGCCCTTTACGAACCAAAATTTTACAACATTAAATATTTTGACTATTTTTTCATGGATTAAAAAGGGTGTACATGATTTCAAAAACACACACGCCATTTGTGATTCATGAATTTCTCTTGGATTTTCCATAAAAATTTCTCATTTGTTTTATTCTTTGCAAATGATAAACTGGGTTTTTCTACTTTAGCTATTTGAATTTGGTAAATTATCCATTCACATTGTTTAAAGCACTACAAATTCTTCAAGTTTAAATCTACGATTAACTTATTTTGGTAAATAAAAATAATGGGGTTAGGAAGTCATCATAAAAGACCAATCAAAGAGATAATAAATGAGAACATTGAAGAAAAGAAAGAAAAAGATAAGAAAATAGGATAACATCCATAAGGGCTTCTAGGCAAAGTGAACGTGCTTACTCCACACAAGGTAATATTTCAAATGAAAATAACATGCCCAATTATATATAAAGTTTAGATATGTCTTCAAATGGGATAAGAGAACTAAATAAATCTTTGTTGCATGATGGAATTGAAAATTTAGAGAATGTATGTAAAGAATTTTTAATGAGCGATGAAACAAATGAGAAAACATAATATAATGAAACATCTATTCATAATGAATTTTTTGAGTATGATGATGATAATCAATATCAAATAATTACCACAAATCATGTGTCTCCTAATGAAGAGAAATTCAATTCACCTATAGTGTCTAATGTAGATAATCAACCCTCTACTATCCCTACTATGAGATACGTGGTAACACAACCCAATTTAATACAATATATAGCTCCTAAACCCACACCTCAAATGATAATAAGATAAACACTAAGGTATTTGGTTGAAATAGATGATGAAATAATAGAACCTATGGAAGGTAATATGTCAAAAAAATTACTTTAAGATCATGCTCAACCTGTATGAGACTATACATTTGAGAATAAAAACCATACAAAATGATGTCAACTATTTGTTTTTTTAATAAAAATGCAAAAAATGTGTCCTATTATGAATAATTTAGGGTTAAAAACATTCAACATGGAGGGAAGAAATAATACAATAGTAAAGAATCTATTTAATGCATTTAAGGTAATATGAAATGAAATTTGAAAAAAAATAGTAATGTGGCAAACCAAGTAATAGTAGAATCTATAGTGAGTAAGTCAACATCTAAAGCTTGATTTCTTAGTAAAATAAGTAAATCCTTGAACTTAAATACAAAAAATATAATATATTTTGTAAAAAGAAGAACAAGGCTTGATGACCCTTTGCTCATGGATTATTGGGTGTTTAGTGGTAGACTCCCACAAAAAGATAAGGTATTAATTGAAGGAACAAAACATTTGATTGAAATTTTTTGGTATGAAAACACAAGGGTCTCACCTAATATAAAATATGTTAAAATAATAATATTCTCAAAAAATCATGAGCCACATGCAAACATTCATTAGACATTACTCAAACGTAATTTTATAAAAAGCTTATTGAAAAATTTAATGGCCAATTGATAATTAGCCAAAGGTCATTTGAGATGTGAAAGCCTTTATATATGAAAATCAACCAAGCATGCACCACATGTTTTTTTAGGGTACATGTTGAATATGCTATGGATTTTGAATTTTTTCTTCATAGACATTGTACTTTACACACTAACAAGATTTTATAGGAATGTATGGTGTCTTTCCCATGTAAGCCATCAAGAGAATTAATCCAAAAACTTTCCTATAAAAGACTCAAGGGATAATTTTTTTTACCAAATAATGTTTAGATGGAACATGTAAGAGTTATGGTGGTTTGTCAAATTTGACAAGTTTTATACATGAAAAAAATTCACATGAATTTGGAAAGCAACTAGTTGATTATAAGAAGTAAAAATATGTATGTGTTAATATATGGAAAAGAGTCATCAAGATGTGAGTTGGTTATAAACAAAGTTTTTTAATCTGATTTCATGTTTGAATTCAATAAGAATATTATCTACAAATATTTAAGACACACATATCAATAAAAATGGTTAGATAATCAATTCAAGGTATGCAAGGATAACTTCTTAGTTGGCACCATTATTTTAGTTGTGGACTTTACTGAGAACTACACACTAAAACCACATAATGAGGTATAATCATAATACTATAATTCAATTCATGTTAGAATTTTTGTTCATATTACATTTAGACATGAACCTAATAAAATAGATGATAACATAAATATTTTGAAGGATTACCAATTTTATATGAGAAATAATAGATCACATTCTACATAGTTTATCTAAGGTTATTTTGAGACATTTTATATAAATATGATTGCAAGAGAAATCATGTTTGATACACACTACATTTGGATAGATAATTATGTAGGGTAGTTTAAGAATTCTTAAATGTTTTACTAGTTAAGCATAATACATAAGAAGAATGGTGTTCAACATTTTTGGAGCTTATTTGAGGTTGGGCATGGAAAATGGGAACATGATGGTGCAGGTGCATGTGTAAAAGGAACCCTTAAAAGAGAGTAGGAAAATCAAAAGGATGGTGCTAATTTAATTGATGTTGCAAGTATTATGACTTGGTGTAATGAAAATATTTGTCATGGATAAAATAAACATTGTCATGTATGAATATTTTTTTATTTAATAGAGGAATAATACAAGGCAATGCACGAAGATTATCTTATAGTACATAGATTGAGTGTTTTCCACTCCATTCAAATTTCAAATTCAATTTCATGGACCATTTATACTAGGGATATGACATGTTTTTATTATGCATGTATTGAATTTAATTAAAATGAATGTGAGTCAAAATCATGGGTTGATAAATGGTATTGTAGACCCATATCACCTGTAGAAAGTAGCCATTCACTCCAACAATTGACATATCACGAAATTGCACCATCAATTAACTTTGACCACATCTGAGATCTTGTGCAACTAGGTATAATTCATTCTTTAATTAAATATTCAACCTTAGATAGATATTAGTGATATATTTATTTTATCCTAGATGTGCTTACAATTTGATTATACTTTAAATGTAGGGCATGTTTTAGTAGTCATTAAACTTGAGGGAAATGATGAGGGAACATATTATTACTTTTTCATTGTGTAGAATCCAAAACAAAATTAACCACAAATGTTATGGATAGATAAGAGTTAATTTATCCCACTAGATCCATAGTGGTTATAAGAACCTGGTTTCATAGGTACTATAATAAAAAATAAAACAATTGTTATTTGAGGACTTTAAAACACACAAGGTAGTACTTCATTATTTTAATATGGTTATTGCTATAAATATTCAAATGATCAAATATCATGGAAAGCCTCACAATAGAATTTTGTAGAAATTGCATGAATTTGACGATGAAGGAATTCTTCAAACACTTGTAGATAGAGTTGATCTTGGAGGTCTATTAGATTTAATTGGTAAGTTTATCTTGTGTTTCAAATTAATATAAATATCCTATTTGATTTAATGTATTTTATGTTTTAATTATTTTATCATTATGTGTTTATTTCAATTTAAATTTTTACTAACAATTTTAATGTAAGTTAGTGGCACTATAAGATCTTCCACCTTCACATGGTTATGACATGAGTGGAGAAGATTATATTATTGAAACAAAGAGAATCCAAAAAATAATTCATATCAATGTTATCTACATTAAGCAAACAATTTTTTACCTTCTCTATTTTTCCTTTCAAGAAAATAAGAAAATAGTCTTATCTACACCTTAATTATGGTCTAGAGTTAGAGATGATCCTCCCAAGATTTATTATAGGAGTCATACATTCACATGTAGAAGTTAATAATTCATCTCTAGCCCTCATGGTTCTCCTACAATATGCAACAAAAGTTCACTCAGTTTGTACACTCTAGGATAAAGAGATTCTCTTAAGGGATGCATTCGATCAACTAAAACCTTCACTCCTAGGGTGAAACTGAGATAAAAAAACAAAAATTCTATCCTTAAAATTCCTATTCATATGTGGCTATGTATAGGGTTTGTTGAATGGGCTAACGATTCAGAATATATGATCCACACTGACCAACTTTTGGCCTATTCTGAGAGATTTGGCTAAGAGAGAAACCTCCTTAACACATATTTCCCTACTTAAATTACAGATATTTATCCAATAATTTATTATATTACTCATCCATGCACATGTGGGAGATGATATTTTGCCTCTATCCCTTATGGTTCTCCTACAATGCATGATCAAAGTTCGCCTAGTTTGCACACTCAAGGACAAGGAGATTCTCTTAAGGGATGCATTTGATCAATTGCAACCTTATCTCCTAAGGAATGACCAAGACTAGATAATGGTCATTCTATCTATAAAATACCTATCTAGATGTGTCCACATAGACAGTTCATTAATTTGGATAATGAGTTAGAATATATGGGCCCCATTGACCAACTTTTAGCTTATTTTGAGAGATTTGACCATGAGAGAAACCTCCTTACTACATATCACCTAGATTTATTTAGAGAGAATTATCTATAAATTTATTATATTACTCATCTATACAAATGTAGTAGTTTATGGTTCATCTCTAACCCTCATAGTTCTCTTGCAATGCATGATGGATGTTCACTTTGTTTGCACACTCAAGGACAAGGATATTCTCTTAAGGGATGCATCTGATCAAATACAACCTTCACTCTTGGACCAAAAAACTACTATTATATCCTTAAAATACCTATATATATGTGTCCACATAGAGGGTTTGTCGATTGGGCTAATGAATTAGAATATATGTCCCTATTGACCAACTTTTGGTCCATTCTGAGAGATTTAAATACGAGAAAACCCTCCTTAACACATCTATCATAGCTTGAGTTAGACATAATCCTCTCATGATTTATTATAGGAATTTTACATGCATGTGTAATATTTGATGGTTTATATCTAGCTCTTATGGTTCTCTTATAATGCATGATCAAAGTTCTCTCAGTTTGTACACTTGGGGATGAGGAGATTCTCTTAAGGGATGCATATGATCAACTAAAACCTTAACTATCAGGTCATGGACAAGACTATAAAATAGTTATTATATCTTAAAATGCCTATCTAAACATGTTTTCATAGAAGGTTCATTTATTGGGCTAATGATTTAGAATATATGTCCCCTGCTGATCAACTTTTTGCCTATTCTAATAGATTCAATTATGAGAGAAACCTCATTTCCACATCTTGCTCATCTTTATTTAGAGAGAATGCTCTTAATATTTTTTATAAGACTTGTTTATGCATGCATTTGAGTAGACAGTTCATCTCTATCCCTCAAGGTTCTCTTGCAATGTGCGATCGAGATTTATAAAGTTTGCACAATCGATGATGAGGAGATTTTATTAATGGATACATCTAATCAACTACAATATTCAATATTAGGGTGTGACCAAGATTGGAAAATTGATTTATATCCTTAAAATATTTGGATATGTTTATGTAGATAGTTCATTGATTGGGATAAGGAGTCATAATATACAACCCTTACTAACCACTTTTTGGCCCATTCTAAGAGATTTAGCTGTAAGAGAAACCTAATTACATCATCTTGCCCATATAAAGTTAGACAAAATCCTCTTGGGATTTATTAAAGGAATCCTCCATACATATTTAATAGATTATGGTTCATCTCTATCCCCCATACTTATCCTTCAATGCATGACTAAAGTTTACTTAGTTTGCACACTCAGGGATGAGGAGATTTTATTAAGGGATGCATCTGATCAACTACAACCTTGACTCTTAGGGTTCGAGCAAGACCAAAAATGGTTTTTATATCCTTAAAATTCCCATTTGAATGTGTTCACATATATTTTTCATTGATTGGGATAATGAGTCATAATATATGGCCCTTACTGACCAAATTTTGGCTCATTTTGATAGATTTAGATGCAAGAGAAACCTCATTAATGTATCTTACCTATCTCAAGTTAAATAGAAACCTCTTAATATTTATTTTAGGTCACTCTATGCATGTTTCAGATCTAAGGAATTATCTTTGTCTCTCATGGTTCTCTTGTAATACACACCCAAAGTGTGTTCAGTTTGCACACTCATGGATGAGGAGATTATCTTAAGGAATGCATGTAATCACTCTCAGAGCTTGATTGATATTGGAAAATAGTTTTTCTATCCTTAAACACCATTTAGATATTTTTGTGTAGACAGTTCATCAATTGGGCTAACAAGTCACAATATATGACCCCTATTAATGAAATTTTAGCTTATTCTAAGAGATTTAGCCTAAAGAGAAACCTAATTGTCATATCTTTCCCATATCAAATTAGATATAATACTCTTGGTATTTCCTATAGGACTCATCCATGCATGTTTTAGAGCTAATATCTCATCTCTAGCCCTCACAATTTTACTATAATACATGATTGAAGTTATCTCAATTTATACACTTAGGGACGAGGAGATTCTCTTAAGGGATGTGTCTGATAAAATGCAACTTTCACTCCCACATCCTGACTAAGACTAGAAAATAACCATTCTAGCCTTGAAATTCCCATTTAGATGTGTTGGTGTAGATGATTCGTTGATTGGGCTAATGAGTCATAAGATATGACACCTGATAATGAAATTTTGGCCTATTTTGGGAGATTTAGTTTCAAAAGAAACCTCATTGTTGCATCTTACCCATATCAAGTTAGATAAAATACTCCTAGGCTTTCTTATAGGACTTGTTCATGTACATGTTGGAGTTGACAGCTTGTCACTATCCCTCACAATTCTCCTACACTAAATGACCAAAGTTAGAGGAGGATATTAACCAAAATTGGGAATTTCAAGCTTGGTAAAAATTTTAATTTCATGATATGAATCAAATTCATTAATATGGATATTTTGAAGATATTCAACAAGCATAAAAGGACAAAATTATCATCATTGGAGGGACTAATAAAGGATTTCTAGTCTAAAATAGAAGTTTGTGTAATGTTTGAAGGAGTAATGTAGGGTGTAATGATGGAGTAATGTTTGTAGTAGGTCTAACCAGATGTTTAAAGGCCCTTTAATGTGAGAATGGCAAGAAAAATGAAGTCTCTTATATATTTTAGCATATAAATAGTTGAAATTACATGAGAGAGGAGTTGAAGTATTATAATAGAATGTTCATTTAGCATTATTAAGAATGTTTATGCCAAATACTATAATGCAAGAATGACCAAGATATTTTATAAGACAATATAAAATTCATAATTTCATGTATTGTGTGTAGTTTATAGTTTGAAGCCTTTTTGGAATGTTTGCATGCTAGGTAGGATAATATAGGCCTGATACAATACTAGAATATTTGTATTTTGAAAACATTTATTATTGGTTATGATGATTATATAATGTATATACATTTAAGGGGTTACTACAGACCTTGTGGAAAATAATTATGGTTTAAAACGTTTCCAACTTTCAATAAGACCTTTTTAGGTGATCTCGACTTGTAGGCTACCATGAAACCCTAAGACATTTTAAAATCCTTGTATCCTATTATTTATATGGTCAAATACTATAAAATTTAGAGGAGAAATAGGAGATAATGTATATAAACAATTGGAGAAGGTTATAAGTGATTTGGAGGTGTAAGGAGTGATTAATAGGAGTTATAAGGTTGTTTATCTTAAAAAACCCCATCGTTCTTGTCAAAAGAAAACTACCAAGTAAGATTTTAGTAGTTTTGGAGACCTATAAAAGAATAAATTTTGAAAAATGAAAGGTAAGGTGTATAGGTATTAATGGTATCTTTATAATTAGTACATGATGTTTTAAAGAGGAGGATGGTGTCAGTATGTCTTAAAACTTGCCTATATTAGCACAAAACATTACAAATATACCTCAGATGGATGTTTAGTGTTGAATCAAGGCTTGGAACCATTAGCAGGAGTTGGAAATATCATAAACATACCTTAAAATAGTATCAAATGTGAGTTAAGTGTTTTTAAAAACAAACTATATCATTTTATAGCTTCTCATTCTTGCACAGTCATATCTAAGGTCAATCTAGGGTTTCCAAATTGTAACTAGAATATCTTTTGTTCTAACCCTTCAAAATTATCAAAATCTTGTAATTTGGTGTAAATTATCAAGTTATTAAATATTAATGAGGTTTTAGACTAGTACAAGTCCATACTATATGGTTTTCTAAACCATGTAATTATACTAGACCTAAAAAGGCCTAACAACAAAAGAGTGAGTTATGTTAGTTGGGTTGCATGGAGAGTTGGATAATAAATATTGGCATGGAGTTAAATAAGGATAATGGGGAAATTAAAATTTATTTTTTATGATCATAATTTTTTTTGATTGTATGTGCCTATGAGTTTTACATTTATTGAGGGCTACTAGAGAAGGAGGCTTGAAGAAAGAAGGTGTAGTTGTGTTGGGAGTTCTGAATTGAGGATTGAATTGTTGGATTGGATGTATGTAAGATATTTAATGAGTGGATATATGTCCATATATGAACTATAAGGATGTCTAGAGTCATTGAACCATGAATGAAATCTTTTGGCCTTAAAACTATGACAAAGACTAATCAAGATTAGAGGAAGGTTATAGAGTAAAGTTATGAGAATATATTAGAAGATTATGGGGATGATGATAAGAAGGAGAGAATAAATAAGAAGTTAAAGAGTGACAGATCTTGAAATAAATAATGAGAATTATATGCATTATATACATGAAGGAATCTATTGTGTTCACTAATTTTTTTGAGAGGATGATATTTGCACTTAAGAGGTTGATATTGCAAGAAGGGTTGATATGTTTCATGATCAAGAAGGAGGTCTATAACTATAGACCTAGATAAAATTGAATCAAGCCTAAGAGTAGGCATAAAAGAGATTTAGCATTTATAGTTTAGCATAAAAGGAGAGAGTGTAGAGGGATAGAAGGGTGATATGTCTTATAGAGAGAGAAGAGGACTATGTGGGCAAGAATTTTATAAACCTAGTGAAGTTGAGAATGAGCAAGGGTATTCAAGGGAGAAGTAAAGGACCTGATATCCATCCAAAGGATCAAACCAAGTAGAGAGGAGATTCAAATCAAAGATTAAATCTAGGTGAATGTCTAATGTAAGTGTATGTTACATTTACATTTATTTTTCATTTACAAAATAAGACCTCAAACATAATTAATTTAATGTTAAGTCATGTATTACAATACATTTCTATGGATTTTAACACCATAGGACCATGAATGATCCTTTATAGTAATCATGCACCTTTAATAGGTGATGAATTTATACAAGAACATCAAAGACTACTTATTAAAAATTTAAATTTAGGTTTGGAGGGAAATTATAAACACCTGCTAATTGAGCTCTTACAAATAACTTGAATCCATGATAGACTATTTATTACTAAAAAAGCACTATATACACCCTAATGTATGATGTTTTTGCATCACTAGACATCCTAACAACTATGATCAAGTAAAACTTATAATATTTACATCCTTGAAATTGATCATAAGTCCACTTACATCACAATTGTAAATTGATATGTAATTAAATGTAAATAAAAAAAGTAAATAGTAAATTTATCTTACATCATTATACCTCCTAAAAACTTTGATAAATTGTAACTTATAGTATTTATATCCCTAAAATTTATCATAAGTCCAATTACATCACAATTGTAAATTGATATGTAATTAAATGTAAATGAAAAATTAAATAGTAAATTACTCCTGCATCACTATATCTCCTACAAACTATGATCAAGTACAACTTATAATATTGACATCCATGAAATTGATCACAAATCCACTTACATCTCAATTGAAAAATGATATGTAATTAAATGTAAATGAAACAAGTAAATAGTAAATATCACGCGTAAATGTAAAATATACATAATGATGAAGCACGTAACGTAGAGAATAATGTGGATTTTTTAATCTCTATATAAAGTAATAATGATCATTAAAAAATAATGTTCTTAAACATTAAATGATCAAAATAAAAAATATGCATAGGTAAAGGAATCCTATTGTCAAATAGTATATATGTGTATATGAAAAGTTCTATGTCATAATTCAACATAAACAAAAAGACATATATGAAGAAAAAATGTAGACCATAACATGTACATAGATAAAATGTGCCATATAGGCATACAATGTGGGCCATATTGGCATACAAAATTGATTGTGCCTACAACTAGACCCCTCACACAACAACTATTTCTCATACTCCTCATTACCTCTAAATAAATTATGCTTTGTTAGTAGAGACGTAGAGTCAGGGGTGTTGGATGCCTTAATATTAGGAGACACTCTCCTCTAAGCATGTGAGTCATCCTTTATTTAATCCATAATCTCTGAAAATTGTTGTTTCTACACAATATATGAAATATAAAAATTAATACATTAAAATTTTATATTGAAAATGGTAATTTTTTCAAGAATAAAATGATGTAAAACAATTCTACATTCATGATATTCGATCTAAATGGTTGTCTAGGGATAAGAGACTGCATATACACCTATGAGGGGAAACCTATCGAGTATACATATATCATTATATCTAAATGTGCATACAATTATGTAAATGTGACATAGAATATAATTGCTTAAAACTAAAAACAATTTTACTTTGTGTTCTCACCAGTCTCTATCCCTGAATCATGACCTATTGTAGAGATAGTGGATCCTCAAATGTATCTACAACATCAACAAAACATTAATTTTGTCCATGAGGGATACCCATAACATCCCTCATCATCTATTAAACTAATAAATAAATAATGTGTGAATCGAATACGATAAAAATATATGACTATAATATAAACATACACGAATAAATATGTAATTTAGAAGTTTCCAAACCTATGTATAGGGTACACTTGTGCCAATTATAGCCTCTAAAATAGATTGAAGGCCTATTGAGCTACCCAAAATATCACTAATTAGTCATATAAGCAACAAACAACAAGTTTAGTCAAATAAATTAGCTAATTAAGTAAACAAATACTAGATATTAAACTTAATATTATTTTACAAACATAATAAAATATAATTAAAATTAAGCTTGTGTATTAAATATGGATGGTGAAGTCGATAACTCTTGAACAATAGGCTAAAATATCTTGATAGGAGTTGGTGAAGCTATTATATTTGGCATAGTGTCTGGCATGATAGTGTCAAGTACTGTTCAAGCATCTACAAGTGGCATATGCTTTGGCCTACTAGTATCCTGAGCTCTTAAAACATGTATAGGTGGCCTATGCTTTGGTATGTTAGTCTCCATAAATGTATTATGTGTATGTCACCCTTGAATAGGAGTTCTTATACACTTCCTCCTATATGATTTGTAATTATGCACAATAATTATAACATGAGTAGGAGGAGGGACACTAGTACCTATACCAACACCACCAAAACCACTACCTCCACTACCACTTCCACCAATACCATTGCCACCAATACTAATAGCACCACTACCACTAGCACCACTTGTAAGCTAAGTAGAAGTCTTCAATGTATGTATACCATTATTAATCATAACTTATGGTAGACTCGTAACCACCTTAAGGGTGTCTATCTATATGTTATGATGCAAAATTTTAGGAATAGAGGCATGTGATATTGTGTTTCTATTTCTCTAAGCTGAGTCATGTTGGGTTTGGTCTCACCTGGCACCAAGTCTATCAAATGAACCCACCTCCTCTAACTTTGGAAGCCTTAATGTCAAAATAATTTGGAATTTATTGTAACATAAAATTACAATACAAATTTCTCAAAATTTTTAACAAAACCTCATTATTATTTCATGGAGGCTCATCAAACACCATCCACCACCTATCCAAGATGTTTTTTCATCTCCTCATGAACACACTAATCAATACTAATATGTTTGTAATTCATCAAAGGAGGTTGGTTGGTTATAGGCTTAACAAACAAAGTGCACATGGCTTAGTTTGTTATTATTTTCTTAACATCTTCATATGAAAATTTATCAGAATAAAATTGTTTCATATCCTCTCTTTGATAAAACATTGAATCAAGTTGTGAAGTTACATTTCCCACTTCATTAAAAATAGTATTTAGTCTATTGGTAAGTGAAATGTGTGCACTATTAGCTAAGGAGTGATGCAAACCCTTGATGATTATTTGTAATTATTGAAATTTTGAATTGTATTATTAATTCAATTAAACTTATTATTGTGCAAAATCAAATTATTTGGGGCTGTGTCTAACAATTTATTCATGCAATCGATCCATAGAGCTTGTATATCTAGATTTAAATAGAAATACAATTTTTTTTTTAGGTAATGAAAGATAAAATAATACAAACCTAAACTCAAAACCCTACTTGCATAAATTAATATAAATATAAATATAAAAATTAAAATATAAAAATCAACATATCTGAGGTAGCAACCTAAATGGTCAAATCCCAATAGCGGGATGTAAATCCAAAATGTGTATGTGGATCTAAAAGAGAAATGCAAAGAGAAAAAAATTTGTCAAAAGCACGTAGGTTTGAGATGTAGCAACAAAATTAAATAAAAAAATGAAAAGGGTATACACCCTTTATATTTTGAAAAGGGTGTATATCCTTGATGATCGAGTACACTCCTAAGCCTTGGCAATTAAAAAAATGGTGTATGTGCTTTTTCAAAGGGCACACACCCTTTGTAAAAAAATTCAAAGTTGGGAGAACATCATACTTTTTTTCCCCCAACTTTGTGCATTGACCCTTATGTCCAGTTTCCTAAAACATAGTAACAATGAACTATTGTAATCTTACTATCAAATATTATTAAGTTATACCCAAATCAAATTCAGGCATCCTCCATGAAGATAATATATTCTCTCTTAAAGCTCTAAGGTTATTCTCCAATTATCCAACATTAGATAGATGGTAATGAATGTAGACATGAAAACATTCGTAAACCTCATATTCTATTGTTACTTAGATATGGATAATTTAACTATCAATAGTACATCTTTAAATGTACTAGTTGTTTAATAAATGAACATATATCATATGTCCATGAAAATATTTCCTCCATGTATTATTCAATGGCCATTGGTATATATTATTTTTTGGATGAATTTAGGACCAAGTCATCCCTTTCAATTGGTTACAGTGTTGAATCACTCTCAAAAAGGAGGAAGATTGATTAGCTACAACACCTAGTATAAAAAGGAGAACCACCTTACTATTTACAAAAGCACTTAGCTTTGTTCATATGAGGGTAGAACAACAAGATATATTAATTAATGCAAGCAAATTTACCCAATAGTTTAGAATTCACAAATTTACCTAAGTATGAAGTATAGCGAATTATATTTTATGTGTTTATTCCTAAGGACATAAAACACAATATTATAAATCTTGTTCATTTTATCATTCCAAGAATAATATCATTAATTCTATGCATTAAAATAAAGTAATATTAAATTATTATTTTTTGTCATAACTAGATATAGCATCGATCCAACTAATATTCATATTTCCCATTAGTAATCCACACCTTATAAGGAAATGAAAAGATGGATTTTTAAATTAGAACATGTGCACTTATTTTATAGAGTTTATCCATTGATCCAAAAAATCCATTATGCTCATACTTCAATGCCAGTATTGAGATGATTTGATGCCATGGTTCACTCATCCACCCACATAGAGTTTTTACATAGCCTATAGGGCAAGACTAAGGAATCCATATTTCTACTCTATTCTTTGTAGCTATAACATTCTCCTCCACTAGATGATCTCAGTTTCATTGAGCACCAAATCATTCAAAATTATTATATGGTTTTCCATTAGTTTAATAATAAATGTGGTTGTATGATTAATATATAATAATTTTGACACTACTACCATAAATTTCCTTTAGCTAATTATACTTAGATGAGCTTTCATTTATCAATATAATTGATTATGCATAACAATAAATAAAATTACTTTGGCTAAATATCTATATTCTGCAATATCACAAGCCATTTTGAGGCCTTTTAATGGAGGTTTATCTACCCAAAATCCTACCCAAAAGCCTAAATAGAAAATACAATCAGATATACAAAAATGAGAAACATAAATAATGGTAATTGTTCAACATTGACCTTCATGTAATGTTTCCCAAATTGATTAAATTCAATCTAAAATAATAATGACTAGGAAATAATCTACTAAAAGAGTGAAATATCACCTAGGTTACTTATATCTATTTAACCCTTGAATCATCTTTATTAGGGATATGACCACCCAGATCAAGGTATGGTGACCAATGGGATAACCAAGGATAAGAAAATTTTAATAGAACTAGCGACTTGAGTCACCCAACTAAAGCACCAGATTATGAAACTTTCGACCATCATTGTAAGGAAATAAATAATATGTACTACAACTAGATATGGCATTGCAATAGTCAACAAATTCCCCATAATCAATAAAATAATGTAGAAACTAAATTAGTAAAGTCAATCCATAGTGTATGCATACTAAAATTAAAGGAATGTACATTTCATAATTAATACAATTTATAGGGTTAAAATAACTGGTTCAATATTTATAATACCCTGATTAAATGTTTTAATTTTCATCTGATAGGTTTTTTGTGTCAAATAATTATAATGATAATAATATATAATGGTCTTAATTTCATTCCTTTCATTCCTACAAATGAGTTTTGGTTAGAATAGGGCTTGTCAGTTCCATGCAGGGGAGAAGAGTTTAACACAAGCTAGGAATTACCTCCTTCCTACATGTCCTCTCCTATATTATTTTCTTCTCCTCATTATTGTGTTTTCCTTTGTCATTCCTCTCTATCTTCCCCCTTGCACATTTATCTTTCCCTTGTGTATTATTTATCCTTCCACATCACTTATCCCACTCGCCATTAAATTTTCATTTCTTCCATTCTTCTCTCATGTTCATTACACATCATTTTTATTACATGTGGTATCCTTCCTTTCACTTTTCTTGCATTCTCTTTTATTTCTTCTACCTATTTTATTTCCTTCCCCCATGTCTATTTCTCTCCTCCCCCACACCATCTTTCCCTTTTACACACTTCTTCTTGCTACATTATTTTTCCTTTCCCCACATGTTTCATTCCTCACATCATCCTTCCCTCTCCAACTTTTATTCCCTCCCATGCCACTCGCTATACTCCTCTTTAATGAGGATAGAGAGAGAAATATAGCTTATTTTCAAAACCATTGACCCACACTAACCTCACGCCAACTCACCAAACTCCTCTTTAATGAGGATAGAGAGAGAAATTTACCTTATTTTCAAAACCATCAACCCACACTAACTTTTGATCCCCACACCAACTCACCACATCATTAATGGCCTTATTCAAGATTTCAAACCATGAGAAAAAGATAATAATAGTTAATAATAACAATTTAATTATATAAATAGTTATTATTTAAATGCCTTTAAAATGCTTAAAATCCATATAATAGAATAAGAAAATAATATCACTTAAATAATAAACATAGATATTATTTTAAATATTGATAAATTTTAAAATTACATAATGGTTTATTAACCAAACAATTACTAATTTTAAGGTCACCCAAGAAATAAATCTCATGGAAAGGGTGTCATGGGGAAGGTATGCCTAGATAGGTCCTAGGGAGTTCAAGTTGAGAGAGAGAGAGAGAGAGAGAGAGAGAGAGAGAGAGAGAGAGAGAGAGAGAGAGAGAGAGAGAGAGAGAGAGAGAGAGAGAGAGAGAGAGATTTAACTTCTCAATGTTTTAAGTTATTTAATTAATAATATTTCCATTACATTTTTTATTGAAATATATACATAATATATTATTTTCAATTAAAATGCAATTATTTATTTTCAACTTTTTCATCATGAAAGGATTGAATGAACAAGGGACACATAATGACTACTCCATGACTTTATGTTGTAAATAAGGAAATGAAATAGATGAAGATATAAATATGATTCTAGATGGAATTTTCTTACAAAAAACATGTTGTGTGGCCTAATAAATAAAGGTTACACATGATGCTTTTGTTTTATTAATATTTTAAATTGATCTATAGATAATTAAATTAATTCAATCTAATATATATATATATATATATACCTAAATATTATGTATCAATTTTGTGGTTATGAGAGAGCTATTTTAGATAAGCCATGTAGTTAAGTTTCCCAACATTATTAATATTTATTCATAATTTTTATTTTATAAATGATCCATGATAGTTGTAATATAGTTATAAAATAATAATTATGCATAATATACTATTTTACACCTATATTTATGTTTAATAAGATGTTAATAGTTATTTGTAATGAAATATTATAATAGGTCCATTTATCGATAATAAAATTTGAATTTATTAGAAAATTATGACAAAAGATAAATGTCCTTAATAAATGGCTAAATATTTGACCTTGGTGATATATATGTATAGTCTAACTCAAACTATTTCAGAGACTACAGGTTTGATAAATTCCATGAAGCAAGGATTAAATAGTTTGTATATTTAACTAATTTGTAAATGTCCATGTGTCATCATGGATTTCATGTTTATTAAGGTTATTTCAAATCAACAAATGTATGTAGATATTTTTTATAAAATTCAAAAAAAATTAGAATTTACAAAGTTTTAGATATATAAACGTAAGTATATAATTTTAATAAACTTCAAAAACGATTGGAATTTTAGAATATTAAAAAAAGACTAAACTAATAGATATAGTTGACCTATAAGTCAATGACTAAATTAGCAAGTTCATATTAGATTTTATATAGTTATTATATAATTTGTGTATATGTTATTGGTTTAGACCAATAAATGTAGGTAGTGATTTTCCATAAAAGTCACTACCATAATAGTCACTACCAAGAGAGATGAAATTATAATCACATGTGGTAGATTTAAAAAATTTAAATTTATTGAATTAGTCATATCATAATTAAATTTTCAATAAAAAATCAAGTAAATAATTATTATATTGAATGCAAAAATAAATATTATTAAAATTACAAATTTTAAAATGAGTTTGAAATAATTATATTGATATAAATAGAATATTCCATGAGAATATGTAGATGAATATTCTTTTATTTTTGGGTGTTAAACATTATAATCATTAAAGTGTTATGTCTTGTAAAAGGCTCTCATTGGTTAGAGCACACAAAATATTTTTTCAAGTGATTCCTATCATAACATGCCTTGGTAGGTACTAATAAATAACCTTCCATTTGAAACCCTTGATATTTGATCACTTCATAAAAAGAAAAATGTGCCACTTTTAATCTTGACATACATGCTCATTCCTATAATTTTGGCTCATGTTTAGTGATATAAGGTGAAGTGAATAATAGGCCTAATGTTTGGGGTAAAAATATAAGAAGTGGACAACTAGAGGACCAAACAAAATTGATAAAATAAATACAAAATTATAATATATACATAAGAACAAGACTCTAAAATGTTACTCATGCATGAAAAAAATAGTTGTCTAATCCACACAATTTGAGACATGATATTAAGAATGTAAAGGCTTGGTAAGTATTCTTATGATTTTTGAAATCACTGGAGTTAGTAATGTAATGATAAAAGTAAAAAATAATCCCATCTCAATGTCCATGATGCCAAAACCTTCTTTATGGTTTACACGATATTTTAAAGCATATGAAACCACCTTGTACTCCCATAATTTAAGAGGAATCTATTTGTTCATAAAATAGGTGTGTATTATTTACTATCCAAAATATTTGAACTTGTGACCTACCTTTAAAGAGCACAAATTATTCACAATAAAATATCATTAAACATTTATCACATATGTTCAAAAAAATATTGATTGGAAACATTACACTAAAGAATGAGTTTATAACCCTATCATGAACATGGTTATAGCTATGGATGGATGATTTAATACATTGTGTTAACAAAATTTTAAATTTGGAATTTAATATATGTACAAATAAAAATACTAGGGAATTGGAACAAAATGAGAGCATGATCATGACACTAAAGAACATGTGTGTCATGCCTACTAAAAAGGTTTCAAAAATACATGAAGAGAAAAAATAATCACTAAGAATAAAATATAATGCATCATTTTATAAAAATTATAAATTCCCCCCTCCCGCCCCCCCCCCTTCCCCAACTTGGCTGAGATAGACTACAATCAATAGGATGTAACGTGTAAAATAATTTAATGTTATCTTATGATTTGAGTGTGTCACATGACACTTAATTAAAAAATGAATAGTTGTAACATGGGAAATAAATCTATCAATAGATAATCATCTCCTTACCTCAATTTAAATTCATGCTTGATTATTTTGAATCTCTTTTCACTTTAATTTAATTTAGTATATATATTAATGTCCACAAGAGACTGATAATGGCCAAAGGCACTGGACAACACATTGTATGAAACCAATACATTAAAGGAATGCCAAAAGCATTTATAAATTATATATAAAGATAAAAAATTTAGTGATAAATAAAGAATCTAATATTTGTGTTGCCTTAGATATATTGACCAAAATGTTTGGGCATGTGGTATTTTGAGGTTTCTTAAGTCCATTACATAGACGTAAGAACTGATATTCCTAGAATTGTATGTGTGAAAACATAAATTTGAGTGTTATTTTTTAAATATGAAGTGTTTCATGAATAAACAAGGCTAAACATTTATGGTCCTCATACCTAATGAATTTCCTTTAGGATGCATGGGAATATCTAAAAATATAATAGTATCTTCCATGAATCTCATAGTAAATAGTACATTTGAATATAAAATGCTCTTCACTTTATGGTTATACAAAATATAATTGGAATATATGCTCAACCTGTGGGAGGTTATGATAAAATTCCATTTAGAGTCGATAAGAGAAAACATGAAACTAAGCTAAAATGAACATTAAACATTATGAAAATAACTTCTTCATGTACCCAAAAATTTGATTTTGTTCCAAAAAAAAGTAAGAATAAAATTAGAAATAATGAAGATGTTTTTGTTTCAAGGATCTTTGGGGTTAAACCATGTAACTTTAAAGTAATATTTATTTATATTTTCATGAATACTTTTCTATAATTCATATTTAATAAAATGAGGAACATTAATAGAAACCCCAAGATGAGGTACTCTTTCTATATCAATATCCATCTTATGGAGAAGAGAGATAATTCTTACATACCAACAAGATTTGCATAATTATTTGGAAAGTTACATGGAAAATTTAAGTGATAATAATGGATAAATATTTTGACTAGATAAATCATCTTCCATGCATTGAATCCTATGCAACATAGTGACAACACAGAAAACTAAGGAGATAAAAAGTGGACATACCCCAAAATTTACAATAATAAGTGAGTGAGGAAATTTATTTGCTATCAAATTTTCTTTGATAATATGGAGTTAAAAAAAATTTATAGTCATTTAAAATCATTTTATCTCAAGTATGGGCCCTAAACCTCACATCCATACAATAATGTGTGAGTAGCTAATGTATGGAAATTTTGAGAATTTGTCTAAATGTCCTAAAACTAGAGCTAAAAGCATTGTCTTTCCAAGGGTCCTAATGTTTTATATATATTTATAAGTCTTGATTATATTATATGTACAAGGCAAAAATCTAGTCAAGATAAAAACATAACCAAGTAGGTTTAAGAGTGCACCACCTCAACTTATTTTTATTTGTATGTCAAATTCATTATAGACGTTATTTTCTTGGTTAAATTGAATCCCATGATTTTTGTATTTGAAATATTTACTCCATGTTCATTCTTATCACAAAAAATTATCAATGTATCAAGATGATTTTGAAGACCTGTAATTGAGTTTAAAAGCAAAACAATGCCATCTATAAATAATGAAATATAAATGTAAATCCTGAAGAGGCTACAACCACTCATACAGCCCAAATTTGTGACATGAAGTCCTATAATTTATCAATATAGAGCCCAAAAAGAGCAAGTGAGACTGGACAACATTGATTCAAACATATGGTACTATGGATGTTATATGAAGTGCTCACTTTGGTATGGATATGCCTAAAAAATGCCTCATATAAAATCATTATGAGGGGAATTACTAAATTATAAAGACATAAGTCTTTAATCCTTTTAATCAAAATATGCCTTGGTAATATATCAAATGTCTTATAAGAGTCTACAAAATAATTAAATACCTTCCTTTGAAACATTGAAATACCGTCAACACAAAATGACAAAAACTACACCCTGTGCACATTCTATGTAAGTTGTTATTTTCTCGGGGTCCTTTCATTTACATGCCCTATCATGAATATTTAAACCCATCTAAATTTTTTTTTGTCTCCATTCAAATTATTATTTCTGATGATTTTAATTATCTATAAATTTTGAATTACTTATAAATTTATTAAACTGGCATATCTATCTTAGATAAAACTAAATAAAAAATGTTGAGAGATATCATTTTTGAGGTGCCTATAATATATTATTAAAAATATAAATTTATTAATACTAGACACACAACACACACAAATATATAATATTTTATAGTTTATTATTTAGAATGTATCATATATTATATATCATACTAGTGACATGTAACAGAGATGTGTATGTGTATCTATGTGATTTTTTTCATGCCCATCTCTTGAAATAACCTATCATTATCCTTTACCATAAACACATAGCGCATATTGAAATATTTTATTACTTTCATGGTTTTTATGACCTCTTATTCACTTCCATATTCTACTAGGTGCCACATATTTTATGTGGAAGTGACTGATAATCAAATGATGTTAACAAACAACATGTTGTATGTGCTTTGGGGAAAGATGTGTAATATGAATTAAGTTTGATGGTTGTGTGATTTTATTTTCATTTTCAATTTTGACTTCATATTTTTTAACTAAGTAAAATTTTAGTGAACTCCCAATTTATTTTTGAAATGATTTTATTTATAATAAATAAATATATGTTCTTTTTTTTCCTAATAAATATGGTATTTTAATGTTTCGCTTTATAAAAATGAACCATACTAACTTTTGAATCATATTAAATTTTTAAATATAAATATATAATATTAAAAAAAATAATAATATGGAGGGTTGATAGTTAAATTATAATCTCACACGTTATGAGGCATGTTGACATGCACGATGGTTAAACTTACCCATAAAATAAATATTTTATAATGATAATAAACTTAACATTGTCTTTCAAAAGTTGAGATTTAATTAAAAAAAATTAAAGTTCAAATATATTTTATTACGTCTAAGGCATTTTACTATCATGTTCACATGCTAAACTCATCTTAACATAAACTAGATGCCAAATTCATCACGTGGATGAAGTGATGGAAAAAATCAACAACTTGTAGGGTTTTTTTATTACTATCATGAAGCTAGTGTAGCTTTCACATCATGTTTAATCTTGACAATATTTGGATTGATTTTATCTTCTATTAGCTAATATATCTTGTTTGATTGTTGACATGGTCATGTTACATTAAACCAACATAGCAATGAATTTCCAACGTAATGTGACATTTAAGACATCAGTCTTAAATTTATTTATTATAATTTATATGCATGAATATCCTATTTTAATCTGAATAACACCCGTGCATTAATATCAAGATGAAAAAGTGGGGTTTATGGTATAATAATTTATGATAAATTACATATCATCTATAATTATTGTAGTAAATATTCATTTTTTGATATCTAATTTAAAATGCATGCTTTGAACCATGTGTTTCGACCACCAATTTACCCAAAATTTGATTAAATAAAGGATATCAATAGAAACGATAGTGTAGAGGATGATTACACTCAAAAAACCTTTTTCGATCATTTTTTGAGTAAATTCAATGATGTTGACATCATAAATGTTTTATGGTGGGGATAAATTTCAAGTTAATGACTACTTCTCCACCAATACAGTGGTAACACTAATATGAGATTAATATTAACTCCACTCTATCCACTATGCTTCTAATCACAGATAGATGCTTTGAAGGCATAATATTAATGACATGCAACTACTATTCAATACCTATAAATTTTGAATAGAATTTTGTGCTACTATATTGTTGTAAAGTGAAATTTATAAGTATTTCGATGCATGAAATTATTCAATACTTGTTATAGTCTAAAATCTCTCACAATTGTCAATTATAATGGTCTCTAGGACCCTCAGTGTGATAACACCTATTTTACATCACCAACACCACTAAGAATTTAATCAATTGGATCTTCATTCTTGTTAGCTGAGTGTATTACTATGGATTATTTTTTGTATGGAATAAAATAGGGTAGAGAGGTGTGAAGAGGAGTGAGGTTGAAACACATACATGCCATGTACATGGGACACTTAGAGGACCAATACACAAGGGAGTTGTTTATGGTGGAAAAATGAAGTGTAATATGCATGTGTATTCAAGACAACATGCTTATATAATGACTCATGTTTAAATGGGAGTCATGTTTTATCATGAATTTAGTAAGGGTTTGTTTGGATGATGGTCATTAAAATAATAGTTAGATTTTTTAATATTACATTTGGATATGTTGTTATATTGATATTATCACATTCAATAATTTAAGTAATAAAGGTTTTAGTATTAGTATTTTTTAACATTAAAAAGATCCTTTCATAAAGTGAATTTTAAGGTATTCAAATTGCTATTCAATTCAATGTGGGAAGAGTAATCATCAAAGGATATTCTATTAACATTATTAATTCCTTGTCTAGTGATACCACCCCCTCACACACTATTAAATCCCTTAATTACTATGTTAGGGGCCTTATCAATGATCCCAAAAACCATCCCATCATTCATACCTATTGCAAAAGGAATGGGGTGGCCAATTTACTTGAAAAGTATGGAATCGACCTTATCTTTTTATCTATCTAGGATGATAGAATCCACATCTAATCAAATGTCATCAAGGTAATTCAAAATTAAGCTATAATATCATAGGGTGTGGCAGTGGTGGCCACACATGCAAAAATCACATTTGACTCACAAGGATTTAAAAATCATGTCAATACATCATAGTTATGCATGAGTGTTTATTTTTACAAGCTTGGTGAAATTCATTTAATTAATTCTCTTTGATGCCATAAACCACAATCTCTACCAGGAAAAGGTAGAACCCAAGCACCATTAAAACACCCCTCTTATAAGGAAGCATAGTATGGGAGAGATAGAGATAAGCTTGAGCTAACTTCATGCTTAAAGGTTTGAGCTAGTAAGAAAGTCTATCAAAAATTACATAAAGGTGTCCTAATAGAATTTATGTAGAGAATCATAAGACATGACGTAGACCTCACAAATGATTTCATGGATGCATGGAATAAAATAATTATGGAGATAAGGGGGATTAAAATCTTTGTTACCAAAGAACTAATCAATGAGGTAATTAGAATATCTTGTGATGGGTATAAATATTTTAAAGACCAATCCAAGAAAATGGAGCTAATGTAGAGGTTATTTAGAAAAAATGAGACTTTAAAAATTGATAAGAAGGGCTTCTCATGAATGGACCTACCAAGTTGTTAGCTAGAGGTGTGCCTATAAATCATGAAATATTTTGCTTTAGAAGGTAAGTTTATGCTTATCTTATCCCACCACTTTATACTTCTTAACCATTTTCAAGGTTTTAAAACTAGTTTGACCTACTACTTACTAAAGTCTATTGAAATCAAAACCCTCACCTTTAAAATCAATGAATCAAATTCTATCATCCATTAAGGCCTCATTTTATTGCTTGTCAGGCATGGATAGACCCTGCACAGGAAATATGTCTCACTGAGAGGGTCTTCGATGGAGAATGACTCCACTAATGAATACCCAACCATAGAATATCATTGTCCTCTACCTAGCCCTTCTCCCACAAGCCCCTTTTCCAAGAGCACCATAGGGGAACTCCCTTTTCATGTTATAGTAAACAAAACAAAATCCACTATCTTTTAGGAAGGGAATGTTATAGAATCTTCTAAAGAAGGAAAGGCTCCTTTATTTCAAGCAATCAGGAAGACCAAAAGATAGTTCGAGGTTTTCAATAGTAGAATTCATGATTCTTAACTTAGTTTGGCTGCCCCGATAAAGGAGTGTAACTCCATAAATAGGGAAGCCACCAAAATGCTATTAACCCCTTCACAGCACACCAAGGCTAAGGTTCCTACCTAGAAATAGGATGTTGGGTTGGTGGAGGTCTATACTCCAAAAAACTCATTCAAACCATCCCTCAAAAAGTCATTGGATAAGGATCTACCTCTGAAGAAGATGAGAATGATTATACCCAAGGACATGATAGAAATATTGAGTTATACGATTCAGGCAAATATAACTAGGATCATGATGATGGAGAAGGTGGAGGACAAAGATACTAGTAAGGAACTCATGAAGGATACTATCCTCCTTGAGTAATTTATTTATTTTATCTTCTTCACTGGTATTCAACTATTTATTTTTGTTGTACCGTATTATGTTTCTTAGCCCTTAGGATTTACTTCATTTAATTCTACTTCTCTTTAAAATAAGGTTGCAGGTCTTTGTAAAACCTACTAATTTTACCTTATCAAATAAAAAATGTGAATTTTATGGTTAAATAAAACTATTTTATTTTGTTGACATGGTGTGTTATAAGGGTTAAAACTAGAAATTCCCCCAAAGGTACAAGTTATGTTAAAAGGGATGTAAGTTTCTATTTTGGTAAAGCAGGTATTTGTAAAGTGAAAGAGTGTAAATTGGATGTTGTATCACATTTGAAACTCATGAATACTAATTTATTCATCTCCATTTTGTTCACAAATAAATAATTAAAAAGTTTGATATTTTTTTTGAATGTGACACTAAAAATTTAAGGTTCTGTGTTTCTTCATATGGTAAGGCAATGTGTAAAAGGGAAAGTCCATACATTTAGGTTTTAGGTGATCATGAAAAATGGTGAATTGGTGTGGAAGGGAAAGTCAATACATAAAATTCAAGTGGTTAAATATATCAAGATGAGTTAGGTGGTCATGGTAAGAGGAAATGATAATTTATATCAATAAAGACTCAAAGAGGCCTAGGAAAATATACATACAAAATTCAATTTAAGGTCACATATGACAATGCAATTTTTAGCTTCCACTAAACTATTTAAATTATCCAATACATGAATGAAATATGTGTTAGATATCCAATGTCTATTTTAAAAACACATAGAATGCACCATGTGTTAATTAAGACAGGTTTAAAACTAAATTGACAAAAATTATAATTATGTTAACTATATAAAACCTTTTTAGATGACTCTAAAACCAATTAGATAATAAATGGAAACTACATATTACATTCACATATGTGAATTATCACTAAATTTTAAATGTGTTTTTGGTCAGGCTTCTTCAAGTCCATCGCTTGCATAGCCTACATGAGTCTCTAGCCATTACCACTAAACTCACCTTAAAATTTTTAATTGTTTTCATGTTCTCTATGGCTTTTCCCTTCCCTTAAAAACAAGGTAAATAGTCATAGATTTCACATGAGGCACAATAATTATTTTACTCTCTTTTGTGTAATCATCACAATTTGTTTACAATCATCCTCAATCTAGTATCAATTGTGCCCAATGAGAATATTTATTTTTTTATCACAAGTGAGAAGAATGATGTTCTTGAGTGTTCACTTGAGCTATGAATTGGTAAAGACTATCATAAAGGATAAGGTAGATTTAGTAATGATTGTATCAAAGGAGGCAATTTATATGGAAAACATAAAAGTCTATGTAGATAAGGACATAATTGGGAGGTGAACAAATAAGGATATATTCAAAGATACTTTTATTTCACATATGAGTATGAACTTGAAAACATGTGATGAAAGATAAAAGGTAGAGGCATTAAGAAATTATTGTTGATGCAATAAAGAATAGTAATCAGATCTCCTGATGCCTTTGTCCACACTTGACAATAGAAAATGACCAATCTAATATGTTGACTACGTGTAAGTTGTGGACCCTACTACAATGGGTGAACGACATGTAAAGTATAATTTTTTTAATTACAACTAAGATTCATGCACTTAAAGATATTCTATTTTATTATTGATGTTTTTCAATTAAATAAAGATTAAAATATTAATTCATGTGAATGCATCTAAGATGCAAATGATAATGATAAAAAAATTGTGCCTAATAACATAAGAAATTGAAAATCGGTTTCTATTTCTTAGGTCTACCAATATGTCATTAATTAGTTTCATGGAGGATATATGGAATGATTTATATGTGATTTTAGAGTAGATTATTGGTAGTAAATCATTTATTATGTCATCTAGATAATATTGTGTAGGTAATTTAAGGTTTGATGTTTTGGGATTTGAGTGGAATAAGGCCTCGTAATGAAAAACATTAAATTCAACTCATCCAACTGTGACATTGTTTGCTACCTACATAAATTTTATAAAATAAGTCTCACTCATGAAATTTATCATTATATAAAATTAAATTATATAATAAAATTAATTTACTATATACCTTCACTTTAAAAAAACCTAATTTAAGAAAACAAAAAAATTACATCCTTTATTTCATATAGAGAAAATTATGTTTATAATATAAATATGTAATAACTAATAATATATAAAAATATTTATATTTATACTAGTAATATATATTATATGTAATATTATAATATAACTATATTTAATAATATAATATTATAGTATTATTATTATATTAGTATATTTATCTATAAAATATTTATAAAATACAGTATTACTCATAATTTATTAAATTAGTATAGTATATATTTTAATACTAACAATATACATACCTTCACATTGTCAATTGTTGTTCTAGAAAAGGAATATGATTAATTATGTAATGTTTGGTTTACATCTAGTTAAGGTTAATTTCAATGTTATGGTATATCATGTATTTTATTTTTATCATATAATAGGGGATTCATACAAAAATATAGAATATAATATAATAAAATAATGTAATTTAATATTTGCATTGATGGACACATTATGTTTATAAGACAATAATATTTCTTTGTGGATACACATGGATAACACTTATCACATAAAATTTACATCTACACATGCAACTACATTAAATTTTGAATTTCCATGTCAAAGTACAAGTAGTGAGAAATGATACATGTCAGCTATATATCAAATCAAGGTGGTGACATATTTGATTGGTCATTTTATATTATCAAGGATTGAAGAGGACATAATAAAGTCTATTTTATTGTAGTAGGTCTAAATTCTCATGTAAAACTCAGATCCATTGATGTTAGGACAAGAAATTAGGGTCATAGGGTCTATCTTGTAGCTTTCATTCATCAATGATTCTAATATTTGAAACCTATAAAAATTAAATCATGATTAATTATATATAGAAACACCATCCTCAAACCCATGAATTGATGAACCCTAGGAAGATTCATGATAAAGTCTAATAACATGCTACATATATCAATACAATCTATAGCGTCTACCAAACTATTTCAATTACCCAATATAGGATTTAAAGAAGTGTCATGTCAATGAAAATGGGGGTCAAATATTAAATGAATCCTTAAAAAACATAGATAACACACCATGTGTAAATTTAGATAATTTTGTAGCTTAATAGACAAAATTTATAACAATTAAATATATAAAATCTAATTAGGTTATTCTCAAGCCATTAGATAAAAAGTGGAAAAGACTTATTCAATGAAATACACCCCTTATATAATTAATTTAATCAATGTAGGATATTATATTCTAATGGATATGAATATAGATAAATACATAAGATTAAAAAAATATGAAGGATAAAAACAGATCCCTCCCTACATTTTTTGTAACATTAGAGTAATTATTAGTCAATAAAAATTGAAAAAATGTTTAGAACATGAATCCAAGGGAACTTCCAAATGAATATATAATACACAAATATATAATATTTGATAATTTTTTTTATATTTTATTATTTAAAATATATTAAATATTATAATAGTGATATATTACCAAGATTTGTATGTTTATCTACGCAGGCTTCTTCAAGAAATAACTTGTCATTGGAAAGTTCAATGGAAGATTTAAGTGACAATAATGAATACCTATTTTGAATAGAGAAATAATATACCATTTATATAATCCTATGCAACATAGTGATAACACATAAAATTAAGGAGATAAAGAGTGGACATACTATATATATTACAAGAATAATTGAGTCAGTAACTATTTTTTTTCTTCGAGTGTTCTTTTATAACATCTATATGAAAAATATTTATGGAGTTTTTAAATCATATTTTCACAAGTATGGGCCCCAAACATCACACCCATATAATAGTATGGGAGTAACTAATGTATGGAAAATTAGAATATTTGTCTAGATATCTTGAAATTAGAGTTAAAAACATTATCTTTTAACATATGCCAATATTGCATATCCTTTTCTAAGTCTTTCTTCTATTGCATGTACATGGCTAAAAAAAAGTCTAGATAAATCCACACTTGAGTAGGTGTAAGAGTGAACTACCCAACTCGACCTATTTTTATTCATATGTCAATTTGATTGTAGATGTTATTTTATTGGTTAAATTAAATCCCATAATTGTTACCTTTGAAAGATTTACTTCAAGTACATTATTATAAAAAGTATCAATTTGATTTTGAATACCTATGATTAATTGTAAAATAAAATAATATCATTAACAAACAACAAAATAGAAATGCAAATCCTAAAGAGGCTAAAACCATTCATACCACCGAAAATTATAGAGGTAAGGTCCTCTAATTCATCAAAATAGAGCCCAAAAAGAGTAGGCAAGAGTTAACAGCCTTGTTTCACACCTATGATACTACGAATTATATATGAAGTGACCATTTTGGTATGAATATGCCAAAAAAATTACCTCATAAAAATTCATTACTAGGGTAATTACTAAATTGAAAATACCCAAGTCTCTAATCTTTTAAATCAAAATATGTCTTAGTAATGTATCAAATACATTATGAAAGTCTGCCAAAAAGCAATATACCTTCCTTTGATACATTGAAATACCATCAAAACAAAAAGGCCAAAACCACACCATGTGCATGTTCTATCTATGTCATAATATTCTTAGAGTCCTTTCATGTACCTTCCTTATCAAAACTATTAATCCCATATAATCATTGGTTCCTCTCCTTTGAAATGTGTATGCCATATAATTTTAATTATCCATCATGTTTTAAATAATTATAAATTTAATTTTAAACTAACATGACTATCTTAGATAAAGATATAAAAAAGATGTTGATATATATCATTTTTTGAGGCACCTATTATATATTATTAAAAAATAAATTTATTGATGCTACACACACATAATATTTAATATAATATTTTATAGTTTATTATTCAAAATATTATATATTATAATAGTGATATATTACAGATGTTTGTATGTGTATTTGTGCGGTATTATTCAAGTCCATCTCTTGAAATAAACTATCATTGTCCTTTGCCATCACTACCTAGTGCACTTTGAAATTTTTAAGGACTTTCATGCTTTTAAATATTAGAATATTTGGATTGAATGTTTGTTCAATGATTGTCAAAGATTTTAGTGTGGGTTTGTTTGGATGACAACCTTTGAATTAAAAATTAGATATAATAATATTACATTTGGATATTTTGTTTTTATAATGAAATTAGTGAATTCAATAATTTGAAAAAAAAAAATATTATTAGTATTTTATCATATCAAAATTTAATTTTAAGGTGGATTGAAACTTTTATTTTATTGACATGGTGTTTGATAAGGGTTAAAACTAGCAATTACCCCAAAGCTAAAAGTTACCCTAGAAGGGATGTAATTTTTTTTTTAAATTAGGTATTTGGAAAGTGAAAGAGTGTAAATTGGCAGTTGTATCACACTCAAAAATTATGACCTAATCTCACATTTTTTTCATAAAGCATTAAAATATAAAAAAATATGATAGTTTTTGTGAAGGTGATAGTAAAAAATGAGGTTGTGTGTTTCTTCATATGGTGTGGCAGTGCATTATGTGGGGAGGATACATTTTGTTTTACAATAAACATGAATAATGGTGAATCATTGGGAAAGGGAAAGCCCATACAAAAATTGCAATAGGTGAAATATATCAATGTGATTTAGGTGGTGATGGTGAAGGGAAATAATGGGGTATTTCAATGAGAGACTCAAATAATCGTAGGAAAAGAAAAAAACAAAGTTCAATGTTAGGTCACATCTGACAATTAAATTTGCAGCTTCCACCAAAGTGTTTCAATTCTCTAATACATGATTGAAATAAATTCCAACAATCTAAAAACTCTTTTAAAAACATAGAGAATGCACCTTGTTTTAATTTAGACAGGTCTAAAACTAAATTGACAAAATTTATAATTGTGATAACTATATCAAACCTAATTAGATGACTCATAAACCAATTAAATAAAAATGGAAGCTACATATTGAATTCACATATGTGACATGCCACTAAAATTTACATATAGGTCTAGTTGTTCTTCTTCAAGTCTATTGATTAAAATACCCTATCATTGTCCATCACCATCACCGCCCAAATCACTTTGAAATGTTTCATTACTTTCATGTTCTGTATGGATTTTCCTTTCCCCTCCAAATGAGGTCAACAATTGTGGGTTATGAATGAGATACAAATATCATTTACACTCTTTCTTATAATCCTCAAATAATTTTACAATTCTCCTAGGTATGATATCAATTGTTCCTAATGAGAATATTGATTTATTTATTTCAATATAGAATAATGAAGTTCTTTAGAATTAAACTGATATATGAGTTCACATCACCAATGTAGATGAGAAGGTGGATTTAATATTGATCATATAAGAGGATACAATTTTAAAAGAAAACATAATAGTCTATGTAGAGAAGGACATGATTATGAGATGAAAAAAGAAGTATATGTTTAAAGAGACTTTTGTTTCAAACATGATTATGACCTAGAAAATGTGTGATGAAAGATATTAGGTAGAGGCATAAAATCATCTGTTGATGTGTAATTATTTTTGATTAAAATATGACAATAATCAACTTTCATTATGCCTTCATCCACCCTTGAGATTAGAAATTGACCAATAAAATATGTCGATTCCATGTAAGCTTCATACCCCTCTATAATGGGTGAATGATATGTAAATTCTTGATTTTTTTTATTATGGTCCTAAGATTCATGAACTTATGAAATATTCCATTTTATGATTTATTTTTGTTGATTAAAGGAAAATTCAAGAAAAAATGTGCATGATTGAATGTCAAATGTAAATGATAATGATAGACACATTTTGCCAATTAATATGGGAGATTGAAAAAGGATTTATGAGTCCTAGGTCTACCAATATGTCATTAATTAGTCTCATGGAGGACATATGGAATGATCTATATGTGATTTTAGAGTATCTTGTTTATAGAGAATAATGTTGTAAGTCATCTAGATCATATTGTGTAGGTAATTTAAGGTTTAATGTTTTGGGCTTTGAGTGGAATAAGGCCTCACAATGAGAAACATTAAATTCAATTTCTCCAATTACGACATTGTTTACTACGTACATAAATTTAAAATAATACATCTCTATCATGACCTTTATCATTATATAGAATCAAATTATATAATAAAAATAATTTACTATATACCTTTTTATTTACAAAACCTTGATTTATGGAAGAATAATTCCATGCCATACATTGTATATATGGAATTATATTTATAATTTTAATATATAATAAATAATAATATAATGGCTTATAAATAATTCTAGTATAACATTTTGTATCTTTAATGTTAATATATTATAAATAACAATATAATATAACTATATTCAATAATATTATATTATATTGCTCTATATATATTATATTATAAAATTATTGTTTATTATTTATATTTATATATAATATTTATACATATTTTAATATTATATAATACATAAATACTATTATAAAATAACAATTAGAAATTTATAAATATAAATATTATATTATATTATATTATATTATTATTATATTTATATATTTAACTATATAATATTAATAAAATATACTATTAATGATAATATATTAGAGTACTATAATTTATATTTTAATACTAAAAATATACATACCCTCACTTCATCAATTATTACTCTAGAGTTGAAATATTACTAATTAGCTATTTTCTAGTTTATATCTAATTAAGGTTAATTTCATTGTTAGGATAAATCATGTATTATATTTTTATCGTATAATAAAGGGCCCATATAGCAAAATAATATTATGTATAATATAATAATACAATTTAATATTTACATTGATGAACATGGTACCATTTGTAAGATAATAAACATTCTTTGTGGTGGCATATGGATAACACCTATCCCATAAAATTTACACCTACACATGTAACTATGTTAAATTTTAAATTTTTAGGGTAATGTACCAATAACATAAAAATATACTTGTTAGTTATATCCAAAAAATTAGTGACATATTTCATTAGTCATGTTTTCTCTTTTCAAGGGTCGTAGAGGACATCATGAGAGTTGATTTGCTTGCAATAGGGATCCACAACCCATGTAAAACTCAAACTAATGATGCAATGTCATTAAAGCTGGGACAAGATATTGAGGTCCTAAAGTATATATTTTAGCATCCATTCATCAATGATTCCTCTATATTGAAACCTATATACATTACATCATTCTTAAGAACATACAAAAACACCATACTTAGACCCTTGACTTGATGAAACCTAGGAAGATACATGTACTAAATTCAATAACATTTCTCATCTATCACTACAATCTATAGCTCCCAAAAAACTATTTCAATTACCCAATATAGGTTTGAAGAAGGTGTCATTTCAATGACAACCACTTTCAAATATCCAATTAATCCTTTAAAAACATAGAAAATACACCGTGTATCAATTTGTACAAGTCTCAAATGAAATAAACAAATTTTTTACTTGTGTTAACTATATGAAACCTAACTAGATGACTCTAAAGCTATTTAGACAAAAAAATATAAAATATTTATTCAATGGAAGATACCCCTTATGTAATATAATTAGACAATATACACACACAAATATCTCTCAACATTCCTTACACCTTCTAGTAAATAAAAAGTTCAAAATGGGAGGGCATAGTCATATTTGTTATTACAAATGTCGGTTTCTAGTTTGAGTTTGATAGAAGCTTTCCAACTTCCATATATAAAATAATAATTGAATTTTAATGAAAGGAAACAAATGTAGTAATTAAGCTATCTATTTTAATTTTTGCAACTACTTCCCTATTAATTTCCAATTGGCCACTTTAATAAAACAACTACTTAGATCTCATAAAAATTAATGGTATTGATATAATATAAGATCGTATAGAAGTATTTCAAGTATCTATTTTTTTAAATTAATAAAGTGTACTATTTCGGCACCCACTTATAAATAGTTTGTTTTGAGAGGACTTTTTTTTTGTTGTAAAATTTTGTACATAAACACCTTTTATAGGTAGTAAATTAACTCATCACCAACCTCATCCCTCAAACATCCAAGAAACCACTACTAGTGGTGAGGATTAATTTGGTACACCTAAATTGGATATATGAAGTGATCATTTAATATAATATGCTCAAGGCATACAAGTATTTAGGACATTATAAACATGGTCAATCAGAGAGAGAATAATGGCCACTCACTTGATTTATGTGTAAGTCTCCCTTTTGTCTATCCCTATTTATGTTATAATATATCATTACCAAGAAGTAGTTACAACAGATGGTTAAAAAATAAATATTTAAAATAAGAATTCATATTCTACCTGTGTGATGGTTTAAGTTTTGTGTAGGTGTGGCAATTTGACCTCTATCTCTAATGTGTACTTGAAAAGATCCCTGACATGGTGTAGAGTTGTAAATTCTAACTAGCATGACATGAGATATAAAAGAGTTATGATATGCGGATGATGATTAAGGCATTGAGCTATAATAATATACAGTATGCTACAAGTGTTGTCAAAGCACACAAGGGTGTCTTTTGTTTGTATGTATTAGAATTAGGATATTAATAAATAACTAAGTCATGCATAGATATGGATGTTATATGGTGTTCATATTTATGTTTCAAAAGTGGACAAGGATACTTTAGGGAATGTATGAGTGTCATACATTACTACAATGATTCATATTAATGCTACAAAAGAGTACAAGGTTGTAAAGAGTATTTGCAAGTGCCATAGAAATACATAATATTTGTTGGCTACATGAGATTATGTATAATTGTGTGATGTTCACAATCTTTCCTTAGTGACTTATGTTAACTTCAGATGAGCCAAACAAGTTGAACAATGGACAAGGAGATATTATAGGTTGAAGAGTAAGCAAACTCGCTTAGTACAACCTTAATTGTCTAGGTATGCTTCATTATGGACTATCATACCTTTCTAGAAAGCTCATTTTTCTGTCTAAAATCTCACACAAATAAAAAATGTGAGAAGGTGTTTTGAGCCCTTAAGATAATCTAAATACCTCTAAAACTAACCTATAAGGTTTGTAGTGTTGAACTATGAGGGATGTGTGATAAAATACAATATGAGTTTGATATTTCCATTTTGCATGTGAGTGTTGAACTTTATATAGAATTTTTTAACATTAGTGGATGGCTATATGAAAAACATATGATAAATTTAATAATATATGACATCTCAAATTCCCTTGATTAATGGTCCCTCCTTAATGAGCGATGGTCCCCATTAATTTTAATTTTGGATTCCATGATATGGATTATGAAAGATGATCCAATAATAAAATATTTTAGTTTGGTGATGATAAATATTATTCATGAGAAGGTAGGTGGGATTCCAAATCCCAAAAATATATATACATATGTCATAGTGTCTACTTATGTGGCAAACTACATAGGATGTGAATGATCTTGAAAGTGTGAAAATTAAACTTGTTATGCTCGTGAATATGTCAATGCCTATAATACCTATGTAAAATATAATATGGATTCCTATTAATTCCAAAGGATGTGCACATGAATGTATGAGAACCAATAGGGGGATTGGGAATGGTTTTTCATTTTGTAGGGAACACAAGGATGAAGGTCCAAACATTGATAAGTAGTATGACCATTGTGATGGTAACAATTTAAAGTAAGTCAAGAGTTTGTTGTGTTTCTATAATGAGAACATCTTTTTAACTCAAATTGACAAGCCTTGTGATGTTTTTTTCACTAATAGTGTGCATGTTTTTATTAAGGCATACACTTTGGTAGGCATTGTTGATATTGTTGCATAGAGTTATTCTACTTAGAATTATTCACATGTGCCTAAGTTTAATTATCTATTGAACATTACTAAGGAGATTAAAATTATGATTTATTATGGATTTTCTCTAAATGTATTCCTTCTTCTATGTTGCAGTGGCATAGGCTTCCACTGAGAAGACTATGGGTGTGAATTTAATTTCGTCTACAGGGATTATGACTAAGATTCTTGGACTAAAAATTTAGCTCACTAAAAAATTTGATATGGTGAATGACATAGTGCACAAGTGATAAAATTAAGGTTATCATTTATAAAGTGTAAAGTGGAAGCATTGTTGGCATTTGACTATGGTGAGAAGTGTATGGGTCATTATCATGATATGTTGAAACCCATATATCTAAAATCCATATTGGATGGTACTATATACATCTAGAGGGGATTGATGATGCCTTGGGTCCTTTTTCTAGGACTTTTCCTTAATATCCCGTTTAATATAGTATCTTGGAATTTATTCCTTTAGTTTTCTTCTCAAAATTGTCAAACAAGATTGATGATTAATCAAATTGTATTGTAAATGACAAGACTTGTAAAGTTCACATTTGTCATTGTCTCCAACTAACATTTCAAGATTGGGTGTGGTGTGGAATTGATAATATATGATCAATCACTTGAAATTTTTTGATCTCAACTTCAATTCACTTAAGTTATTTATCCTTGAGAGAGATCTCATACTCTAGATTCTGCATGACACAAAGACATATTTCCTCAACTTAAATAAGGTTTTGGTAGACATAATCCACAAAGTTAATAGTGTGTCATGAGATATTCCATATGATCTATGATGTTATTGTAGCCTTTATATTTGGACTAAAGATCATCTTGTAATTATTTATTCTAGTTCTAAATATGTTGGATCTCATTGAGAAAGTGCTTGTTGTCTTCCAAAGATTTATAAAGAGACACTTCCATGTTGGAGTTGTTTACCTTCCTACTCACTCTTCTCATGATTAAAACAAACTAGAAAAGGTAGCACATGTCTAAATATCACTCTAAATAACATGAATGGTGGTTTTGATCTAATACCATTGATTTGGGGCCTAGGGGAGACCTAGTGGATAATTTACTTGTTTTAAATATTCCTATAGTTTTGAAATTTATTCTTATATTTTTCATAGTACTATGTGACATAATAAAAAAATACATCATTAAAGGTCTTGAGCATAGAAATAGGTATGTTTGATTATATAAATTAAGTTGGGAAAAAATTATATCTAAGTAGTCATAATCTCTTATCCTACTCTCTTCTTCTTAGTCCAAATAATTAAATTCATCTTTTTATCATCATATTTAAGATCTAACTTGGGTTATTCAATGAAAAACATGTTAACATTATCTTGTTTCCTTCATTAAAATTCAAAATCATTGTCTCCAATATTGGTGAACATACACATACAAATTTCAGCTTTAGGTCACATCTGATAATGCATTTTTTAGCTTCCACCAATCTATTTCAATTACTCAATACATGATTAAAACATGTGTTAAATATTCAATGACTCTTTTAAAAACATAGATAATACACCATGTGTCAATTTAGACAAGTATAAAAATAGTTAGATAAAAATTATTATGTTAACTATATAAAATCTTATTAGATGAATCTGAAACCAATAAGATAAAAAATAGATACACATTGCATTCATTTATGTGACATATTACTAATTTTTGTGTGTGTTTATTTAGGATTATTCAAGTCCATCACTTGAATAACCTATTATTGTCCCTCACCATTACTACCCAACTCACCTTGAAATATTTCATTTCCTTCATGTTCTATATTGCTTTGCCCTTTCGTTAAAAATGGAGTCGATAATCTTGAGATTTTCATGAGACACTAATAGCAGTTTAATATCTTTCATGTAATTCTATAAGTTTTTTTTTTTAAAAAAATCATCCTTGATCTTGTATCAATTGTGCCTAATGAGAATATTTATTTTTTATTCACAAGCAAGAATAATTAAGTTCTTTAGTGTTTACTTGAGTTATGAACTTTAAAAAACTAGAATAGAGGAGAGGGTGGTTTCAATAATGACCATATCAAAGAAGGAAATTTAAATGGAAAACATAATAATCTATAAAGATAAGGAAATAATTTAGAGATGAACAAAGAAGTATATATCTAAAGATACCTTTTTTGATCACATGATTAATAACTTGAAAAATTATGAATAAAGATACAAGGTAGATGCATAACATCATCTCTTGAGGTGTAATTATTATTGATGTAACAAATGATAGTCATCAGATCTCCTAATGCCTTTGTCCAATCTTTAAAATAGAAAGTGACCAATCAAATATGTTGATTCCATGTAAATTACATATCCTTCTATAATACGTGAATGACATGTAAGGTCTTGAATTTTTAATTATGACTAAGATTTACACACTTACAAAAGATTGTATTTTATGATTTTTGTTTTTAAGGTAAATGAAAATTAAAGTATCAATGCACATGAATGAATATAAGATGAAAATGACAAGGATAGACAGATTATACTTAATAAGATGAGATATTGTAAAAGTGTTTCTAAGTCCTATGTCTACCAATATGTCATTAATTAGTCTCATCGAGGATATATGGAATGATCTATATGAAATTTTGGAGTAGTTTATTTTTAATGAATCATGTTGTATGCCATCTATATAATACCATGAAGGTAATGTAAGGTATGATATTTTAAGCTTTGATCAGAATAAGGTCTCACAATTGAAAACATTAAAATCAACATGTTTTATGTGAGATCATTGGCTATCTATGTACCTTTAAAACAATTCATATCATATATGATATTTAACATTATATAGAATCAAAGTATATAATAAAAATAATTTAATTTATACCTTTGTTAAACAAAATTTTGATTCACGAAAACAAAAAACTACATCCCTTACTTTGTATAGATAAAATTATGTTTATAATATTAATATATAATAAATAATAATATATAATAAATAATAATATATATTATAAATAATAATCATATATGACCGTATTTAATAATATAATTATTATATTATTATTACTATATTAATATATTTAGCTGTATAATATTTATAAAATATAGTATTACTAATAATATATTATTATAATATTTATTTAAACACTAAAAATATACATACAAACAATGCAAATGATACATGTATTATATTTTTTTTTAAGTTTATTATTTAAAATATATTATATATTATTATAATATTATATTATTCTATATTTATTATATTAATTTACATATTATAAAAATATTATTATTATTATAAATACTTTAATACTAGCATATATATCTTAAATAAATTTATGTAAAATATACTATTAGATATCATTTTCAAGGTACCTAAATTTCACTAAAGTTACAATTCAATAAGATATGTAGGCTAGTTTAATATTAACAATAATATGCCCTATATACCTTCAATATTAGCCACTCTACACACATAATACCAAATTATTCAATCATATTTATAAAATTTTATCCCAGTAGATTTTATGGGTAATTAACCACTAAACTTATTTGGTATTAAGAATAGTATTTAACATGATTATTATTATTCAAATATTATAATATAACTATAATATTTTTATGTTAAAAAAAACATGAAATAATTTATATAAAAAATAAACCCTTTTTTAATTCATTACAAAATTTAATCTAAAAAAAATTTATTATCATAGTAGAAAGAATTATTATAATAAAATATTTTAAAGTTAATAAAAATTGCCCCTGAAAACTTTTAACATAAATTATTCAAAAGAATATTGTATTCTTAAGTGAAATTATCATAAAATAGTAAAATAAAATAACGACAATGAAAAGAAATTTATAGTAACTAAATATGTTAAAGTTAATTAAAAAACTACCTGTGAAAACATTTAACATAAATTACTCAAACACGGTGATATTTTTTTATGGTAATTTATTTTTAAAATTTCATAGTTATGATTATTTGTAAATATGTTGTCATAAAATCTATACAATACCTATAATTTAGTTATAATTATTTATATATTATCTATAATTTAATTATGATGTGGTAATATTTTTTATCATAATTTATTTTTACAATTTTATTGTTATGATTATTTACAAATATGATGTGGTAAAATCTGTAAATTACCTATAAATTAGTTATAATTATCTATATATTATTTATTATCATATGATGATATTTTTAGTGATAATTTATTATTAAAATTTCATTGTTGTGATTATTTATAAATATATTACAGTAAAATCTATATATTACTTATAAATTAATTATGATTATCTATTATAAATATGTTGTGGTAAATATATATATTAATTATAAATTTATTATTATTATTATTATTATTATTATTATTATTATTATTATTATTATTATCATTATTATTATTATTATTATTATTATTATTATTATTATTATTATTATTATTATTATTATTATTATTATTATTATTATTATTATTATGTGGTGATTTTGTTTATGATAAATAAACTGGTTATGATTATTGTATATTATTATTTTAATTATTATGATGTGGTAATATTTTATATGATAATTTATTTTTATAATTCATTATGATATGATTATTTATAAATATGATGTAGTAAAATACATTTATATTAATTATTATTTTTTACAAGTATAAAGTGGTTATATATATATATATATATATATATATATATATATATATATATATATATAATTTATTTATTTATGATCATGCAATAGATTTTTTTTAATAATGTGGTTAATTTTTATGATAATTTATTTTTATAATTTATTGTTATCATATGGTAAAATCATTATATTATCTATAAATTAGTTATGATTATCTAATTATTTATAAATATAATACATTAAAAATTATATATTACACATAAATTAATTATAATTATTTACAAATATGATGTTATAAATTTATATATTATCTATGATCACCTAATTATTTATAAATATAATGTAGTAAAATTTATATATTATTCCTATATTAATTTTGATTATGTGTATATTATCTACTTAATTATTATGATATGATAATTTATCTTTATAATTTCATAGTTATAATTAATAGTAAATACGATGTGATCAGAAAGATCATATTCAAACAAAGAGATGTATGCAAAGATAGATTCATAAATTCAAAATCATGACAAACAATTGGTTGTTGTGAACTCCGAACAAGGAGTGTGGCAAGAGGTAAAAAAGAAAAATGGGTAAAAAGGATAAGACGGTCAATCTTTTAGACTATTTTCTCACTAACTTATGGATTTTTTTGTTGCTATCGATATTTGGGTGTTTGAAAGAATTGTTGTTTAATTTTTTTTAGATTTTCAACCATTTGGTGTAAATGATTCTTGTTTGGCCATGACAATTCCGCTTGGCTTGGTTTTTGGCTATTTTGTAAAAAATTACATTTTTTAATATACGGAAAGGGACTCATTGATCTAAATAAATATGATGTGGTATTATGATATGTTGTTTTGATATTTTTTTTACAAATTATTATGATTACTAGTAAATATTGTGTGATAATAAATATGATGTGGTAATATGATTACTTATTTGTTAATTATGATGTAATATAATGTAACTGGTCAAGTGGAAATCAATTTCATACTAAAAGCAATGAGGATGTTTTATACTTCAATTTACTCATTTTTTTAACTCTTCTTTAACTTTTATTTCTCTAGTTTTACTTTATATTTTGTTGTTTATATTTTTAGTTTGAATATATATATATATATATATATATATATATATATATATATATATAAACTATCATTTTTGGTGTTTTATTTAATCATGTCAGATTCCAAACAAACAAATTAAATTATTTTTTATTTTATAATTTAGGATTTCAAAAAATTAAATGTTAACATTCTCATGCCATTACAATGCCTAAACACCACCATTGTAGAAACACCTATCGATGTAATAAAATATAAATTAATAATTTATAAATATAAATATTGTATTATATTATTACGATATTTAGATATATAATATTTATAAAATATAGTATTAATGATAATATATTATTATAATATATATTTTAATAATAGTAATATACATACCCTAATTTTATCAATTATTTCTCTAGATTTGAAATATTAGTAATTAGGTATTTTTTGATTTATATCCAATTAAAGTTGGTTTCATTGTTATGGTAAATCATGTATTATATTTATATTGTATAATAGGGGCCCATTTAACAATATAATATTATATATAATATAATAATATAATTTAATATTAGTATCGATGGACACATTACTGTTTGGAAGACAACACACTTTATCTCTGATGACATATGGGCGTAGTCATATTTATTAATACAATAGGGAGCCCATATAATAATATAATACTATGTATAATATAATAATGCAATTTAATATTTGAATAAAGGGTCATGTTATGTTTTGAAGACAATAATATTTCCTTACAGTGTAATATGGATAATTTAAACACTCTTTTTTAGCCACATCCATGTCTAAGAAGACTTTAGATTGGTTTCTACAAACCTATGCAAATTAAGCAAATAAAACATTAAAAATACCAATGTCAACCACATGTAAGTGCCCATAATTACGTAAAAGCATCATTGTTTTGGGTATTCCCCTATACATAATGATAACCTCTCATGAATTCATCCCCATTTAGGTTGTTACCTAACACACTAACATATTTTACCAATTAAATGGGGCACTTAACCCAATTATTGAAATGACCAAAAGCCTAAGCATAATTAATTAACTAAGCAAATCAAATTAAATACTTAGTTAAATTATCTATGTTAAATTAGTGAATACATAATTTACAAAAATTAAAATTAAATAAATATCAAGGGAAATGAGGTTATGATGATGTCATCACCCTCAAAGTCAAAAATTATAAAATATTAACATAAATACCATAAAAAATAGAAATTTTGAGCCATGCCTCTAAAAATGCATAATTAAAGAATCATTTATTGTATATTGCCTCCCAAAACTAACCCAAGGTTAGCCTAAACCTAATCATACCTAGGTTGGAATTAGATTGAAAACTATAAATAAAACATTTCAAACTCACTTCCAACAAGATATAAAAACCAAACATATAATGCTAAATTGTTAAAAAAATTCCCACAAATCAAGAGCATTGACAAAGACTCCATTAGACACAAGATGAGAACAAGCCAACTTTCATTATAATTATCATTCTAAATTGTCAAGGAAGGTGAAAGCATCATTTTGTCTCCTTGTTTCTCTTTTATTTTATTTTTTATATTACTCCCCCAACTATCCAATCTTGAGAATGCTTTGTCTTAAGCTAATTTTTTATATTTATTCTACTACCAAGTGACGAATTCATTCTTCACTTGGATTTGTATTGCATACACCATCCATTTACTCACTTGATGAAGAAGGGAACCACCTTTTTATGAAATTTTTATACCTAGAAGGTATTTGAACATTTGGAAGAATACTTTGCCAATCCACCTATTATATTATCTCTTATATAAGACAAGACATCACTACTTTACCTATCTACAACTAAAAATGCCTTAGGGACATTTTTGGCACAACATGATGAACATGGAAAATAACATGTTGTATACTACCTAATCCATACATCAGTCACATATGAGCATAATTATATGTTGATAGATAAAGCTTGTTTATCCATGGTATGCATAGCCCAAAACATTAAGCACTATATTCTTAACAATAAGACCATTGTCATTACCAAAGTATATCCACTCAAGTATTTGCTTTCAAAAATAGCTTTATAGGGCCACATGACAAAATGGATCATGATTCTAAGAGATTTTGAGACAAAATATGTTAATTAGAAGGTCATCAAGGGATAGGTAATTGTAGACCAACTTAATAAAGCTTCCATTACTTACACTCATTCACTCATTTTTATTTTTCCAAATGAGTGCATCATGATCATAGTAGAAGCACCTCTTTAAGAGAAGTAGTGGAAAAGTTATTTTGATTTTTCCTTTATGTCTCATGGATCAAGGTAGGATTGTTATTTATTACATAACAAGGGGATGTCATTCCCAAACCCATATATATATTAGCTTTATTTGTAATAATATAATTGCTAAATATGAATCACTCATTATAGAGCTTCATCTAGTGGTATAATGGAATATTCAACATACTATAGTATATCGAGTTTCTTAGATTATCATCAATCAATTTATAGACCAATTGTAGACCAAGGATGAGAACTTTATACCGTATAAATACATGGTCAACATCCTTAAATAATAAATTGTTTATTTTTAGTTTGAGGAGATACCTTGGGCCAACAACAAAACAATAGCTCCCATGGTCATGATTGGCTCTATGATCTAAATTATAGACAAAGAAAGAGATTATATATTCCTTGTTGAATATCTTCTCACACCAGCCTATGAACCTCTGACTATTGAGATGATTTATGATATTGTTGGTCCCAGTTCTACCTAATAAACTAAACTATATAATTACCTTCACGATCAAGACATTCCACCTAACCTGTCTAAAAAATAATCCTTCATACATAAATCATCTTGTTATACCTTATTTGGACCTACACTCTATTATAGAAGCTTTGATAGAACTTCTCTTTTCTATTTAACCTCGACAGAATGTGGATTGGCATTAAGGGAATTTTAGGAAGGGGTTTGTATGTCTGACACTAGTGGGGCCATCCTTACCAAAAAGTTATTGTATATTGTTTATTATTGTCTGATCATGAAATTAGATGCAAATAATTTTTTTAAGATGTGTAAACAATGTCAAAAGCATGCTAATTTGATACATGCACTAGTTCAAGCACTCAAACCACTAACTATTCCATGGTTATTTTTAATGTGGGGCTCAAATTTATTGTAAAGATCAACCCTGACTCCTTATATGGCCATAAACATATCCTTTCTGCCATATAATACTTCACTAAGTGGGTGGAAGCCATTCCCCTAAATTACATGATAGGAAAATATATACCCAAATTTATATTTAATCACCTTATTTTACACTATGGTATCCCCTCTAATAGTATATCTCATAATGGTGGTTCATTCAAGAATAAGGATGTCAAATCCCTTTATTTAGAATATAATATTAACCAAAATTTTCCCATTCCATATTACTTTTATGGCAACAACCAAGCATACACATATAAAAAACCATTGTCAAGATCTTCAAGAAGATTGTCAATGATGTTGTTCGTGATTGGCACTTGTAACTTTTCCATGCCTTGTGGGCTTATGGAACTAATTTTCATACTATAAAATTGTAACACCTTATTCCCTATTTTATGTCATTGAATCCATTCTTCCTATCGAGGTTGAATCACCTTCTCTATGTATATCAATGAAACATATCCTTGATGACGAGGATTACAAAGTAGCTTGTCTACAAGAACTAGAACTACTAGATGAAAAATATATGCTAGCTATTAATAGTCTTTAAGCATACCAAAATTGGTTATGTGTTTAATATAACAAGTATGTGAAATACAAAAAAATTGAGCTTGGTGATCTTGTACTCAAATAAAACCAGAAGAACACCAATGCCAAATGTAACAAAAAAAGAAAGTTTAAGCCTAATTGGTTGGGACCTTATGTGATTATTGCTAACCATGGTTCTAGACCATACAATATGGATATGCTAGAATGAGATGAACTTGATGAACCAGTAAATATAATTCATGTCAATATTTTTTCACTTAAGTAACCCAAAGTATTTTCTATGAGGATCATTTAAGTTGTGTCATAACATGACCTTCTTTATACCATACCATATACTTTTCCCCTCATACCTTACCTATTGGATGAAGTTTTGTTTTACCTCCCCTATTACCATTTTGACCTTGGTTATGATTTGTTAATACTTTAGACACCTTCAGAGGTTGGATTTAGATGTAGTTTCAGATGTTGATTTAGTCTTATGACTCTTTGAGTCCATTCTTTCACAAAGGCAGAGTATCTTGGGACAATATGATAGTTGCTTTGCAATTACATATTTTATTTATAAAATGTTATATATCACTTAACTATGTCATTATTCCCCATAGCCTAGGGTAAACCTACCTAATATGTTATTTCCTATATCTTAGGAGTAACCTTTTACCATGCCTTATGTTACCATTTTTTCAAACATTATCATTTGCCTATTCATGAACATGTTGTTACTTAGTCAAATTCCTCATTATAGGGTGAACCATAATGGTTCGAGGTCCATTTGGAATATGTAAGAATTGCTCAATTTTTTTTGAGGTCAGATCATCCACCTTTATTCCCACACTCTCACCATTTTGTGATCAACTTAGGCCAATGCACTCACCATTTTGTGAGTAATCACTATGTCTATCTTGTAATCCTCAATTGAGTTGAGATAACCTTAAACATCCAAAAAAATTACAAATACCTTGAAAATCCCTAAAAATCACAAAATCATGAAAGGTAATTATAATCTCCACATGAGATATAAATCCCTAAAAATATTATATTGTTTGGTCATCTTATTTACTAATGGCTTTGTACCCTATTCTAGGTGGCATAGTTTACCACTTTTTTAGATGGGAACCTCATATCCAATTGTGACCATTTCCATTTACCTTTACCATTTTACCAATTATGTTTTCCTTCTAGTTTTGGGAGAACTAAATTAACATGACATCATATAGACTATGTAAGTAGCACTTAGATACATGGGGCATCTTGGGTCAGCTCAACTGGTACCATTGATTGAGCCTATTAAAGGGTTTTATAGACCGCTCCTTTTTAATTTGTCTCACATTATCTCCATTTTGAGAGTCACTTTGTGGGTATTTGTGAATTTAAAATTAATGCACTAATGCAACCTAGACTTATCATGCTATCACCATTTTACAAGTCACTTTTGTGGGTGTTTATTAAATATAAAATGAATATGATAATGCACACTAAACCTCTCACATTCTCATCTTTTTATGAGTCACTTTTATGGGTGTTTTTTCATTTTAAATTAATGTACTAGTGCTCCCTAGACCTCTCACACTCTCACCATTTTATAAGTAACTTTTTTGGGTGTTTTTGTATTTAAAATTAATGCACTAATGCACCCTATAACTCTCTCACTCCCTCACCACTTTATGAGACCATTCCTATTTTCCTCTACAAGTTGAATTTTTTCTGTTGTCATCAATTTTTTTATATCCCACATCCTAGGATAACTACATTTTGACTAAATTCCATGTTGGAACTCATGTCCATGGGACTATATAGGAAACATCTAATTACCTAGTTTATTTGGAGACAACTCATCCATGCCTTCCTTATTCTTCTATTCCCCTTGACTTCTGTAGTGTTGTTATTTCCTATAGCATATGGGAAACCTTTTGCTGATCCTAACTTTATCATTATTCCCTATAGTCTAGAGGAAACCATTTAAATTGTACATATGTCATTATTCTCTATACCCTAGGGGAAACCTTTGTGCCAAGCATAAAACTTCTATTACACATGCATAAATAGTTAGATTCGTTATTTATTTATTTTCCTTATATTAGTTTTTTTTATCTTATATCTACCTTAGATTAATCTTTATTTCATTTTATCTTTAATTTTTTTCATTTCTTGTATATGTCTTAGATTATTTTGCCTTACACTTAGGTTGTCTATTGCTCTTGCTTTAGCTTATTTCATTTATTATTGGCACTTTAGTTTGGTTGTTTATTATATTTCCTTAGATTAAATGCTAACTTAATTTCTCTTTTTAACTGATATATGAGTAACAATATTTCTTTCATTAGTGTTTTAGTTCATTCCTTAGGTTGTTTATTGTTCCTTTATTTATTTCATTGGTCTATTCATTCTAATTATTTATTGACTAATTTATTTTCTTATACCTCTTTTTATTAGTTGTCATAGGATTATTACATTTTACTTGCACTTGAGACTTAATTAACATATCTTATACTTGAGTTTTGAATATTTGTATTCATTTTTACACTTAGTTTATTACATTATATTCACACTTAGGATTTGATTGTTCAGATCTTACACCTTAGTGGTTTATATTTCATTTAGATTAAGTTTTCCATGCTTAGGATACACATTGTTAGTACAATTGTCTATAATTGTGATGTATAATATCACAAGTTACAATAAAAATCTAGCCAAATGAACTATCAAATAATGTTGTCAACAATATTTACCCTTGTTCACAACAGTCATACCCCAAACAAATCCAAACCAATAATAACCAAATCAAAATGACTATATAACATTCAAATTAGAATGTGAATCTTTGTACTAGTAGGTCTTTTATATTCATGCCATTATTCTATGCCAGCTCATCATTAATCTATATTCTATGTTTATTGTTGAGTTGTGGAGCTAAAAGCTTCACCAAATGAGCAAATGTAAGGTTGTTGTATTTACACAGTCACCGACGTCGGTCAGGGATCGACTGGAGGCTATCGACATCGATTATGGATCAGCTAACATCTGTCATATGTAGACAGATAGGGACCGACGTCGGTCACCTATGGGATCCAGAAGTCCATTTTCGTGGCTGAATAGATTGTTTGCATGATAAGTTTAACTATTGGTATTGAGTCTACATTTCTATTTTTGGTAGGACTGATTTGAACATTTGATTAAAAGGTATATCTAATGGTGGAGAATGCATAGCTCATAATCCCTAATTTTATATAATAGGGATAGATATTCATAGCTTGTGTAAGGGAAAACACATGTAATTGTAAAAGAGAAAAATCTTGAGGGAAAGAGATCTGTACATCTGAGAGGTGTGAAAGAAAGAGAGATTTCTTCAATTGTATTTCCTTCTGGAACAGTTTAATACAAGTTTTTATTATTTCTTGTATCTCTTATTCTTTGCTGATTCTAATTTCTAGTTACTTATTACTTCTAGTTTAATTTCATGTTTAGTTACTTAGACAACAGTAATCAATTGTTCTTGTTAGATCTTGAAAAGTGGTATCAGAGCTTCAAGTTCACTAACAGGTGGTTTTAGATCTGTTTAGTGTGTGTTGATTACAGGTCACTCACAGGGGTTTCTATTTGAGTGGGAGTATAGCAATGGTAGAAGCAAGTAAACTAAGAATGGAGAAGTTTAACAACAAGAATTATCAATTATGGAGGATGCAGATAGAAGATTATTTGTATCAAAAAGATTTGTACTTATCATTGGGTGGGGTTTCAAGCAAACCCACAGATATGTAAGATGAAGAATGGAATGTTCTTGATAGAAAGGCTCAGGATCCATAAGGTTGAGCCTAGCATCTTCTGTGATTTCCAACTTATCACAGGCAAAGACAATGGTAGAGTTAATGGATACTTTGGCAAATTTATATGAAAAGCCCTCAGCTTCAAATAAGGTATATCTTATGAAGCAATTATTTAATTTGAAAATGCAGGAAGGTGGATTGGTATCTACTCATCTTAATGATTTCCATGCTATAATAAATCAGGTAAATTTAGTCAAAATAGTTTTTTATGATGAAATTAAGGCTCTCTTAATTTTATGCTCTTTACCAGAAAGTTGGCATAGTTTGGTAATGGTAGTTAGTAATACTGCATTTGCTACAAATATCTTGAAAGTAGATGATGTTGTTAGTGTAATCTTGAATGAAGAAACTCACAGGAAAAGCACAGGGGAAACATCAGGTAATACATTAAGTATTGAAAGTAGGGGAAGGAAAAAAGAGAAGCGCAAGCAAGGGAGATCAAGGTCTAAGTCAAAGATGAGAAGTAGATCCAAATTTAGAAATAGAAGAAAAATAACCTGCTAGAATTGTGGAAAGATAGGGCATGCAAAGAAAGATTGTTGGTTGAAAGTTAAAGAAGAACATCAGCATGAAGGTAATGAAGAAGCAAAAGTTGTAGGTATTGTTGCACAAGATGCTTTTACACTTTCTTTGGATAATAGAATAGAATCTTGGGTTTTAGATTCTGGTGCCTCTTTCCATGCAACCCCAAATAGAGAATTTTTTAATGATTATGTCCAAGGAGATTTTGAAAAAGTTTATTTAGGGGATGATGAGCTTTGTAAAATTATTGGCAAAGGAAAAGTGCAGCTAAAATTATAGAATGAAAACACATGGGTGTTGAGGGATGTCATGCATGTACCCATCCTGCAGAGGAATCTGATTTCTACAAAAAAGTTAGGGGATGAGGGTTGCACAGTAGCTCTCACAGCTGAATCTTAGAAGGTTTTGAAGGGTGCACTTGTATTAGCCAGAGGTAAGAGAGTAGGTGCTCTCTATCTATGTAATTGTATTACTAATTATTCTCTTTTTGTATTATCTACTTCAGATGTAGATACAATGTTGTGGCACCAGAGGCTTAGCCACATGAGTGAGAAGGGAATGACTATTATTAAGTGAAAAGGTAAGCTTTCAGATTTGAAAAGCATAGATCTAGATTTCTGTGAGCATTGTATTTTTGAGAAATAGAAGAGAGTGAGATTTCTCAAAACCGGGTCAACAAAGAAGAAGCATAAATTGGAGCTTGTTCACATAGATGTGTCAGCACCAGCTCAGGTAGCTTCTATTGGAGGATCACAGTATTATGTTTCTTTCATGGATGATGCTACAAGAAAGGTATGGGTTTATCGCATAAGAAAGAAATTGGATGTTTTTGACACATTTAAGAATTGAAAAGCTTTAGTTGAGAATGAAATAGGTTTGAGATTGAAGTGCCTTAGATCTGACAATGGTGGTGAGTACTGCAGCAATAAATTCAACAGATACTATTTTATGAGTGGAATACATAAGGAAAGGATGGTTCCATGGACACCGCAACAAAATTCAGTTGCTGAAAGGATGAATAGAATAATATTGGAGTGTGCATGGAGTATGAGGTTGCATGCTGGTTTGCCATTACAATTTTGGGTAGAAGCTGTAGACACTGTGGTTTACCTAATTAACAGAGGACCCTCTACTACTCTGGATGGTGGAATTCCAGAAGAGGCTTGGACAGGTAAAAAGATAGATCTTTTATTTCTCAGAGTTTTTGGTTTTTAAGATTTTGTGCATGTTGATAAAGAAAATAAAAAGAAGTTTGATGCTATATCTATGCGGTGCACTTTTATTGGTTATGGCTCTAGAGATTTTGGATTTCAGTTTTAGAATCTAGGAACTAACAAAATTATTAGAAGTGATGATGTTGTTTTTAATGAGAAGGTGATGTACAGTGATCAGCTCAAGAAGCTGAATAATACTGAGCAGAGCAATGTTGATTTGGATGAGGTGATAATCCAAAATGAGCTCGTGGAGAAAAATAATCATAAACAGGAAAACACAGACACTAACGTCGATTAGGCAGGTACCGATGTCAGTCAAACAAGAACTGACATCGATTAGACAGTGATCGATGTCAGTCAGACATGAATCAATGTCGATCATGTGGAATCGACATCATTTAGGTACAGACCTAGAGATGACTGAGATTAGTCACTGACAGAGAATTTGGGTAAACAACAAGCAGTGTATGAGTCTCTAATGCCCATAAGGAGGTCAAAAAGGGTATGTCAACCTCAAATTTGCTATTCCCCTTCATTATTCTACTTGTTTCTCACTAATGGTGGAAAACTAGAGAGTTTTGATGAAGCAATGTAGGTAGAATCCTGGAAACAGTGGGAGCTCGGAATGAATGAGGAAATTGATTCCTTGAAAGAGAACCAAACATGGGACTTGGTTGAGTTGCCAGCAGGAAAGAGAACACTAAACAACAAATGGGTTTATAGATTAAAGGAAGGTGAGAATGGAAAAATGAGACATAAGGCCAGGTTGGTAGTAAAGGGATTTGTACAGAAACTAGATATTGATTTTGGTGAAAGTTTTTCTCCTGCAGTAAAACTGACTTCTATTCGAACTGTATTGTCTTTAGTTGCTATTGAAAATTTGCATCTTGAGCAGCTTGATGTTAAGACAGCATTTCTTCATGGAGATTTGGATGAAAAAATATATATGGATCAGCTGGAAGGTTTTGAGGTCAAAAGTAAGGAGAAGCTTGTGTGCAGGTTGAAAAAAAACTTATATGGTCTTAAGCAAGCTCCTAGACAATGGTATTTGAGGTTTGACATGTTTGTGACTGAGTATGGTTTCAGTAGATGTCAATCTGACCATTGTGTTTATTTTAAGAGATTGGATAATGGTAGATATATTATCCTGTTACTGTATGTAGATGATATGCTTATTACAGGTTCACACATGCAGGATATTACTGAGCTTAAGGTAAAATTAGCTCACACATTTGCCATGAAAGATTTAGGAGCAGCAAAAAAAATCCTTGGCATGAGTATTAAGAGAGACAGTAAAAATCACAAGTTGATTTTGTCTCAAGAGGATTATGTGAACAAGGTGTTAGAGAGCTTTAATATGCAGGATGCAAAATTGGTAACCACACCTATGGCTAGACACTTCAAGTTGAGCAAAGAACAGTGTCCTAATTCACATGATGAGGTAGAGAACATGAGTAGAGTTCCATATGCTTTTGCAGTTGGGAGCTTGATGTATGCAATGGTATGTACCAGACCTGATATTGCCCAAGCAGTGGGAGTTGTCAGTAAGTTTATGGCCAATCTAGGGAAGGAAGACTGAAGAGCAGTTTAGTGGATTGTTAGATATCTAAGAGGGACCAACAGTAGGCATTTATGTTATGGAGGGTCAAACACTTCTCTACATGGGCATGCAGATGTGGATATAGTAGGTGACTTAAATGGTAGGAGAAGCACCACAGGTTGTGTTGTCACTATTGGTGAAATGACAGTTAGCTAGATTTTAAATTTGTAAAAGGTTGTTGCCTTGTCTACTACAGAGGCAGAATACATTGCAGTCACAGAGGCTATCAAAGAAATGATATGGATGACATGGTTCATGGAAGAGTTGGGAAAGGGGCAAGAGAGTTGGAGATTATACAGTGATAGTCAAAGTGCAATTTATTTGGCAAAGAATTTAGCCTTTCATTCAAGAACCAAACATATACAACTTAGGTACCACTTCATTAGACAGGTATTGGAGGATGGTGAGTTGAAGCTGGAAAAGATCCATACAGATAAGAACCCTACTAATATGTTAACAAAGCTAGTAACAAAAGAGAAGTTGAATCTTCATTCAACTTTTGTTGGTCTTCAAGATTGAGCTTAAAGATGGAGAAGCTAGAAGATGTTGTTGTACAGGTATAGGTGCAGCTATTTATCTCCAAGTGGGAGATTGTTGAGTTGTGGAGCTAAAAGCTTCACCAAATGAGAAAATGCAAGGTTGTTGTATCTACACAGTCATCGACATCAGTCAAGAATTGACTAGAGACTGTCAACATCAGTTATGGATCAGTCGACATCAGTCATATGCAGGCAGACAGGGACCAATGTCGGTCACTTGTGCATTTCAGAAGTCTATTTTCATTGCTGAACAGATTGTTTGCATGATAAGTTTAACTGCTGGTATTGAGTCTACATTTCTATTTTTGGTAGGACTGATTTGAACCTTTGATTAAGAGGTATATCTAATGGTGGAGAATGCATAGCTCATGATCCCTAATTCTATATAATAGGGATAGATCTTCATAGCTTGTGTAAGGGAAAACAAATGTAATTGTGAAAGAGAAAACTCTTGAGGGAAAGAGATTTGTACATCTGAGAGGTGTGGAAGAAAGAAATTTTTGCAATTGTATTTCCTTCTGGAAGAGTTTAATACAAGTTTTCATTGTTTCTTATATCTCTTATTCTTTGCTGATTCTGATTTCTAGTTACTTATTACTTCTAGTTTAATTCTGTGTTTAGTTGCTTACACAATAGTAATCAATTGTTCTTGTTAGATCCTAACAAATGGTATCAGAGCTTCAAGTTCACTAATAGGTGGTTTCAAATCTATTTAATGTGTGTTTATTATAGGTCACTCACAAGGGTTTCTATTTGAGTGGGAGTATAGCAATGGCAGAAGCAAGTAAACTAAGAATGGAGAATTTTAATGGCAAGAATTATACATTATGGAGGATGCAGATAGAAAATTATTTGTATCAAAAAGATATGTACTTACTGTTGGGTGGGGTTTCAAGCAAACCCACAGATATGCAAGATGAAGAATGGAATGTTTTTGATAGAAAGGCTCTAGGATCCATAAGGTTGAGCCTGACATATTTTGTGATTTCTAACTTATCACAGACAAAGACAATGGTAGAGTTAATGGATACTTTGGAAAATTTATATGAAAATCCCTCAGCTTCAAATAATGTATATCTTATGAAGCAATTATTTAATTTGCAAATGTAGGAAGGTGGATCAGTATCTACTCATCTTAATGATTTCCATGCTATAGTAAATCCGTTAAATTTAGTCAAAATAGTTTTTTATGATGAAATTAAGGATCTCTTAATTTTATGCTCTTTACCAAAAAGTTGGCATAGTTTGGTAATGGCAGTTAGTAATACTGCATCTGCTACAAATATCTTGAAAGTAGATGATGTTGTTAGTGTAATCTTGAATTAAGAAACTCACAGGAAAAGCACAGGGAAAACATCAGGTAATGCTTTAAATATTGAAAGTAGGGGAAGGCAAAAAGAGAAGCACAAGCAAGGGAGATCAAGGTCTAAGTCAAAGATGAGAAGTAGATCCAAATCCAGAAATGGAAGAAAAATAACTTGCTGGAATTGTGGAAAGATAGGGCATGCAAAGAAAGATTGCTAGTTGAAAGTTAAAGAAGAACATCAGCATGAAGGTAATGAAGAAGCAAAAGTTGTAGGTATTGTTGCACAAGATGCTTTTACACTTTCTTTGGATAATAGAATAGAATCTTGGGTTGTAGATTCTGGTGCCTCTTTCCATGCAACCCCAAATAGAGAATTTTTCAATGATTATGTCTAGGGAGATTTTGGAAAAGTTTATTTAGGGGATGATGAGCCTTGTAAAATTGTTGGCAAAGGAAAAGTGTAGCTCAAATTGCAGAATGGCAACACATGGGTGTTGAGGGATGTCATGCATGTACCCATCCTGAAGAGGAATCTAATTTCTACAGGAAAGTTGGGGGATGAGGGTTGCACAGTAACTCTCACAGTTGAATCTTGGAAGGTTTCCAAGGGTGCACTTGTATTAGCCAGAGGTAAGAGAGTAGGTACTCTCTATCTATGTAATTGCATTACTAATTATTCTCCTTCTGTATTATCTATTTCAGATGTAGATGCAAAATTGTGGCACCAGAGGCTTGGCCACATGAGTGAGAAGGGAATGACTATTCTTAAGTCAAAATGTAAGCTTTTAGATTTGAAAAGCATAGATCTAGAATTCTGTGAGCATTGTATTTTTGAGAAATAGAAGAGAATGAGATTTCTAAAAACTGGGTCAACAAAGAAGAAGCACAAGTTGGAGCTTGTTCACACAGACATGTGGGGACCAGCTCAGGTAGCTTCTATTGGAGGATCAATGTATTATGTTTCTTTGATTGATGATGCTACAAGAAAGGTATTGGTTTATTGCATAAGAAAGAAGTATTATGTTTTTGACATATTTAAGAAATGAAAAGATTTAGTTGAGAATGAAACAGGTTTGAGATTGAAGTGCCTTAGATCTAACAATGGTGGTGAGTATTGCAACAATAGATACTATTTTATGAGTGGAATATGCAAGGAAATGATGGTTCCAAGGACACCTTAGAAAAATGGAGTTGCTAAAAGGATGAATAGAACAATATTAGAGTGTGCACGAAGTATGAGGTTGCATGATGGTTTGCCCTTACAATTTTGGGCAAAAGCTATAAACATTGCAGTTTACCTTATTAACAGAGGACCCTCTACTACTCTGGATGGTGGAATTCTAGAAGAGGCTTGGACTGGTAAAAAGGTAGATCTTTCCTTTTTCAGAGTTTTTAGTTCTGAAGCTTTTGTGCATGTTGATAAAGAAAATTGAAAGAAGCTGGATGTTAAATCTATGTGGTGCACTTTTATTGGTTATGGCTCTGGAGATTTTCGATTTCGGTAGTGGAATCTAGGAACTAACAAAACTATTAGAAGCTGTGATGTTGTTTTCAATGAAAAAGTGATGTACAGTGATTAGTTCAAGAAGCTGAACAATACTAAGCAGAGTAATGTTGATTTGGACGAGGTGATGATCCAAAATGAGCTCACAGAAAAAAAAATCATAGATAAAAAAACACAGACATCAACGTCAGTCAGGTAGGAATCAATGTTGGTGAGACAGGAATCAGGTACAGACCTGGAAATGAACAAAATCGGTCACTGACAGAGAATTTGGGCAGACAGCAAGCAGTGTATGAGTCTCTAACACCCATAAAGAGGTCAAAAAGGGTAATTAAACCTCAAATTCATTATTCTACTTGTTGCTCACTGATGGTGGAAAACTAGAGAGTTTTGATGAAGCAATGTAGGTAGAATCTCAAAAATAGTGGGAGCTTGGCATGAATGAGGAAATTGATTCCTTAAAAGAGAACCAAATGTTGGATTTGGTTGAGTTGCTAGCGGGAAAGAGAACACTAAAAAACAAATGGGTTTACAGATTAAAGGAAGGTGAGAATGGACAAATGAGACATAAGGCCAAGTTGGTAGTAAAGGGATTTGCATAGAAACTAGGTATTGATTTTGGTGAAATTTTTTCTCCTATAGTAAAATTGACTTCTATTCAAACTGTATTGTCTTTAGTTGCTTTTGAGGATTTGCATTTTGAGCAGCTTGATGTTAAGACAACATTTCTTCATGGAGATTTAGATGAAAAAATATATATGGATCAGCCGGAAGGTTTTAAGGTCAAAAGTAAGGAGAAGCTTGTGTGCAGATTGAAGAAAAGCTTATATGGTCTTAAGCAAGCTCCTAGACAATGGTATTTGAGGTTTGATAGGTTTATGACTGAGCATGGTTTTAGTAGATGTCAATCTGACCATTGTGTTTATTTTAAGAGACTGGATAATGGTAGATATATTATCCTGTTACTGTATGTAGATGATATGCTTGTTGCATGTTCACACATGCAGGATATTACTAAGCTTAAAGTAAAATTAACTCACACATTTTTCATGAAAGATTTAGGAGCAACAAATAAAATCCTTGGCATGAGTATTAAGAGAGACAAGAAAAATCACAGGTTGATTTTGTCTCAAGAGGATTACGTGAACAAGGTGTTGGAGAGGTTTAATATGCAGGATGCAAAACTGGTAAGAACACCTATGGCTGGACACTTCAAGTTGAGCAAAGAACAATGTCCTAATTCACATGATCAGGTAGATGACATGAGTAGAGTTACATATGCTTCCATAGTTAAGAGCTTGATATATGCAATGGTATGTATCAGACCTAATATTGCCCAAGCAATGGGAGTTGTCAGTAAGTTTATGGCCAATCTAGGGAAGGAACACTGGAAAGTAGTTCTGTGATTTCTCAGATATCTGAGAGGGACCAGCAGTAGGCATTTATGCTATGGAGGGTCAAACACTTCTCTACATGGGTATGTAGATGCGGATATGGCAGGTGACTTAGATGGTAGGAGAAGCACCACAAGTTATGTTTTCACTATTGGTGGAATGGCAATTAGGTGGATTTCAAAGTTACAGAAGGTTGTTGCCTTGTCTACTACAGAGGGAGAATACATTACAATCACAGAGGCTATCAAAGAAATGATATGGATGACACGGTTCATGGAAGAGTTGGGAAAGGAGCAAGAGAGTTGGAGATTGTACATGATATTCAAAGTGCAATTCATTTGGCAAAGAATTCAGCTTTTCATTCAAGAACCAAACATATATAGCTTAGGTACCACTTCATTAGATAGGTATTACAAGATGGTGAGTTGAAGCTGGAAAAGATCCATACAAATAAGAACCCTGTTGATATGTTAACAAAGCTGATAACAAAGGAGAAGTTAAATCTTCATTCAACTTTTGTTGGTCTTCAAAATTGAGCTTGAAGATGGAGAAGCTAGAAGATGTTGTTGTACAAGTACAGGTGCAGATGTTTATCTCCAAGTGGGAGATTATTGAGTTGTGCAGCTAAAAGCTTCACCAAATGAGTAAATACAAGGTTGTTATATTTACACAGTCATCGACGTCGGTCAAGGATCGACTGGAGGCTACTGACGTCGGTTATGGATCGGCCGACGTCGGTCATATGCAGGTAGACATGGACCGACGTTGGTCACTGGTGCATTCTAGAAGTCTATTTTCGTGGCTGAACAGATTGTTTGCATGATAAGTTTAACTGTTGGTATTGAGTCTGTGTTTCTATTTTTGGCAGGATTGATTTAAACCTTTGATTAAGAGGTATATCTAAAGGTGGAGAATGCATAGCTAATGATCCCTAATTCTATATAATAGGGATAGATCTTCATAGCTTGTGTAAGGGAAAACACATGTAATTGTGAAAGAGAAAACTCTTAAGGGAAAGAGATCTGTACATTTGAGAGGTGTGTAAGAAAGAGATATTTCTTCAATTATATTTCCTTCTAGAAGAGTTTAATACATGTTTTCATTGTTTCTTGTATCTCTTATTCTTTGTTGATTCTGATTTTTAGTTACTTATTACTTCTAGTTTAATTCCATGTTTAGTTGTTTACACACCAGTAATCAATTATTCTTGTTAGATCCTGACAAGTGGTATTAGAGCTTCAAGTTTGACTAACAGATGGTTTCAGATCTATTTAGTGTGTGTTGATTATAGGTCACTCACAGGGGTTTCTGTTTGATTGGGAGTATAACAATGGCAGAAGCAAGTAAATTAAGAATGGAGAAGTTTAACGTCAAAAATTATCAATTATGGAGGATGCAGATAGAAGATTATCTGTATCAAAAAGATCTATACTTACTGTTGGGTGGGGTTTCAAGCAAACCCACAGATATGCAAGATTAAGAATGGAATGTTCTTGATAAAAAGGCTATGGGATCCATAAGGTTGAGCCTGGTATCTTCTGTGATTTTTAACTTATCACAAGCAAAGACAATGGTAGAGTTAATGGATACTTTGGCAAATTTATATGAAAATCCCTCAGCTTCAAATAAGGTATATCTTATGAAGCAATTATTTAATTTACAAATGCAGGAAGGTGGATCAGTATCTACTCATCTTAATGATTTCCATGCTATAGTAAATCAGTTAAATTCAGTCAAAATAGTTTTTTATGATGAAATTAAGGCTCTCTTAATTTTATGCTCTTTACCAAAAAGTTGGCATAGTTTGGTAATGGCAGTTAGTAATACTGCATCTGCTACAAATATCTTGAAAGTAGATGATGTTGTTAGTGTAATCTTGAATGAAGAAACTCGCAAGAAAAGCACATGGAAAACATCAGGTAATGCTTTAAGTATTGAAAGTAGGGGAAGGCAAAAAGAGAAGTGCAAGCAAGGGAGATCAAGGTCTAAGTCAAAGATGAGAAGTAGATCCAAATCCAGAAATGGAAGAAAAATAACCTGCTAAAATTGTGGAAAGATAGGGCATGCAAAGAAAGATTGCTGCTTGAAAGTTAAAGTATAACATTAGCATGAAGGTAATGAAGAAGCAAAAGTTGAAGGTATTGTTGCACAAGATGCTTTTACACTTTCTTTGGATAATAGAATAGAATCTTGGGTTTTAGATTCTGGTGCCTCTTTCCATGCAATCCCAAATAGAGAATTTTTCAATGATTATGTCCAGGGAGATTTTGGAAAAGTTTAATTAGGGGATGATGAGCCTTGTAAAATTGTAGGCAAAGGAAAAGTGCAGCTAAAATTGCAGAATGGCAACACATGGGTGTTGAGGGATGTCATGCATGTACCCATCCTAAAGAGGAATCTAATTTTTGTAGGAAAGTTGGGGGATGAGGGTTGCACAGTAACTCTCACAGCTGAATCTTGGAAGGTTTCCAAGGGTACACTTGTATTAGCTAGAGGTAATAGAGTAGGTACTCTCTATCTATGTAATTGTATTACTGATTATTCTCCTTCTATATTATCTACTTCAGATGTAGATGCAAAGTTGTGGCACCAGAGGCTTGGCCACATGAGTAGAAGGGAATGACTATTCTTAAGTCAAAAGGTAAGCTTTCAGATTTGAAAAGCATAGATCTAGAATTATGTGAGCATTGTATTTTTGGGAAATAGAAGAGAGTGAGATTTTTCAAAACTGGGTCAACAAAGAAGAAGCACAAGTTGGAGCTTGTTCACACAGATGTGTGGGGACCAACTCAGGTAACTTCTATTGGAGGATCACATTATTATGTTTGTTTCATTGATGATACTACAAGAAAGGTATGGGTTTATTGGATAAGGAAGAAATCTGATGTTTTTGACACATTTAAGAAATGGAAAGCTTTAGTTGAGAATGAAATATGTTTGAGATTGAAGTGCCTTAGATCTGACAATGGTGGTGAGTACTACAGCAATAAATTCAATAGATACTATTCTATGAGTGGAATACGAAGGGAAAGGATGGTTCCAAGGACACCTCAGCAAAATGGAGTGGCTAAAAAGATGAATAGAACAATATTGGAGCGTGCACAGAGTATGAGGTTGCATGCTGGTATGCCCTTACAGTTTTGGGTAGAAGCTGTAAACACTGTGATTTACCTGATTAATAGAGGACCCTCTACTACTCTAGACGGTGAAATCCTAGAAGAGGCTTGGACAGGTAAAAAGGTATATCTTTCATTTCTCAAAGTTTTTAGTTCTGAAGCTTTTGTGCAAGTTGATAAAGAAAATAGAAAGAAGCTGGATGCCAAATCTATGTGGTGCACTTTTATTGGTTATGGCTCTGGAGATTTTGAATTTCGATTGTGGAATCTAGGAACTAATAAAATTATTAAAAGCTGTGATGTTATTTTCAATGAGAAGGTGATGGACAGTGATCAACTCAAGAAGCTAAATAATACTGAGCAGAGCAATGTTGATTTGGACGAGGTGATGATCCAAAATGAGCTCATGGGGAAAAATAATCACAGACAAGAAAACACAGACACTGACATTGGTCAGACAGGGACCAATGTCAATCGAACAGGAACTAACTTCGGTCAGACAGGAACCAACGTCGGTCATGTGGAACTAACGTCGGTCAGGTACAGACTTGGAGATGACCAAGATTGATCACTGATAGAGAATTTGTGCGGACATCAAGCAGTGTATGAGTCTCTAACACCCATAAATTGGTCAAAAAGGGTAAGTAAACCTCAAATTCATTATTCTACTTGTTACTCACTGATGGTGGAAAACTAGAGAGTTTTGATGAAGCAATGCAGGTAGAATCCCAAAAATAGTGGGAGCTCAGCATAAATGAGGAAATTGATTCTTTGAAAGAGAACCAAACATGGGATTTGGTTGAGTTGCTAGTGGGAAAGAGAACACTGAAAAACAAATGGGTTTACAGATTAAAGGAAGGTGAGATTGGACAAATGAGACATAAGGCCAGGCTGGTAGTAAAGGAATTGACACAGAAACCAGGTATTGATTTTGGTGAAATTTTTTCTCCTGTAGTAAAAATGACTTCTATTCGAACTGTATTGTCTTTAGTTGCTATTGAAGATTTGCATCTTGATTAGCTTGATGTTAAGACAACATTTCTTCATAGATATTTGGATGAAGAAATATATATGGATCAGCTGGAAGGTTTTGAGGTCAAAAGTAAGGAGAAACTTATGTGCAGGTTTAAGAAAAGCTTATATGGTTTTAAGCAAGCTCCTAGACAATGGTATTTGAAGTTTGATAGGTTTATGACTGAGCATGGTTTCAGTAAATGTCAATCTGACCATTGTGTTTATTTTAAGAGATTCTATAATGGTAGATATATTATCCTATTAATGTATGTAGATGGTATGCTTGTTGCAGGTTCACACATGCAGGATATTACTGAGTTTAAGGTAAAATTAGCTCACACATTTGCCATGAAATATTTAGGAGCAGTAAAGAAAATCCTTGGCATGAGTATTAAGAGAGACAAGAAAAATCATAGGTTGATTTTGTCTCAAGAGGATTATGTGAACAAGGTGTTAGAGAGGTTTAATATGCAGGATGCAAAATTGGTAAGCACACCTATGGGTGGACACTTCAAGTTGAGCAAAGAACAGTGTCTTAATTCACATGATGAGGTAGGGTACATGAGTAGAGTTCGATATGCTTCCACAGTTGGGATCTTGATGTATGCAGTGGTATGTACCAGACCTGATATTGCCCAAGCAGTGGGAGTTGTCAGTAAGTTTATGGCCAATCCAGGGAAAGAACACTGGAAAGTAGTTCAGTGGATTCTCGGATATCTTAGAGGGACCAGCAGTAGGCATTTATGATATGGAGGGTCAAACACTTCTCTACATGGGTATGTAGATGCACATATGGCAGGTGACTTAGATGGCAGGAGAAGCACCATAGGTTATGTTTTCACTGTTGGTGGAACGGCAATTAGCTGGATTTCAAAGTTGTAGAAGGTTGTTGCCTTGTCTACTATAGAGGCAGAATACATTGCAGTCACAGAGGCTAGCAAAGAAATGATATGGATGACACAGTTCATGGAAGAGTTGGGAAAGGAGCAAGAGAGTTACAGATTATACAGTGATAGTCAAAGTGCAATTCATTTGGCAAAGAATTCAGCCTTTCATTCAAGAACCAAACATATACAGCTTAGGTACCACTTCATTAGACAGGTACTGGAGGATGGTGAGTTGAAGCTGGAAAAGATCCATACAGATAAGAACCCTACTGATATGTTAACAAAGCTGGTAACAAAGGAGAAGTTGAATATTCATTCAACTTTTTTTGGTCTTCAAGATTGAGCTTAAAGATGGAGAAGCTAGAAGATGTTGATATACATGTACAAGTGCAGTTGTTTATCTCCAAGTGGGAGATTGTTGAGTTGTGGAGCTAAAAGCTTTACCAAATGAGCAAATGTAAGGTTGTTGTATTTACATAGTCACTGACGTCGGTCAAGGATCGACTGGAGGCTACTGATGTTGGTTATGGATCGGCTGACGTCGGTCATATACAGGTAGACAGGGACTGACGTTGGTCACCTGTGCATTCCAAAAGTCTATTTTCATGGCTGAACAGATTGTTTGCATGATAAGTTTAACAGTTGGTATTGAGTCCACATTTTTATTTTTGGTAGGACTGATTTGAACCTTTGATTAATAGGTATATCTAATGGTGGAGAATGCATAGCTCATGATCCCTAATTCTATATAATAGGGATAGATCTTCATAGCTTGTGTAAGGGAAAACACATGTAATTGTGAAAGAGAAAACTCTTGAGGGAAAGAGATCTATACATCTGAGAGGTGTGGAAGAAAGAGAGATTTATTCAATTGTATTTCCTTCTGGAAAAGTTTAATACAAGTTTTCATTGTTGCTTTTATATCTTATTCTTTGTTGATTCTGATTTCTAGTTACTTATTACTTCTAGTTTAATTCCATGTTTAGTTGCTTACACAACAGTAATCAATTGTTCCTGTTAGATCCTTACATTTATTACATGAACTCCTTTTACCCATTTGCTAGAACATGGTAAATTATTTAGAATGATTAAGGATTTCTTCTACCTTACTATGATAACCATTTTTATTATATTAGTAATATGCCATGGTGGGGTAAATCATTATGCTAATGATTAAAACCATCTTTGGGCAAATCATTATTTTGACCCATCCACCTTATAGGGGCAAATCACCTTGCCACTAATTATATATGCTTTTAGGAAAATTAGTATTTAAACCCTTGTGACTCCTAGACCATGTCATTTCCTTTTTTTAAGTTCCTATTCGTCGACATTGCTTGTTTCTCACTCACTTGAGGGGGCATCTAGGGTGCATCGATTGCCTTTTGGGGCATTCAACTTTTTAAATAAATGACATTTTCAACATAAGGACTTTTCATTATTTGAGAATATGTTATTGTGCCTTTGTATTTTAATGCCTACTCAAATAGGGACAAAATGTAGACACTCATCTTTGACCACATCCTTGTCTAATAAGACTTCATATTTATTTCTACCAAACGACATAAATTAAGCATATAAATCACTAAACATCCCAAATTCATTTGTACATTAGTCTTAAGTACATATAATTACATAAAATCATCAATATTTAGGTTATTATTATGTACATAATGATAACCTCTCACAAATTTATCACCATTCAGGTTGTAACTGAGCAAATTGACATTTTTGACTAATTAACCAGGGCACTTAACCCAATTCTAGAAATGACCAAAAGACTAAGCATAATTAATTAAGTAAATAAAATTAAGTGCTTAGTTAAATAATCCATGTTGAATTATTGAATATATAATTTCTAAAAATTAAAATTCAATAAATATCAAGAGAAATGAGGTCATGATGATGCCCTCATCCTCAAAGTTAATAATTGTAAAATAACAATATAAATGCCATCAAAATCAGAAATATTGATCCATTCCTCCATAAATTCATAATTAAAGATAACATTTATAGCATATGGACTCCCAATCCTAACCCAAGGTTAGCCTAAACATAATCATGACTAGTTTGGATTTAGTTTAAAAACTATAAATACAAGGTTTCACACTCACTTATAACAAGTTTGAAAAGACAAAATTATAATGTCAAATTGTTAAAGAGAGAGTTTCATTTCCAATACATGAAAAATATAAAACCAAAGTGAACAAAGGGGAGGTGCGTTCTAAAAGAAATGAGCATTGATAAAGACTCCATTGGACACAAGTAGAACACAAGCCAAATTTCATGCCAATAAGCATTTTAGATTGTCAAGGAAGATGAAAGCATCATTTTGTCTTCTTGTTGCCTTTTTATCTTGTTTGTTATATTTCTCCCTCAAATATCTAATCTTGGGAATGTTTTTTCATTAACTTATTTTTTTATGTTTATTCTACTAACAAGTGACTGAGGTATTTTCCCCTTAGATTCCTATTGCATATAGATAACACTTATTCCATATAATTTACACCTATACATGTAATTACATTCTATTTTAAATTTTCATATCAATGTACCAACAATGCAAAAAGATACATGTATTATATATTTAATAGTTTATTATTTTATATATATATATATATATATATATATATATATATATATAATAAAATTATTATTTATTTTTAGAATCTATATATACTATTATACATATTCTAATATTATATAATAAATAAATATTATTATAAAAAAACAATTAGTAATTTAGTAATTTATAAATATAATTATTATTTCATTATTACTATATTTATATATTTAAATATATAATGTTTATAAAACATAGTATTACTGATAGTATACTATGATAATATATATTTTAATACTAACAATATACATACCCTCACTTCAATCAACTATTACTTTAGAATTAGAATATTATTAATTAGTTATTTTTTTAGTTTACATCCCATGAAAGTTAATTTCATTGTTATGGAAAATCATGCATTATGTTTGTATTGTATAATATGGGGCTCATTTAACAATATAATATTATGTATAATATAATAATGTAATTTAATATTAATATCGATATATACATTATTGTTTGAAAGACAATAAACTTTCTCTGCATTGACATATGGATAACACTTATCTCATATAATCTATATGTACACATGTAACTACGTTAAATTTTAAATTTTAATGTCAATGTACCAGTAACGCAACATAATACATGTTAGTTATAGCAAAGCAAGGTGGTGACATCTTTGATTAATCATTTTCTATTGTCATGGGTGGAAGAGGACATCACAATATTTGATTTGATTGTAACAGGACTCCACGTCTCATGTAAAACTTAAATCAACGATGTAATATCGTTAATATTGGGACAAGATATTGAGGTCCTAAAGTCTATATTGTAACTTCCATTCATCAATGATTCTAATATATTAATACCTAGAGTAATTATATCATGCTTAAGAACATAAGAAAAACCATACTCACATTCTTGACTTGATGATCCCTAGGAAGATACATGTACAAAGTTGAATAACATGTCTCATCTATCACTACAATCTATATATTCTAATGAACTATTTTAATTACCTAATATAGGATTGAAACATGTGTCATTTCAATGAAAACATGTGTCAAATATCTAATGAGTCCTTTAAAAACATAGAAAATACACCATGCCTTAATTTATACAAGTCTCAAACTAAATAGATAAATGTTTTAATTATGTTAACTATATAAAACCTAATTAGATATAATATTATGTATAATATAATAATGTAATTTAATATTAATATCGATGGACACGTTATTGTTTGCAAGATAATAAACTTACTCTGCATTGGCATATCGATAACACTTATCCTATATAATTTATATGTACACGTGTAACTACATTAAATATCAAATTTCCACGTCAATGTACTAATAATGCAAAATGATATATATCTGTTATATCAAACCAAGGTGATGACATCTTTGATTGGTCATGGGTGGAAAGAGCACATCACGAGAGTTGATTTGATTGTAATAGGTCTCCACATCTCACGTAAAATTTGAATCAATGATGTAATGCCATTAATATTGGGACAAGATATTGAGGTACTAAAGTCTATCTTGTAGCTTCCATTCATCAATGATTTTAATATATTAACATGTAGAGTGATTACATCATGCTTAAGAACATAGGAAACACCATACATACACTCTTGACCTAATGAACCCTAGGAAGATACATGTATAAAGTCGAATAACATGTCTGATCTATTGCTACAATCTATAGCTTCCAACGAACTATTTAAATTACCCAATATAAAATTGAAATATGTATCATTTCAATGAAAATGTGTCAAATATCTAATGACTCCTTTAAAAACATAGAGAATACATCACATATCAATTCATACAAGGCTCAAACTAAATAGATAAATATTCTAATTATGTTTATTATATAAAACCTAATTAGATGACTCTAAAACCATTTAAAAAAAAAATGTAAATACTTTTTTAATCATAGAGAATACACCATATGTTAATTCATACAAATCTCAAATTAAATAGATAAATATTCTGATTATGTTAACTATATAAAACCTAATTAAATAACTCTAAAACCATTTAGATTAAAAAACAGAAGATACTTCTTTAATAAAAAATGCTCCTTATATAATTTAATTAAACGATAAGATATTATATTTTAATATATAAATATTAAATATTAAAAAAGACTAAAGATAAATACACATCCCTACGAACGTTCCTTACCCCTGCTAATAAATAAATATGAAAAAAAAACCAAAAACAAACACAACGACGACGTCGTTCAGAGAACGAATGCAGGGAACGGGAGGGCATAGTCATATGTGTTAGTACAAATGCTGGTTGCCTGTCTAAGTTCGATAGAAGCTTTCCAACCCCGACAGCTAAAAAGTCCAAATTTTAATGATTGGAAACAATTGCAGTTATCACTTTGCTCGCTGCAACAACTTCCCATACGGTGGAAGTAGGATCTTCTAGAAGTATTTCAATTATCTATTTTTTTAATTTGTAAAGCGTTCGCTCTCGGCGCCCACTTATAAATACTTTATTTCGAGATGACTCTTTTTGGGTTGTAAACTTTGAACATAAACTCCTTTTATAGGTAGTAAATTAACTCATCCCTCAAACATCCAAGAAACCACATGTTCTGTGTGGAAGTGACCGACAATCGATCGTTGGTAACAAACAACGTGTTGCATATGTTTTTGGGGAAAGTTGTGTAATCGAAATTAAATTTGATGATTGTATGAACTTTCTTTCCATTTTCACTTTTTACTTCAGATTTTATAAATGAGGAAAATTTGAGGGAATTGTCAATTTATTTTTTATATGATTTTATTTATTTATTCTATAATAAATAAATATATGATTTTTTTATTGTAAAAAATAGTCTTTTAATGTTTCTCTTTATGAAAATGAAGATACTAATTTTTGAATCATATTAGTTTTTGAAGATCAATGTTTAATATATAAAAATTAATTAATATGGAAGGTGGATTGTCAAATTAAATTCTTGGATATTATAAGGCATGATATCATGAATGATGGTTGAACTTATCAATCAGATAAATATTTTTTAATGATAATCCATTTAACATTGTCTTTCAAAAGTTAAGATACAAATTTAAAGAAAAATGAAAAGATAAAATATATTTTATTAAGCCGAAGGTATTTCACTATCATGTCTATAGGCTAGATTCATCTCGACATAAACTAGGTGCCAAATCTATGGTGGGGATGAAGTAGTGCAAAAAGCTCAATGACTTGCAGGTTCTTTTAATTACTAGCATGAACCCAATGTAGATTCGTATCAACATCTTAATATGTCATTCACATCACATTTAAACTTGGCAATGTGGACATGGTGTTAGATTTCACATCATTTTTATGTTGGTGTAGGATATTTATTATTCTATTTATTTGTTAAATAAATCAACCCAACACATTTAGCTTCAACTAACTTAGGTGTAACAAAGAGGTTAGGTGGGTGAGAGGATGACTTCTACCTCGAGTTTCACCTAGAGTTTAGCTAAGTGCCATTGTGAGTTCTCTTATGAGTTTCACAGTGAGTTACACTCAATCTAACTGTAAGTTCTCCTCTGAGTTAACTCCCCCACTCATTATTTATATTCCTCTTCACCAAGCAATCCATTAAGGAATTATTGTACATCTCCTTACATATTTCTGAATACAAGCAAGGTCATTGTTGCAAAATTCTTGTGTGCTCATTCTATTAGAAGATTACCTATTAGCCAATTCTATGATGGTATCGTAACTTTAGGTTTTGGATATTGGCTAGTTAGTTCACCTCAGCCATCCAAAAGGCCCAGGCATAGGAATCCCACCCAATGCTAATGTATATTGTTTGCATCAAAAACTCCCCTGCTTGTAGTGAAAATGACACATTCAAGGTATCCATCTCAACGCAAGTTCAATCCATGCTAACCATGAGAGAATAGATGGATCCCCTTCTCACCTCCACCATTTGGATTATCTTTGCCTCGTTGCCCAGTCTTATAGTGTGTGTACCTTATGGGACCACTACTAGCATATCACCATGTTGGTACCCACTCTTTATGTATTGCATAAAACCCTGGATGCACTAGAAAGGTAGCAAGTTCAAACTTAGGATCACCATTCCATTCATAAAATTTGGCTTTCGAGTGTACTCAAAGTTTTCAATCATTGGGCAAGCCATTGGAGTGTCCTATGTTCACATAGTCAACGTCCCCTTACTGTCAAACTACCTACATGCACAACCAAAATGTGCTATGCTGAGCATTTTCCTCTCTAAAACTCACCTTTCACTGCTTACAAAGTCCCCTAACGCCCTGCACCTATGCCATTTTTATAGCAACACGTGGTTTTGTAGTACCATCATGCATTTTTAAAGTTTGAAAGTTTTATTTAATTATATTACTAATGTCACTATGGTTATTCAAGTGGGTGATGAATGTTTTTAATGGCACTGATTTAATTTATGGAGGTAGGAATATGTATTGTGGGGTTGATATTTATTTTTACTTTTTTTATATAAAAACATTGTGATGGTTTTTTGATATAAATAAATAAGACTATATAAACACTTAAATCTCTCTCTCTCTCTCTCTCTCTCTCTCTCTCTCTCTCTCTCTCTCTATATATATATATATATATATATATATATATATATATATATATATATATATATATATATAAAGAGTGTTTTAAGTGTTTATATAGTCTTATTTATTCACCTATCAAAGAAGAAGGGTGAGGCTCAGATTGGTAGGAGGCCAATTCCCCCTCACAATCTAAACCATTGCATTCTATACTTTGTGTCAATTTTAATAACTGGTTCGGAGGCTAGGTCCAATCTCACCACAGGTTAGTTTTTCAATTTTTAGTGTAATTTTTATTAAATAGGTTTTGTTTATGGGAAATCTAAGCATCATCTTTTGTAAAAGCTCATGTTTTTTAATTTCCTAGACATTGGTGTTATTTTAATTATAAAACACAATAAATTTATAAAGTGCGATATTCAGTGGGGTTACATGTGCTATGGGACCTACTACTTTTTACATTGTACTTCATGTACCAATTCTTCACATGTAGATGCATTTTTAGTTATGTCAAACATCCCCATTATAATCATACATTATCCCTCATCACTCAATCATTGATTGCTTATTTAGACGTATTCTCAACTATGCCTGACATCCCATTCATGAGTGCTTCAGGGGTTTAGTTTAGTTTTTACTATACAATATTGTACTTCCTTGATGCCTTTTCACATTAATTATGAATTTGTTTGAGAGACTCCATAGGAGTAAGGTTGAATCTATGCTAGTGGTCATTTTTGGGAAGACCAATTATGCTTTATGGAGTGTATACATGCAATATTCACTCATAGATCAAGAACTATATGGATAGATTCTTGCTTCTATTGACCCAGGTTAATACAATGACTGTGTCAACTTTTATGACTATGTCTATAGTTATTTATTGATATGTGTTTCATGGTATCTAAACTACCATGTGGAGCACACAGTATGTCATTTCATCATTTGGTGTACAATCTAGAGTATTTTTGGTCATCCTACTTTGACCTACATCACACTTCCTCCAACTCTTCCAATTGTCTCTTCGGTGATTGTTGTTATCCTTCTTCTTGCTTCTTATGATGACACATCCATAGTGGATAATGTTCTTCTTTCTATCAATCCCCCACTATAAGACAAGATTCTGCTAGACCATAGGTGTCTCATTGTAGATTATACATCCATTCTTGTGTAGATTGTTGCTCTTCCATATGCTTTATAGACTTACATTTAAGAGGAATTTACTAATTTCAGTGAGAGTATACACATTAAGTGTATCAATGACTCATATGTTCCTATGGACTTTCATCTTACATATTTGAGGAATTCATTTTCATACCATTCTTCAGTTCCAACAATTATTGATCATTGATTTCCTCTTCCCATGGACATTCTTTTAATAAATGTTTCATGCCATTATTATTCTTTGTATGGAATGAGGGTACTTATAAACCCACATGTTCTCTCCCCTTCATTGTATGTTTCCTTATTACCATATTCTATAGTTAGTCCTATGATTTATGATCCAACTTTGGTACATATGAGTTGTATCAGGGATACTCTTGAGAATTTTACAGATATCTACATCATGATTCCTATCTACATTCCACTTGAGTGCAATTATATGATTTGATAAATCATGGTTTCTTTCTTTCGAAAGGAAGAGACAACATTTATTATAGAGGGACCCAGTACATCATTCACCATGTGACATTTTGCACTTACCTTCTCTATATTCTTTGTGGAGGCACACATCCTTCATATTTTTTAGGATATTGGGATCATTGCTATGTATTGGTTGTGTCCTTAAGCCTCATTGTTGGGACCTAATTTTATAGTCCACCTAAGCTATGCTTAAGGGGGTGTCAAAGTGGGGCTTTCTAGTCATACATTCTTTTATTTGTCTCTCTTTTGGGGTGGAGGCCTATTTCCAATGGGGTTTCTCCTTTTACTCCACCTTTTGAGAGTTGCATTGTATGTGGGTACCTCATAAGGTCTTTTTGTCGAGACCCATTTTTTATTTTCTTCCCACCTAAGATACGTTTAAGGGGGGGATGTTGGGGTAGGATATTTATTATTCCATTTATTTATTAAATGGATTATACCTAAACATTTAGCTTGAGCTTACATAGGTGTAACAAAGAGGTCAAGTGGGTGAGAGGGTGAGTTCAATGTTGAATTACACCTAGAGTTTAACTAAGTGCCATTGTGAATTCTCCTATGAGTTCTATAGTGAGTTACACTCAGTCTAAATTTGATGTCTTATCTAAGCTAACTCCCCCTACTCTTTATTTATATTCATCTTCACCAATTTATTATTGCAGAGTAGATAATTAGTAAGCAATGCATTGTAATAAATTAAGACAATTATTGGACATATTCTTGCATATTTATGAATACAACTTTAATCTTGAAAAGTTTTATATTACATTTAATTGTTGGTAGCTACTAGATCTTGTTTGACTTTTGACATGGACATTTTACATTAAACCAACAATGCAATGAATTTTCAATATAATGTGATGTTTAAGGCATGAGTGTTAGCTTTATTTAACATAATATATATGTTTAAATCTCCATTTTACCTATGTATAATACCCATGCATGAACATGAGGGTGAATTTTTTGGGGGTTTGTAATATAATCATTTATGAGAAATTACATATCATCTATAATTAATATAGTAAATATCCATTCTCTAATATTTAATTGAAACTACATGATTTAAACTCTATGTCTTGACCACCAATTCACTCCACACTTGATTAAAAAGAGGCTATCAATAGAAACCATAGTGTAGATGATAATTACCCTCAAAAAACCCTTTTATGGTATTTTTCAGTAAAGTAAATGATGTTTCCACCACAAATGTTTTATGTTGGTGATAAATATAATGTTAATGACTACTCCACCAGTATAGTAGAAAAAGATATGTGATATTAATATTAACTTCACTCCATCCACTATGCTTCTAATCATAGTAAGATGTTTTGATGGCTCAATATGAATGACATGTAATGATTATTCAATACGTACAACCTTTGAATGTAATTTTATATTGCTAGATTATTGTA
>JARHVA010002206.1:1997500-2027500 GCA_037957365.1 Torreya grandis
ACCACCTAGACCTATTTTTCTTTGTATGTCAAATTGATTTGAAATTTTATTTTAATGGTTAAATTGAGTCTCATATTTTTGGTCTTTACAAGGTTTACTTCAAGTCCATTCTTATAAAAAAATTACTCAATGTATCGCGTTGAATTTGAAGACCTGTAATGGAGTGTAAAACAAAACAATGTCATATGTGTATAATAAATAGTAATGTAAAAATTAAAGAGTCTACAACCACTCCTACCACCCAAAATTATGGAGATAGGGTCTTCAAATTCATCAAAATAAGTCCCAAAATGAGTACTTGTGAGTGGATAACCTTGTTTCACACCTATGATACTATGGCTATTATATGAAGTACCCATTTTGGTATGAATATGCCCAAAAATTACCTCATATAAATTCATTACTAGGAAAATTACTAAATCAAAAATACCCAAGTATCTAAACCTTTGAATCAAAAAAATTCTTGGTACTATATAAAATACCTTATGAAATCGTACAAAACAAAAATATACCTTCCTTTGATACACCAAAATACCCTTAACACAAAAATACAAAAACCACAACATTTGCATATTCTATGTAAGTTGTAATAGTCTCGGGGTCCTTTCATGTACACGCCCTATCACAACTATTTAACCTCATCTAATAATTGGTCCTTCTCCCTTGAAATGATTTTAATTATCCATTAGCATAATTATGCTAGATAAATCTATATAAAAGATGTTGAGAGATATCATTTTCAAGTCACCTATAATATATTATTAAAAATATAAATTTATTGATTCTAAACACATATATAATATTTAATATAATTTATTTTATAATTTATTATTTAAAATATATTATATATTATCATAGTGACATGTTACATAGATTCATATGTGTATCTATGTGGGCTTCTTTGAGTCTAATTCCTAAAATAATCTGCCATTATCCTTTAACATCACCCCCTAGCACACATTGAAATATTTAACAACTTTCATTCTTTCAAAAATTGAAATATTAGGAATCAATATTGGTTTCATTGTGGTGATTATAAATTATTTTAGTACGGGTTTGTTTGGATAATGACCTTCAAATTAAAAGTTAAATATAATAAATTTACATTTGGATATGTTGTTTCTATAATGATATTAGTGAATTCAATAATTTGAGAAAACAAATATTATTAATATTTTTTAATATCAAAAATTATGTCATAAAATTAAATTTAATGTGGAATGAAACTTTTTATTTTGTTGACATGGTGTTTAATAAGGGTTAGAACTAAACCTTGCCCCAAGAGTGAAATTTACATTATAAGGGATGTATGTTTATATTTTGATAAATTAGGTATTTTCAAAGTGAAAGAATGTAAATTGTTAGTCATATCACACTTAAAACTCATGACCCCATCCCACATTTTATTTAAAAAGTGTCAAGAAATAAAAATATGATATTTTTTTGTGAAGGTCATAGTAAAAATTGAGGTTTTGTGTTTCTTCATAGAATGCAACAATGCATTATGCAGAGAGGAGGCATTTTCCTTTACGGTGAGCATTCGTAATATTGAATTGTTGGATAAGGGAAAGCCCATATACAAAATACAAGTGGTGAAAGATATCGAGGTGATCTAGGTGGTGATGGTGAGGGGAAATAACAAGATATCTCAATGAGAGAGTAAAATAATCCTAGGAAAACACACTACAAAGTTCAATGATAGGTCACATCTACCAATGCAATTTGTAGCTTTCACCAAACTATTTCAATTATCTAATACATGATTGAAAAAAATGTTAGATATCCAACAACTATTTTAAAAACATGGAGAATGCACCATGTGTCAATTTGGACAAGTCAAAAAATAAATTGACAAAAAATATAACTATGTTAACCATATAAAACCTAATTAAATGACTCTAAAACCAATTAGATAAAAATGAAAGCTACATATTATATTCACATATGTGACATGCCACTAAAATTTGCATGTGGGTTTGGTTGGGATTCTTCAAGTCCATCAATTGAAATATCTTATCATTGTCTACCACCATCACCACCCAACTCAAGTTGAAATGTTTCATTAATTTCATGTTTTGTGTGGATTTTCGCTTCCCGTCCAAATGAGGTCAATAGTTATGGGTTTCTCATGAGACACAACTATTAGTTTACACTCTTTCTTGTAATCCTCAGATAATTTTACTATCATCCTAAGTCTGATGTCAATTGTGCCCAGTGAGAATATTGATTTTTTTCTCACAAGCGAGAATAATGAAGTTCTTAAGCATTCACTTGAGATAAGAGTTCAAAATGACCAATGTAGAGGAGAAGATGGCTTTCGTAATGATTATATAAGAAAAGACAATTTAAATGGAAAACATAATAGTCTATGTAGAAAAGGATGCAATTGGGTGATGAATAAAGAAGGGTATGTTCAAAGAGACTTTTATTTCATATATGAGTATGACCTGGAAAATGTATGACAAAATATACAAAGTAGAGGCATAAAATCATCTCTGGATGTGTAATTATTGTCATTGCAACAAACGATGATAATCAACTCTGATGATACATTCTTCTACCATTGACAATAAAAATGACCAGTAAAATATGTTAACTCTATATAAACTACAAACCCCTCTACAATAAATAAACGACATAATTTTTTTTAATAAATTTATTATAGTCCGAAATTCACACTTATGAATAATTCTTTAACATTTATTTTTATCAATAAAAAATATATAAATAAATTTAAGATATAAATAATAATATTACATAAATTTTAATTATTAAAATAAAAAATTACAAAAATAATTTCAAACATCCTAAATCCACTGATATATCATTAGTTAATCTCATGAAGGACATATAATATGATCTATATGTCAATTGCTTAGATCCCGTAAAAATTAATGATATTGATACAGTGAAAGGAGGATCTTCCAGAAGTATTTCAAGTATTTATTTTTTCCTATTAGTAAAGTGTACTCTTTCGGTGCCCAGTTATAGATAGTTTGTTTCGACATGACCTTTTTTATGCTGTAAAATTTTGTACATAAAATCCTCTTACATATGTAGTAAATTAACTCATCACCGACGTCATCCCTCGAACTTCCCAGAAACCACTGCTATTGGTGAGAAAATGTTTGGTACAGCTAAATTGGGTATACATCCATCAACATTTTCTCCAGTGAAAGACACGAAATCATGGAAATGGATCACTTTGGTTCACCTAAATTGAGTATATAGTAAGACATCCATCAACATTTTCTCTATATAGTAAGACATCCATCAACATTTTCTCTTGTGAACATCATGGGAATGGATGGTTATGAGTTGGAGCATGCTTTGGAGGCCATCTTCTCCTTCGTTCCCACCCTCGTTCTCAAATCTGCCATTCTCCTCAATATCCCTGACATTATTGCAAATGCAGGCCCCAATGCATCCCTTTCTCTTAATCAAATCGCAGCCAAACTACCCACCCAAACTCCCAATCTGCATTACCTTTCTCGAATCCTCACATATCTCTCTGCCAAGGGCGTTTTTATTCAATCCCAGTCCAGCGACAGCCCCTCTGATTTTCGATACGCACTCACCCATTCTGCACGGCGTTTCTACGTTAAGGACAATAATCCCTCCAGCCTTGTACCGCTTCTTCTCATGCAAACTCACCCTATCTTAATGGCGCCCTGGCACCATCTCCATGAATGTGTCCTTCATGGTTGCCACGCATTCGAGAAGGCTCATGGGAAAGACTTGTGGACGTATGGGAAGGACTACCCGCTAGTTAACAATGTGGTCAATGATTGCATGTCGACACTTACAAATCTGGGGATGGAGCAGATTTTGAATTGCTACGACGGTTTTAAGGAGGTGAAGACGGTGGTTGATGTGGGTGGAGGAAAGGGAACGGCTTTAGCGCACATAGTGAAGGCTTATCCGCACATCCATGGAATTAATTTCGATCTTCCTCATGTTGTTCAGACTGCCCAATCTATTCCAGGTCAATCCACTACTTTCCTTCATTAAATGTAAGAAAAGGCGAAATCACAGTCTAGTAAGGGTCATATGACCGAGTAGGGCCATGAACTTACCTATTGCAGGTTGATCCACTTTCTTTTGTTCACAATATTTTGTTATGCAGGTATCGAGCAAGTAGGTGGAAATATGTTCGAGAGCATACCCCCTGCAGACGCCATATTTATGAAGGTAAAAATGCAAATCAAAATCTCCTGTCCAATTTTTTCTTAGCCGTACTTATAAAACGACCTTTACTAAGCTTTGTATTTATTATCTGCATTACAGAACGTATTTATCGATTGGGACGAGGAGAGCTGCGGAAAGATACTTGAAAATTGCCGCAAAGCGTTGCCTGAAAATGGTAGACTCATATTGGCAGAAAATGTGGCAGTAGAGGAGACGAAGGCGAGCGATTCTCTTGAAATAGTTGGGGATCTGGTCATGATCGCACTTGCAAATGGAGGAAAAGGGAGGAGCGAAGAGGAATGGAGAAGGCTGCTTCAAAAGGCGGGCTTCAGTGTTGTGAAAATAAGGGGATTACCTGGTATATTTGCAAAGTTGAAGATTATAGAAGCCAGAAAGCTGTCACGCACGGTACAATAGTTTTTCTTTAATATCTCAAGCGCAGCCGCAAACAATGCCTTTCATATTAAATTAGCAGAACACCTTGCTTTTGGAAATCACTGCTGGTTTCATTGTGGCCACTGTCAATCAATGTTTCTCTTTTCCGTGCCATGCATGTAAAACGATTTTTTCAATAAATCTTACCTTTTTGATTTCATCCACAATACCATTTTTCCGTTTGATTTCACCCTAAATTCAATTTTGGCGCGGCCCTCGAAGCTCAGACTGGTACCTTTTTTCTTTGTCCATATTGGTCGACCTGTTACCTCCGTCTGATTTCTTTAAAAACTCGCTCACGCGCATATATAGAGCTCCATCGAGATTCAAATGGTTTAAAGAGATTTATATTTAAGATATTGAAGTTAATAGTTTTAAAGGTATTGTATTTATTATTTATTTAATATAACGTTTAATATTTATAATATATAAATAAATATGATATAATTTTGTAATAAAAATATTGAATAAAATAGAAAAATGTTATTAGTTCTTATTAAAGTAAAGAAATGTAATCAAAATTACATTGACCTATTCTTATTTAATAAATGAGAATGTTTAAAATATATATTATTAATAATTATGTTATTTTATCTAAGTTTTGATATATTAATTTTAAAATATTCTTTAGATGTTATTTAAATATATTCCTCTATTAACATGTATTTCTTACAATATTACAACTTTAAATACTCATTATTTTATAAGTAAAAAAATAGAATTAAAATTGAATAACTCATCATCATATCAATTAATCAATATTTTTTTCAGTTAATATTTAAAAGAATTATTTTCTTCATTTGATGACTAAAAGTCCTAATAGGGAATGTTGATGGGACTTTGACTATGAAATTATGCGTAGGATTGTCATTGTACATTGACATGACATATTTTGACATTTTAATTGGGATTTACCATCAGTACATTTTTAGCTTACACTTTTGTTAGTTATGTAAAAATTTTATGTTTTGGTTACCTCACAAATAAAAAGTTTTAAGTGATAGGAATGTACAATGAAGAAAAATTAGAAGTATGCAAATCTCAACTACATCTTTATAAAGCTTGCCAGATATATTTATTTGTGGAGGACACTTGATATTATCTATATATCATCATGTATATTTTATTTCATCCACAAATTTTCCATTTGCTTTCGTTTGAGCCATGTTGTCATTTGTGTAGACATGTGCACTTTATAAGGTGGGACCTTTTAGCCAAATTTGGCTACCATAGGGGAGTCTAATTCAAAAATTTACTCCTTATCATTCTAGATTTGTTGATATCCATCTAAGTTCTTGTATTGGTCATTAATAGTATAAAGATGATAGATAGTGTGTCTTCCTTGGAAGCATACAAAACCTTCTAAGATGGTCTAGTTAGTAGCAGTGTCAAGGCATTTTAATTTGTCATCAAATGGTCATTTATTATATTTTGCTTGCAGTTATTAAAGTTTAAGATTCTTTTGGAAATGTTAAGGTAAAGTTCTTTCTATGTTGTTAAATGCTTCTAATATATTTTCCTTGCAAAAGTCATTAATGCTAATGTGAGAGGGGATTTATTGTGAATTCTAAATATGTTTAGAGGGTATTTTGATGTATTATAAGTTTTCATGCTATGTCGAAGGTTAATAAGTCACTTTAAACCCTCTCTATGCATCATTAACATGTTTAAACTTGTCAAAGACTAGTTTAAAGTCCCCAAATTAGAAATTATGTATAAAATCACTTGGAAATGACTTTGGAGGAGTTTTTTTAACATGGAATGGGTAGGCACACTTCATATTATGATATTTTCATGCTAGAAGATACAATGATTGCACTTATCAATAGTTATAACATGTCTATAATGGGCTATAAAAAGGTCTAAAGGATATTTTAAGGAATTTTTAGGTGTATTGTATATTATTTTAGGTGTGTCAAGGATAAAATAGGTTTGAAGAAGCTTACAGAGATCTAAATAAAGAAAAAAACACTTCATCTCCTTCATCAAGCTCTTTGCAAGCTAATGAAGGCTAGTTTCAAATGTTCAATTCATACACATGAGAGAGAAGTAGGAGTAAAGCTCTTATGGGAATATAAGGACCCTAATGGAATTCCAAATCATTCCTAAATTCCTTGAATTGAGGCCCCCATATCTATGAATAAACATTAAGAATGAAAGGGTCTCTTAAACCCTAGTAAACCCCAAGGATTAAGTTTATTCCTCAAAATTGACAGATTGAAGCTCGGTGGGTGATTCCCAATGGTTATATGATGTTTTTGAGTGTATATAAGATACCAAAAATGTTAAATCCAAGATGAAAATATCTAATTAGGTCTCCTTTGGTAAGAAAAATGCATAATTTGTTGTGTCCTAGTGAAATAGTCAAGGTTTTGAGAGATTAAAAGGGTGAAATATATAAATGAGGCTCATTCCAAAATCTTAAGTAGCCTACATAAATTATCAGCACTCAAAAAAATTAGTATAAGGTCCTCCAATTCAATGATAATCCAAGTGTGATGAGAGCAGGCCTCATAGATTTTTGGCTATGTTAACATTTTCCTTTGCTCAAATGTTAATGGAGAAGATGCATGGAGGGGAATGTACCAAGGGATCATAGGGGACCCTTTTTCCCTTAAAATTGATTGTGGAGAGAGAGAGATAAAAGCCTTAATCTCTATGAATGATCATTAAGATAGTAAATCACTCTTAGGTTGCCAATAAGCCAAAAAAAAAAGAACCTGGTGAAGAAAACACATTCTTAAATAATTCAAATACTCCTGAATGGACTTAAAATCATTGATAATATTATTTTAGATACCTGAAGATGATATTAGGGTCATTATATAACACATGTGAGGTAAAATTAGTAATAAAATTGGCCAAGAAGGCTTGCTACATGTTTATTTGTATGTATATGAGCATGTTGAGATCCTTAAGATAGTGTATGAGTCTCTTAAATCTATGTATCATCATTTAAGAGAAGTGTAAGGGTGTTAATAGTTTCAATATCCATCTCTAAAGTCTTCCACACCTATATTGAGGGATATCAAACATCAACTAGGTGTTAAGAGTGAAGGATATGGCATAATTTTGCAGGGTTACAAGCCTATATCAAAATATAAGGATTTAGTTCATTAATACGTAGAAAATTTGAATGAAAGGTTGGTCATAATCATAAAATATAGAATTTATACAAGTTTATAATTAATCATTACCAATCAAATATGAGGATCATAATGGTTTTTTGATCTAAAATCCTACTTGAAGTCCATACCTACATGCCTACCTATAAGAATATAAAGATAACATGTAGGTTATTATGATTTTGATCACCATGAAGGTCTCTTAAACATTTTAAATTTAAAAAAAACTCTCCAAAAACATTAAGTAATCTCATCAATATCATTGACAAGGTTATTTCAATAATATGGGATGTTTGTTGTTGTGATAGTCACATAGTGAGCCCTTACAATTAACAATCAATCTGAGGTATAAAAGATTGGATGGTGAGTCTAAGAACCTAAGGTGTATCGAAAATCATGTGTAAAGGTATTATATGACCTAAAAAACCTTCACTATGTTCATTAGGCTTTCAAAGAGTTCTAACACGCCTTGAGGAGCAGTATACAGTCTAAAAACACCTACAATCCTATCATATACCTAAATGTGGAAAAGTTTAAGGTTATGGTGTTGGATGGAAGGTAAAGAGGTGTACAAGTTCCAAAATAAGAAGAATAATGTATTTAATCTTACCAAAATCATAAATAAGGATTGATCAAACTAAAAGAGCTCTTTTTAGTAAGCCTAGTAGTCAAGAAATTTGATGGTGTTATGGGCCTATTAACAAGTTTCAAGTTCACCTTAAATAATTAAATAATATGCAATGTTGAGATTAAGGTTATAATTTTGAATGGGAAAGTAAGGTATGGGGAAGGCATTAAAAACCTTAGAAGTGCTGAGGATGATTAGATAAATGATGTAAAATGACATAAGACACCTATAGCTAGGACACATTCCTAAACAAATACACAAAATTATGGAAATGAGTAGGTTAGATAGATTTTGAGATTAATTAGGAAAAAATAATGGTTGTAAGTGATGATAAATCTTGGGTAAGACCTAAATTAAGTTTTATTTTTCCTTGAAACACCTTGAAAATCCCTCCATGTAATTTTATTTACTACTCTCACCCTACTCAGGCCTATGTTTTTGCCAACTAGGGCAAGAAAGCTTGAAACTTGCTTAAATTGAGTTTTAAGCATTGAAATGAATTGAAAATTCACATGTAGACCTTGTTTAATGTGACCTAGAGTATTTTATATTTTTTGGAGCGGTATTGTATGGACTTGTATGGTCTCCAGTACTATAGGCTTACATTAGGCATAATTAGGAAAGATGGAGGTTAAGAAAGTAGGTCTACCTTGAGAGTTAGATACTAAAATTTTGGGTGAAGTTGTAAGGGGGTAGTGAGTAATAAAATTTAATTTAAATTTCCCTATAATTTTTATAGATCTTCCAAACCTTGGATGTTTGCATCTAAATAAGGCTACAAGGAAGAGGTCTTCTTAGAACAAAACATGAGAACTATGATAGAGATTGCATAAAAAATGTGAAAAAATGATTGGATTAGGACATTAAACATATATCTAATGAAATATAAGTCGTTAGACCTCAATATATGAATCTTAACTTCAAAATCACTCCAAATGGGTAGCTTCTAGAATGATGGATGAGTCATGAAGTAGAATGATGATATCTTATGCCAGCTTGATGAAGAAGATGATCATTTCAAGATGACACACATTGAGGGGATTTTTATGAATATCCTTTGGTAGTTTTACTATTTATAAATCACTTTTCCATAAGATGACACTTATCATAGACCTCTCCTATACCTCTCTTCTCTCTCTTTCTCATTCTCTTATATATGTATGGCCTATTTTGGCTTGTAAATGCATCCTCCCACTAGGATTATGGCATATCCATGTTCTTTTGTATGCCTATTGATCCATAATATGACATTTTTACCTTCTTATATGGTTACTTGTAGTGTGAAGCAATAAATGGTTGATCTAAGTAAGTGTAGACTTAGCTCACCTTTTCTTGTTGTTCTATTATTATTACCTTATTGTAGTTTGTTTCTCTATTACAAGTTATGAAGAGTGTCATCCGTGGTTATAAGTGGATTAAAAGTGACAAACATATTCCCTTTCACTCTCACATTGCCTTGCCTCTTTACAAAACATTGATATGATAGATTTTTTTGGGATAATTGTATGTTTATAGTGGTTCTATAATTCATAGTGCACATGTAGATTAGTGGTAGTGGTCTTAAATTTTGGTGTATCACCTCCCCTTTAGTTTATAGTTTTCTTTCTCCCCTTTTCCTTGTAATATAGTAGAGTAGTGACTGGTCCTACATGATACATCAAGGGAGATAGCCCTATCTAGAGGTTCTCTTTAGATATAAGGTCATCCAAAATATTTAGAGAGATCTCATGCTATCACTTAAGTGAGGAGGCCAGAACAACCTACTCAAGGGTGAAACTTTTGATGATAATAGTTTTGGCATGTCTTGTGGGACAAGAGATATCATCCATGAAAGAGTTATTGGTGTTTCTCTTCAATGCACCAACCTTTAGAGGCATGAACACAAACACCAATTATGATTCTAAGCACATTCAGTTGGTTTTAGCATCCCATGTATTATTTCAAGAAATTACACCTATTTTTATTTTCTCATGAGGTTTCATGGCTAAGTTTGGAGTTAATTTATATTTTACTCAAGTAGCTAAGCCATATCAATCTTATGTTGATCTTTACAAGTAGCATGTTGATCCTTTCCAGTAGCCTAATGAGTCATATCCACCATATGTTGATCTATATAAGTCCTAAAATGACCCTACTTGATGTCCATATCACTCTAGATATCCATATGACCAGGCTTGCTACCAAGAGTGATAATCTTCCTCCTCTCTTCATCAACCTTACCAAGCTTGTCAACATTCATATTAGTCATATCAAGCTTACCATTAGCAAGAACTAAAATATAAATAGGAGTGTGTAGCTAGGCAAATGCAATCTATAAAATATAAATCCTCTCAACTTCTCATAAATATGTTGAAGAATGAAATGAAAGTGAAAGAGATATATAGAAGTGTAGAACTTGGCCATGTTATCTTTTTTTCATATCATTCAAATGTTAATGGAATAATTATGGTTTCTAATGTGTGAGTTGGTAGTTTTTGAGGAAAAAACCCTACATATCCTAGCCAATGAAAGGCTTGAAATAATATATTTAAATCAATGCATGGAGGATATGCTAGTATAATGGGAGAAGCAAGAAGTACTACTCCACATTAGCCTTATTTTTCTCTTAACTTGATCCAACTTGTAATAAGCCATAAAAATTCTTGATTGTATGAAATACTCACCCATTTTTCCTCAACCTCTACATTCTCTCCCTCAATAACCTTCTCCCATACTCATCCAAAATAAAAAATTTGAGGACAAGCCAAGGCAATTTTTAATCTTCCCAATCCCTTCATACACCACTCAAGTTGCAACACGAAATCAAGAGGAAGTTCTTAAGTTCAAGGTTAAAAGTAGGAAGTATGTGGTAGAGTCATTGGGGAAGAAGTATGTAAAATGCCTAGACTTGGAAATGGGAGCCAAAAAGGAACATTTGCCTATTTAAGCCCCACCCCTCCCTCCTCAAGAACCTAAAACCTTCCCATCATGGAGGTCAATTCAATAAAGTATCCACAAGAATAAGGAAGCCTTTATTAATAAGGTTGAAGATCAAATCCAGGTACCATCTATCTCTCTTAAAGAGCCCCAAACCTTCCCATCATGTAAGTTTATCCAAGAAGGCATCCAAAATAAGAGATAAGTCCCAAGATTTAAGAGTGTTTACGAAATCCACAAGCCAATTCATGAACCTATTCATCCAAATCTATCAAATGAAATATTTTTTGTTTCCCAATAAATCTATTTTATAATATATCTAGTTTTATGGAGGATTTATAGGTATTAGCATGAAGAGACTAATGCTCTAATTGAACATGATGAGGAATATTCAAGTGAACATGATGAAGAAGTCATTATTGACACTCCCATGGGTGAAGAGAGGAGAAAATTAAGATTAAAATATTAAGGGAAAAGTGACCTTGATGATGTTGCAACATAATTTGAAGGAGAAACCACTCTTGAAGATGAACAAATCTCAATTGAGATAGTTGCATTAGTTGCCTACCTAGATAGTCATCTCAATGAGATCATGGATAATCAAGAACAATAATTATTAGATCCTCTTAATGAATTTGAACAATTAGCTAAAATAGAGGTGCATTTGGATATCTTCAAATATGTTTTAATTGGTAAAGGATAGGTAGAATCTTATCTTGAGTTCCCTTATTTGTTTGGGAATGATGATCTTCTTCATTATTGAAAGGAAGAAATAATGAAATTGACACCAAATGAACTTGAAGACAACAAAGAAAACAAAATACAATAAAATGACTTTAGTTTCTTCATCCAACAAAAGGAAGAATACTAGGTTGCAGCTAGTCTTGAAGTGGAAGACCTCTCAAGTGGGTAGGATGAGGTATTGAGTAGGATTTAAATGGATTTATTAGTAAGAATAAAAACTAGAAGAAGTAGAATTTCAAATACAACATGATCACATAGAGGAGTTTTAATCTCTTTATAGTCCTATGTCTCTTAAAGAGAAATATGAAGATGTATTTCAAGCTGGATCACTTCAAGAGACTCTTCAAGTAGATGATGAGGATATGTGGAAGTAGTATTTGGATTTTTGTAATGAATTTGAGGATCTTAAATGGTCTATATATATTATTGGATAGATTGAATATGATTTTTAAGCCACTCTCCTCCTTTTAGAGAAATGTGAGAACCCCCAAGAGGCTATTCAAGACAAAGCACACCATTTCATGGAGACACTAGAAGCCAAAGTTAATGTTTCCCCTATGTTTGAGGTGAATTCAAACATTAAATATCAACATGAGAGGATTAATTGGCCACAATATGATTATGTTTTCATTGGAAACATATTTGATGTTGATAAGTCACTTGAGAGTAAGCTAAAGGAGCTGAAAAACAAGAGTTGTATTCCATCAAACACCGTAATCAAAAGCCAACATGTTCTAAATAATTGTCCATCTCATGAAGGATGTGATTTAATAAATTTTCCATTTGATTAAAGAGGAAAATGTCTTGAGGTTATTTTTAGTTGGTAGTGTTGTGATTTATTTTCCCTGAGTTTTTTGTACCACAAGTGTGAGTGTCTTATTTTACTGCATTTTTCTTGTTTTTTATATGTTTTGTAGGTATATCAGTTGTATTTACTTATTCAAGGTATTTTAAATAAAATTTAAGGTCTAATAAAGTCTATATTTAAGTGATGTGTGACTCCATAGCTTAATGGAAGGACTAGGTAACCGGTATAAGGTGCACAATAGGCATGTAATTCTAGGAGGTCAATAAAGATGTTAGCCAAATTTGGCTACCATAGGGGAGTTTAATTCAAAACTTTGTTCCTTATTATTCTATCTTTTTTGATATCCATATAAGGTCTTATATTAGTCATTAATAGTATAACGATGATAGATAGTGTGTCTTCCTTGGAAATTTAAATAAAACTTCTAAGATGGTCTAGATAGTAGTATGGTCAAGTAATTTTACCTTATCATCAAATGGTCATGTCCGACTTGTGTTTATATAATTTTAAGGTTATTTTTTAAAAATTAAGGTAAAGTTGTTTGTATATTGTTTAAGCCTTATAATGTATTTTCCTTGCAAAAGTCATTAATGCTAATGTGAAGGGGCCTCTATTGTGAAATCTAAACATGTTGAGAGGGTATTTTGATGTCTTAAATGTTTTCATGCTATGTCTAAGGTTAGTAAGTCACTCTAAAACTTCTCTATGCATCATTAACTTGTTTAAACTTGTCAAAGACTAGTTTAAAGTCCAAAAAAGTGGAAATTACATAGAAAATAACATGGAAATAATTTGTGAGGAGGTTTATAATGTCGAGTTGGTAGACACACTTCATAATATGAATTTTTGATGTCATAATATATAGTGATTGCACTTGTAAGTAGTTATAAAAAAATTTAATTAGGCTATTTAAGGGCCGAAAGGACATTTTCAAGAATTTTTAGGTGTATGTATTTTTTACCAAGTGTGTTAGGGTTAAAATAGGTTTGATCAAGATTGAAAAGGTCTAAAGATAGTAAAAAAAACTTCAATTCCTTCATCAAGCCCTTTACAAGCTAATGAAGGTTGGTTTCAAATATTAGGTTCATGCACATGGGAGAGAAGTAGGATTGGAAATATTAGGGGAATATGATGACCCTAATGAACATTTGACTCATGGCTATATTTTTTGGAGTGAGGCCCTTGGCTCTATGAACAAACATTAAGAATAAAAGGTTTTCATATACCATAGTAAAACATACAGCTTTATTTTCTTCTTTAAAATGATAGTTTGAAGATCGATGGGTGATTTCCAAGGGTTGGATGATGGTGATGAGTGTATTTAAGATAAATATAGTGCCAAATATAAGATGAACATATCTGATTAGGTCTCCTTTGGTAAGCAAAGTGATAATCTATTATGTGTTAGTAAAGAGTCAAGGTTTTGAAGTGTAAAATACATAGCTAAGGCTCATTATAAGATATAAAGTATCGTAAAAAACATATAAATAATCCATATAATTTGTATAAGATACTTAAATTCAAAAATATTCCAATTGTGATGAAAGGAAACCTCATATAAACCCTCTTTGACTATATCAACATTTTCCTTTGCTCAAAAGTTAATAAAGAAGATGCATGAAGAGGAGTAAATTTAGGGATAATATGGGACCATTTTTTCCTTTAATTTATGGTAGAGATAGATATATAAAAACCATAATATATATTAATGATAATTAATACTATAAAGCACTCTTAAGCTATGAAGAAGCCATAAAATAACCTAATGGATAAAACATCTTCTTAAATAACCCAAATACTTCTCAATGGAATTGAAATCATCGTTGTGATACTTTAATGTATCTAAGTATTATATTTGGGTTATTATATAACATGTGTGAGTGAAAATTATAAATGAAATTGGTTTAGAATGCCTATTACGTGTTTGTTTGTATGTATTTGAGTATGTTGAAATCCCTAAGATAACGTACAAGACTCTTCAATATGAATATAATAATTAGAGAGAAGTGTAAGGGTGTGAATAAATTTAATAAATATATCCAAATCATTCCACACCTAGCTTTGGGTATTTCAAATAACAACTAGGTGTTAGGAGTTAAGGAAATGGCATAATTTTGTAAGGTTGCAGGCCTAGATTAGATTATAAGGATTCAATTCATGAGTATGTTGAAAATTTGAATTTATTTTTGGTAAAATAAACACAAAATATAACTAATAAATGGTTATAATTAATCATTATCAATCAAATATGAGGATCATAATGGTATTTTGATGTAAAACCTTACCTTCAAATACGTACATATATGCCTACATAAAAGAACATAAAGAGAACATGTAGTTTATTATGATTTTGATCAACATTAAGGTATATTAAACATTATAAATTTATAAAAAACTCTCCACACACCTTTATTAATCTTATAAATATCATTATCAATCTTATTTGAAGAATATGAGGTGTTTGTTATTGTGACAATCACCTAGTGAGCCCTCATGCCTAAAAACTAATCTAAAGAGGTATAAAAAATTTGATGGTGAGTCAAAGAACTTGAGGTGAATTATAAATAAATTTTAAATGTATAATAAGACTTAAAAAAAATAAACTATATTAATTAGGCTTCAAAAGTGTTCTAACACACTATGAGGAGCAATATATAGTCCAAAAACACCTACAAGCCTATCATAGGCCTAAATGACGAAAAGGCCACGGTTGTGGTGTTGGATGGAAGGTTAAGAGGTGTAAATATTTTAATATAATAGGATTAAGGTGATTAGTATTATAAAAAACATAAATAATTATATATAAAACTAAAAGAGTTCTTTTTAGTAAACCTAGTAGTCAAGAAATTGAAATGTGTTACATGCATGTTAAGAAGTTTCAAGTTCACCTTCAACAAGAATAAGAAATATTATAATTGAGGTTATATGTTTATATTGGAAATTAAGGTATGTTTAAGCTATGAAAAACATTATAAGTGATGAGTATTATAAGATAAATGATGAAAAATGACATAAGACTCCAACCAAGATAGTCCCAAAACATGCTCATAATTGTTGAAATAGGAAAGTTAGAGAGATTTTGAGATTGGTTAGTCAAAAATAATTGTTTAAATATCTAATTAATGTTGTGTAAGACCTAAATAAAGTTTTATTTTCATTTGAAACACCTTGAAATTCCCTCCATTAAAATTTATTCTTTCTCAACCTACTCAGGCATGTGCCTTTGCCAACTAGGGACATAAAGCTTGTAACTTGCCTAAATTGAGTTTTAAGCCATGAAATAACACAATTTTTTTTCAAAAAAACCTTGTTTAATGTGAAATAAATTAATTTTAAGGTTTTGGAGTGGTACTATATGGCCTTGTATGGTTTCTAATAATGCGGGGTTACATTAGGCGTAATTGGGAAAGAAGGAGGTTGAGAAAATGGTCTACCATGAGAGTTAGATTCTAAAATTTTGTTTGGAGCTATAAGGGTATAATGGGTAATAAAATATAAATTTAGTTTCCCCAAAACTTTGTGTGTGTGTGTGTGTGTGTGTGTGTGTGTGTGTGTGTGTGTGTGTGTGTGTGTGTGTGTGTGTGTGTGTGTGTGTGTGTGTGTGTATCCTAAACCTTGGATATGTGTGTCTAAATATGGCTACAAAGAATATGACTCCCAAAAGGAAAACATTAGAACTATGAGAGAGATTGCATAGCAAATGTGGAAAATTGATTATATTTAAGAATTAAATAGATTTACAATGAAATATAGGTATTTAGACCCAAAAATATTAATTTTCAATTTAAGATCACTCCAAATGGGAAGTTTCAATAAGGATGGATGAATCATGAAGTAAAATGATGATCAGCTATGCCACCTTGAAGAAGCAGAGGATCATTCCAAGATGAAACACATTGAGGGGAGTTTCATGACAATAATTTGATAGTTTTAATAATTTTAACTCACTTATTCATGATTTGACACTTGTTATAAGCCTCTCATATTCCTCTTTTCTCTCTCTTTTTCATTATTTTGTATATGTATGGCCTATTTTGTCCTATAAATCGATCCTTCCACTAGGAGTATGGAATATCCCTTCTCTTTTGTATTCCTATTACTCAATAATATGACTATTTTACCTCCTTATATGGCTATTTGTAGTGTGAATCAATGAATGGTCAAACTAGGCAAGTTTAGACTTAGCTTACCTTGTCATGTTGTCCTATTCTTCTTGCCTTCTTGCAGTTTGTTTCTCTATTTTAGGTTGTGAAGAGTTTCATCATGGGTTATAATTGGATTATAGGTTGAAAATAGATTCCTTTATACCTTTACATTACCTTAACTCTTTGAAAATCATTGATGTGGTAGGTTCTTTTAGGATAAGTGTATGTTTATGGCAGTTGTATAGGTCTTAATGCACATGCAAATTAGTGGTAGTGGTTTTAAGATTTGGTGTATCACTTCCATTTTAGTATATAATTTTTGTTATCCTCTTTTCCTTGTAAGATAGTAGAATAATTATTAGTCATAAGCGATACATCAAAGGAGCTAGCCTTGTCTAGAGCTTATCTTCAACTATAAGGTCACCCACAACCTTTGTAAAGATTTAATCCTATCACTTAAGTGAGGAGGCTTGAAAAACCTCCTAAAGGGTGAAAATTTTAATTATAATACTTATGGAATACCTGGTAGGATAAGAGATATCATCTATTGAAAAGTTATTAGACTTGTTCTTTAATGCACTAACCTTTAAAGGCATGAACACAAGAACCAATGGTGACTTTAAGCACATTCAATTAGTTTTAATAGCCCAAATATTCTTTCAAGTAAGTACTCATTCTATTGTGCCTTTCTAATGAGATTTCATGGCTAAGTTTGGAGTAGATTTATGTTTTAATAAAGTTGATGATCCATATCAAGCTTATATTGATCCTTACTAGCAGCCTAATGAGCCATATCATCCCTATGTTGATTCATAACATTCTTAAAATTAACCTACTTTCCATCTATATCACTCTAGCTATCCATATGACAAGTCTTGGTACATAGAGTGCTACTCTTCCTCCTCTCTTCATCAACCTTACTAAGCTTATCAAACTTCATATTAGTCCTGTGAATCATGCCATTAGCAAGAGCTAGGATATAAGGAACACTGTATAGATATAGAAATTCAATCTAAGAAAGAGAAAAACTCTTCATTGCTCATGCAGATGTTAAATAATGAAATGATAATGATAAAGATAGATAGAAGTGTAGAACTTGGCCAAGTTATACTTATTTATATCATTCAAAATTTAAGGGAATCATTATGATTTTCAAGGAGTAAGTGGGCATCTTCTAAGGAAAGAAACTAATAGGTTATAACTATTTATATCATTCAAATTTTTTTGTGTGTTTATTTAGGATTATTCAAGTCCATCACTTGAATAACCTATTATTTTCCCTCACCATTACAGCCCAACTCACCTTGAAATATTTCATTTCCTTCATGTTCTATATTGCTTTGCCCTTCCGTTAAAAATGGGGTTGATAATCTTGAGATTTTCATGAGACACTAATAGTAGGTTGTTGCCTTGTCTACTATAGAGGCAGAATACATTGCAGTTGCAAAGGCTAGCAAAGAAATGATATGGATGACACAGTTCATGGAAGAGTTGGGAAAGGAGCAAGAGAGTTGCAGATTATACAGTGATAGTCAAAGTGCAATTCATTTGGCAAAGAATTCAGCCTTTCATTCAAGAACCAAACATATACAGCTTAGGTACCACTTCATTAGATAGGTACTGGAGGATGGTGAGTTGAAGCTGGAAAAGATCCATACAGATAAGAACCCTATTGATATGTTAACAAAGCTGGTAACAAAAGAGAAGTTGAATCTTCATTCAACTTTTTTTGGTCTTCAAGATTGAGCTTAAAGATGGAGAAGCTAGAAGATGTTGCTATACATGTATAGGTGCAGTTGTTTATCTCCAAGTGGGAGATTGTTGAGTTGTGGAGCTAAAAGCTTTACCAAATGAGCAAATGTAAGGTTGTTGTATATACATAGTCACTGACGTTAGTCAGGGATCGACTGGAGGCTACTGATGTCAGTTATGGATCGACTGACGTCGGTCATATTCAGGTAGACAGGGACCGACGTTGGTCACCTGTGCATTCTAGAAGTCTATTTTCATGGCTGAACAGATTGTTTGCATGATAAGTTTAACAATTGGTATTGAGTCTACATTTTTATTTTTGGTAGGACTGATTTGAACCTTTGATTAAGAGGTATATCTAATGGTGGAGAATGCATAGCTCATGATCCCTAATTCTATATAATAGGGATAGATCTTCATAGCTTGTGTAAGGGAAAACACATGTAATTGTGAAAGAGAAAACTCTTGAGGGAAAGAGATCTATACATCTGAGAGGTGTGGAAGAAAGAGAGATTTATTCAATTGTATTTCCTTCTAGAAAAGTTTAATAAAAGTTTTCATTGTTGCTTTTATCTCTTATTCTTTGTTGATTCTGATTTTTAGTTACTTATTACTTCTAGTTTAATTCCGTGTTTAGTTGCTTACACAACAGTAATCAATTGTTCTTGTTAGATCCTTACATTTATTACATGAACTCCTTTTACCCATTTACTAGAACATGGTAAATTATTTAGAATGATTAAGGATTTCTTCTACCTTACTATGATAACCTTTTTTATTATATTAGTAATATGCCATGGTGGGGTAAATCATTATGCTAATGATTAAAACCATCTTTGGGCAAATCATTATTTTGACCCATCCACCTTATAGGGGCAAATCACCTTACCACTAATTATATATGCTTTTAGGAAAATTAGTATTTAAACCCTTGTGACTCCTAGACCATGTCATTTCCTTTTTTTAAGTTCCTATTCGTCGACATTGTTTGTTTCTCACTCACTTGAGGGGGCATCTAGGGTGCATCAATTGCCTTTTGGGGCATTCAACTTTTTAAATAAATGACATTTTCAACATAAGGTATTTTCATTATTTGAGAATATGTTATTGTGCCTTTGTATTTTAATGCCTAATCAAATAGGGACAAAATGTAGACACTCATCTTTGACCACATCCTTGTCTAATAAGACTTCATATTTATTTCTACCAAACGACATAGATTAAGCATAGAAATCACTAAACATCCAAAATTCATCTGTACATTAGTCTTAAGTACATATACTTACATAAAATCATCAATATTTAGATTATTATTATGTACATAATGATAACCTCTCACAAATTTATCACCATTCAGGTTGTAACCGAGCAAATTGACATTTTTGACTAATTAACCAAGGCACTTAACCCAATTCTAGAAATGAGCAAAAGAATAAGCATAATTAATTAACTAAGTAAATAAAATTAAGCGCTTAGTTAAATAATCCATGTTGAATTAATGAATATATAATTTCTAAAAATTAAAATTCAATAAATATCAAGAGAAATGAGGTCATGATGATGCCCTCATCCTCAAAGTTAATAATTGTAAAATAACAATATAAATGCCATCAAAATCAGAAATATTGATCCATTACTCCATAAATTAATAATTAAAGATAACATTTATAGCATATGGACTCCCAATCCTAACGCAAGGTTAGCCTAAACATAATCATGACTAGTTTGGATTTAGTTTAAAAACTATAAATACAAGGTTTCACACTCACTTATAACAAGTTCAAAAAGACAAAATTATAATGTCAAATTGTTAAAGAGAGAGTTTCATTTCCAATACATGAAAAATATAAAACCAAAGTGAAAAAAGGGGAGGTGCGTTCTAAAAGAAATGAGCATTGATAAAGACACCATTGGACACAAGTAGAACACAAGCCAAATTTCATGCCAATAAGCATTTTAGATTGTCAAGGAAGATGAAAGCATCATTTTGTCTTCTTGTTGCCTTTTTATCTTGTTTGTTATATTTCTCCCTCAAATATCTAATCTTGGGAATGTTTTTTCATAAACTTATTTTTTTATGTTTATTCTACTAACAAGTGACTGAGGTATTTTCCCCTTAGATTCCTATTGCATATAGATAACACTTATTCCATATAATTTACACCTATACATGTAATTACATTCTATTTTAAATTTTCATATCAATGTACCAACAATTCAAAAAGATACATGTATTATATATTTAATAGTTTATTATTATTATTATTATTATTATTATTATTATATATATATATATATATATATATATATATATATATATATATATATATATATATATATATATATTAAAATTATTATTTATTTTTAGAATCTATATATATACTATTATACATATTCTAATATTATGTAATAAATAAATATTATTATAAAAAACAATTAGTAATTTATAAATATAATTATTATTTCATTATTATTATATTTATATATTTAAATATATAATGTTTATAAAACATAGTATTACTGATAGTATACTATGATAATATATATTTTAATACTAACAATATACATACCCTCACTTCAATCAACTATTAATTTAGAATTAGAATATTATTAATTAGTTATTTTTTTAGTTTACATCCCATGAAAGTTAATTTCATTGTTATGGAAAATCATGCATTATATTTGTATTGTATAATATGGGGCTCATTTGACAATATAATATTATGTATAATATAATAATGTAATTTAATATTAATATCGATATATACATTAATGTTTGAAAGACAATAAACTTTCTCTGCATTGACATATGGATAACACTTATCTCATATAATCTATATGTACACATGTAACTACGTTAAATTTTAAATTTTAATGTCAATGTACCAGTAACGCAACATAATACATGTTAGTTATAGCAAAGCAAGGTGGTGACATCTTTGATTAATCATTTTCTATTGTCATGGGTGGAAGAGGACATCACAATATTTGATTTGATTGTAACAGGACTCCACGTCTCATGTAAAACTTAAATCAACGATGTAATATCGTTAATATTGGGACAAGATATTGAGGTCCTAAAGTCTATATTGTAACTTCCATTCATCAATGATTCTAATATATTAATACCTAGAGTAATTATATCATGCTTAAGAACATAAGAAAAACCATACTCACATTCTTGACTTGATGATCCCTAGGAAGATACATGTACAAAGTTGAATAACATGTCTCATCTATCACTACAATCTATATATTCTAATGAACTATTTTAATTACCTAATATAGGATTGAAACATGTGTCATTTCAATGAAAACATGTGTCAAATATCTAATGAGTCCTTTAAAAACATAGAAAATACACCATGCCTTAATTTATACAAGTCTCAAACTAAATAGATAAATGTTAACATGTCTCATCTATCACTACAATCTATATATTCTAATGAACTATTTTAATTACCTAATATAGGATTGAAACATCTGTCATTTCAATGAAAACATGTGTCAAATATCTAATGAGTCCTTTAAAAACATAGAAAATACACCATGCCTTAATTTATACAAGTCTCAAACTAAATAGATAAATGTTAACATGTCTCATCTATCACTACAATCTATATATTCTAATGAACTATTTTAATTACCTAATATAGGATTGAAACATGTGTCATTTCAATGAAAACATGTGTCAAATATCTAATGAGTCCTTTAAAAACATAGAAAATACACCATGCCTTAATTTATACAAGTCTCAAACTAAATAGATAAATGTTTTAATTATGTTAACTATATAAAACCTAATTAGATATAATATTATGTATAATATAATAATGTAATTTAATATTAATATCGATGGACACGTTATTGTTTGCAAGATAATAAACTTACTCTGCATTGGCATATCGATAACACTTATCCTATATAATTTATATGTACACGTGTAACTACATTAAATATCAAATTTCCACGTCAATGTACTAATAATGCAAAATGATATATATCTGTTATATCAAACCAAGGTGATGACATCTTTGATTGGTCATGGGTGGAAAGAGCACATCACGAGAGTTGATTTGATTGTAATAGGTCTCCACATCTCACATAAAATTTGAATCAATGATGTAATGCCATTAATATTGGGACAAGATATTGAGGTCCTAAAGTCTATCTTGTAGCTTCCATTCATCAATGATTTTAATATATTAACATGTAGAGTGATTACATCATGCTTAAGAACATAGGAAACACCATACATACACTCTTGACCTAATGAACCCTAGGAAGATACATGTATAAAGTCGAATAACATGTCTGATCTATTGCTACAATCTATAGCTTCCAACGAACTATTTAAATTACCCAATATAAAATTGAAATATGTGTCATTTCAATGAAAATGTGTCAAATATCTAATGACTCCTTTAAAAACATAGAGAATACATCACATATCAATTCATACAAGTCTCAAACTAAATAGATAAATATTCTAATTATGTTAATTATATAAAACCTAATTAGATGACTCTAAAACCATTTAGAAAAAAAATGTAAATACTTTTTTAATCATAGAGAATACACCATATGTTAATTCATACAAATCTCAAATTAAATAGATAAATATTCTGATTATGTTAACTATATAAAACCTAATTAAATAACTCTAAAACCATTTAGATTAAAAAACAGAAGATACTTCTTTAATAAAAAATGCTCCTTATATAATTTAATTAAACGATAAGATATTATATTTTAATATATAAATATTAAATATTAAAAAAGACTAAAGATAAATACACATCCCTACGAACGTTCCTTACCCCTGCTAATAAATAAATATGAAAAAAAAACCAAAAACAAACACAACGACGACGTCGTTCAGAGAACGAATGCAGGGAACGGGAGGGCATAGTCATATGTGTTAGTACAAATGCTGGTTGCCTGTCTAAGTTCGATAGAAGCTTTCCAACCCCGACAGCTAAAAAGTCCAAATTTTAATGATTGGAAACAATTGCAGTTATCACTTTGCTCGCTGCAACAACTTCCCATACGGTGGAAGTAGGATCTTCTAGAAGTATTTCAATTATCTATTTTTTTAATTTGTAAAGCGTTCGCTCTCGGCGCCCACTTATAAATACTTTATTTCGAGATGACTCTTTTTGGGTTGTAAACTTTGAACATAAACTCCTTTTATAGGTAGTAAATTAACTCATCCCTCGAACATCCAAGAAACCACATGTTGTGTGTGGAAGTGACCGACAATCGATCGTTGGTAACAAACAACGTGTTGCATATGTTTTAGGGGAAAGTTGTGTAATCGAAATTAAATTTGATGATTGTATGAACTTTCTTTCCATTTTCACTTTTTACTTCAGATTTTATAAATGAGGAAAATTTGAGGGAATTGTCAATTTATTTTTTATATGATTTTATTTATTTATTCTATAATAAATAAATATATGATTTTTTTATTGTAAAAAATAGTCTTTTAATGTTTCTCTTTATGAAAATGAAGATACTAATTTTTGAATCATATTAGTTTTTGAAGATCAATGTTTAATATATAAAAATTAATTAATATGGAAGGTGGATTGTCAAATTAAATTCTTGGATATTATAAGGCATGATATCATGAATGATGGTTGAACTTATCAATCAGATAAATATTTTTTAATGATAATCCATTTAACATTGTCTTTCAAAAGTTAAGATACAAATTTAAAGAAAAATGAAAAGATAAAATATATTTTATTAAGCCGAAGGTATTTCACTATCATGTCTATAGGCTAGATTCATCTCGACATAAACTAGGTGCCAAATCTATGGTGGGGATGAAGTAGTGCAAAAAGCTCAATGACTTGCAGGTTCTTTTAATTACTAGCATGAACCCAATGTAGATTCGTATCAACATCTTAATATGTCATTCACATCACATTTAAACTTGGCAATGTGGACATGGTGTTAGATTTCACGTCATTTTTATGTTGGTGTAGGATATTTATTATTCTATTTATTTGTTAAATAAATCAACCCAACACATTTAGCTTCAACTAACTTAGGTGTAACAAAGAGGTTAGGTGGGTGAGAGGATGACTTCTACCTCGAGTTTCACCTAGAGTTTAGCTAAGTGCCATTGTGAGTTCTCTTATGAGTTTCACAGTGAGTTACACTCAATCTAACTGTAAGTTCTCCTCTGAGTTAACTCCCCCACTCATTATTTATATTCCTCTTCACCAAGCAATCCATTAAGGAATTATTGTACATCTCCTTACATATTTCTGAATACAAGCAAGGTCATTGTTGCAAAATTCTTGTGTGCTCATTCTATTAGAAGATTACCTATTAGCCAATTCTATGATGGTATCGTAACTTTAGGTTTTGGATATTGGCTAGTTAGTTCACCTCAGCCATCCAAAAGGCCCAGGCATAGGAATCCCACCCAATGCTAATGTATATTGTTTGCATCAAAAACTCCCCTGCTTGTAGTGAAAATGACACATTCAAGGTATCCATCTCAACGCAAGTTCAATCCATGCTAACCATGAGAGAATAGATGGATCCCCTTCTCACCTCCACCATTTGGATTATCTTTGCCTCGTTGCCCAGTCTTATAGTGTGTGTACCTTATGGGACCACTACTAGCATATCACCATGTTGGTACCCACTCTTTATGTATTGCATAAAACCCTGGATGCACTAGAAAGGTAGCAAGTTCAAACTTAGGATCACCATTCCATTCATAAAATTTGGCTTTCGAGTGTACTCAAAGTTTTCAATCATTGGGCAAGCCATTGGAGTGTCCTATGTTCACATAGTCAACGTCCCCTTACTGTCAAACTACCTACATGCACAACCAAAATGTGCTATGCTGAGCATTTTCCTCTCTAAAACTCACCTTTCACTGCTTACAAAGTCCCCTAACGCCCTGCACCTATGCCATTTTTATAGCAACACGTGGTTTTGTAGTACCATCATGCATTTTTAAAGTTTGAAAGTTTTATTTAATTATATTACTAATGTCACTATGGTTATTCAAGTGGGTGATGAATGTTTTTAATGGCACTGATTTAATTTATGGAGGTAGGAATATGTATTGTGGGGTTGATATTTATTTTTACTTTTTTTATATAAAAACATTGTGATGGTTTTTTGATATAAATAAATAAGACTATATAAACACTTAAATCTCTCTCTCTCTCTCTCTCTCTCTCTCTCTCTCTCTCTCTCTCTCTATATATATATATATATATATATATATATATATATATATATATATATATATATATATATATATAAATATATAAAGAGTGTTTTAAGTGTTTATATAGTCTTATTTATTCACCTATCAAAGAAGAAGGGTGAGGCTCAGATTGGTAGGAGGCCAATTCCCCCTCACAATCTAAACCATTGCATTCTATACTTTGTGTCAATTTTAATAACTGGTTCGGAGGCTAGGTCCAATCTCACCACAGGTTAGTTTTTCAATTTTTAGTGTAATTTTTATTAAATAGGTTTTGTTTATGGGAAATCTAAGCATCATCTTTTGTAAAAGCTCATGTTTTTTAATTTCCTAGACATTGGTGTTATTTTAATTATAAAACACAATAAATTTATAAAGTGCGATATTCAGTGGGGTTACATGTGCTATGGGACCTACTACTTTTTACATTGTACTTCATGTACCAATTCTTCACATGTAGATGCATTTTTAGTTATGTCAAACATCCCCATTATAATCATACATTATCCCTCATCACTCAATCATTGATTGCTTATTTAGACGTATTCTCAACTATGCCTGACATCCCATTCATGAGTGCTTCAGGGGTTTAGTTTAGTTTTTACTATACAATATTGTACTTCCTTGATGCCTTTTCACATTAATTATGAATTTGTTTGAGAGACTCCATAGGAGTAAGGTTGAATCTATGCTAGTGGTCATTTTTGGGAAGACCAATTATGCTTTATGGAGTGTATACATGCAATATTCACTCATAGATCAAGAACTATATGGATAGATTCTTGCTTCTATTGACCCAGGTTAATACAATGACTGTGTCAACTTTTATGACTATGTCTATAGTTATTTATTGATATGTGTTTCATGGTATCTAAACTACCATGTGGAGCACACAGTATGTCATTTCATCATTTGGTGTACAATCTAGAGTATTTTTGGTCATCCTACTTTGACCTACATCACACTTCCTCCAACTCTTCCAATTGTCTCTTCGGTGATTGTTGTTATCCTTCTTCTTACTTCTTATGATGACACATCCATAGTGGATAATGTTCTTCTTTCTATCAATCCCCCACTATAAGACAAGATTCTGCTAGACCATAGGTGTCTCATTGTAGATTATACATCCATTCTTGTGTAGATTGTTGCTCTTCCATATGCTTTATAGACTTACATTTAAGAGGAATTTACTAATATCAGTGAGAGTATACACATTAAGTGTATCAATGATTCATATGTTCCTATGGACTTTCATCTTACATATTTGAGGAATTCATTTTCATACCATTCTTCAGTTCCAACAATTATTGATCATTGATTTCCTCTTCCCATGGACATTCTTTTAATAAATGTTTCATGCCATTATTATTCTTTGTATGGAATGAGGGTACTTATAAACCCACATGTTCTCTCCCCTTCATTGTATGTTTCCTTATTACCATATTCTATAGTTAGTCCTATGATTTATGATCCAACTTTGGTACATATGAGTTGTATCAGGGATACTCTTGAGAATTTTACAGATATCTACATCATGATTCCTATCTACATTCCACTTGAGTGCAATTATATGATTTGATAAATCATGGTTTCTTTCTTTCGAAAGGAAGAGACAACATTTATTATAGAGGGACCCAGTACATCATTCACCATGTGACATTTTGCACTTACCTTCTCTATATTCTTTGTGGAGGCACACATCCTTCATATTTTTTAGGATATTGGGATCATTGCTATGTATTGGTTGTGTCCTTAAGCCTCATTGTTGGGACCTAATTTTATAGTCCACCTAAGCTATGCTTAAGGGGGTGTCAAAGTGGGGCTTTCTAGTCATACATTCTTTTATTTGTCTCTCTTTTGGGGTGGAGGCCTATTTCCAATGGGGTTTCTCCTTTTACTCCACCTTTTGAGAGTTGCATTGTATGTGGGTACCTCATAAGGTCTTTTTGTCGAGACCCATTTTTTATTTTCTTCCCACCTAAGATACGTTTAAGGGGGGGATGTTGGGGTAGGATATTTATTATTCCATTTATTTATTAAATGGATTATACCTAAACATTTAGCTTGAGCTTACATAGGTGTAACAAAGAGGTCAAGTGGGTGAGAGGGTGAGTTCAATGTTGAATTACACCTAGAGTTTAACTAAGTGCCATTGTGAATTCTCCTATGAGTTCTATAGTGAGTTACACTCAGTCTAAATTTGATGTCTTATCTAAGCTAACTCCCCCTACTCTTTATTTATATTCATCTTCACCAATTTATTATTGCAGAGTAGATAATTAGTAAGCAATGCATTGTAATAAATTAAGACAATTATTGGACATATTCTTGCATATTTATGAATACAACTTTAATCTTGAAAAGTTTTATATTACATTTAATTGTTGGTAGCTACTAGATCTTGTTTGACTTTTGACATGGACATTTTACATTAAACCAACAATGCAATGAATTTTCAATATAATGTGATGTTTAAGGCATGAGTGTTAGCTTTATTTAACATAATATATATGTTTAAATCTCCATTTTACCTATGTATAATACCCATGCATGAACATGAGGGTGAATTTTTTGGGGGTTTGTAATATAATCATTTATGAGAAATTACATATCATCTATAATTAATATAGTAAATATCCATTCTCTAATATTTAATTGAAACTACAGGATTTAAACTCTATGTCTTGACCACCAATTCACTCCACACTTGATTAAAAAGAGGCTATCAATAGAAACCATAGTGTAGATGATAATTACCCTCAAAAAACCCTTTTATGGTATTTTTCAGTAAAGTAAATGATGTTTCCACCACAAATGTTTTATGTTGGTGATAAATATAATGTTAATGACTACTCCACCAGTATAGTAGAAAAAGATATGTGATATTAATATTAACTTCACTCCATCCACTATGCTTCTAATCATAGTAAGATGTTTTGATGGCTCAATATGAATGACATGTAATGATTATTCAATACGTACAACCTTTGAATGTAATTTTATATTGCTAGATTATTGTAAAGTGAATTTTTTAAATATTTAAATGCATGAAATTATTCAATACTTGATATAGTCAGCAGATTCTCATAACTCTCAATTCTAATGGTCTCTAATAAACTCAATCTGACACAACTAATTTTTCATGACCAATACCACTAATAAGTCAATCAAATTGATTTTCATCATTGCTACATGAGTATATGAATATGGAGTATCTTATGTCTAAAATAAAATAAGGTAGAGAGTTGTGGAGAGGAGGGAGGTCGAAACACATGTAGACCATGTAGGTGGGACATTTGGAGGACCAACACACAAAAAATTCTTGTAGGGTGGAAAATTAAAGTGTAAGATGTATGTGTCGTAAAGATAACATGTTTTTCCATGATTTTAGTACAAGTTTGTTTAGATGATGGATTTTGAATCAAAAGTTAGATATTATTATATTACACTTGGATATGTTGCTTTTATATTGATATTAGCACATTCAATAATTCAAGAAAAAATATTTTATTATTAGTATTTTATAATATCAAGCATTCCTTTCATAAGGTGAATTTTTAGGTTGAATCAAACAAATTAATTTTGTTGACTCGATGTGTGATAAGGGTTAAAACTAGTAGTTTACCCAAAGATGCAAGTTATGCCGAAATAGATGTAAGTTTTGATTTTGGTAAAGTGGGTATTTGTAAAGCAAAAGAGTGTAAATTCATTTTTGTATCAAATTTGAAACTCATTACCACTAACATCATCTCACATTTTTTTCACAAAGGATTAAGAAATAAAAATATAATATTTTTTGTGAATATGATAGTGAAAATTTAGGTTGTGTGTTTCTTCATATGTTTTGGTAATGTATTATGTGATGATGATACATTTTGTTTTTAGATGAACATGAGAAATGGTGAATTAGTGGGGAAGTGAAAGTACATACATAAAATGAAAGTAGTGAAATATATTAGGTGAGTTAGGAGGTGATGGTGAGGGGAAATGATAGTGTATATCAATGAGAGACTAAAAAA
>JARHVA010002206.1:2032500-2067500 GCA_037957365.1 Torreya grandis
AATCTGCCATTATCCTTTAACATCACCCCCTAGCACACATTGAAATATTTAACAACTTTCATTCTTTCAAAAATTGAAATATTAGGAATCAATATTGGTTTCATTGTGGTGATTATAAATTATTTTAGTACGGGTTTGTTTGGATAATGACCTTCAAATTAAAAGTTAAATATAATAAATTTACATTTGGATATGTTGTTTCTATAATGATATTAGTGAATTCAATAATTTGAGAAAACAAATATTATTAATATTTTTAATATCAAAAATTATGTCATAAAATTAAATTTAATGTGGAATGAAACTTTTTATTTTGTTGACATGGTGTTTAATAAGGGTTAGAACTAAACCTTGCCCCAAGAGTGAAATTTACATTATAAGGGATGTATGTTTATATTTTGATAAATTAGGTATTTTCAAAGTGAAAGAATGTAAATTGTTAGTCATATCACACTTAAAACTCATGACCCCATCCCACATTTTATTTAAAAAGTGTCAAGAAATAAAAATATGATATTTTTTTGTGAAGGTCATAGTAAAAATTGAGGTTTTGTGTTTCTTCATAGAATGCAACAATGCATTATGCAGAGAGGAGGCATTTTCCTTTACGGTGAGCATTCGTAATATTGAATTGTTGGATAAGGGAAAGCCCATATACAAAATACAAGTGGTGAAAGATATCGAGGTGATCTAGGTGGTGATGGTGAGGGGAAATAACAAGATATCTCAATGAGAGAGTAAAATAATCCTAGGAAAACACACTACAAAGTTCAATGATAGGTCACATCTACCAATGCAATTTGTAGCTTTCACCAAACTATTTCAATTATCTAATACATGATTGAAAAAAAATGTTAGATATCCAACAACTATTTTAAAAACATGGAGAATGCACCATGTGTCAATTTGGACAAGTCAAAAAATAAATTGACAAAAAATATAACTATGTTAACCATATAAAACCTAATTAAATGACTCTAAAACCAATTAGATAAAAATGAAAGCTACATATTATATTCACATATGTGACATGCCACTAAAATTTGCATGTGGGTTTGGTTGGGATTCTTCAAGTCCATCAATTGAAATATCTTATCATTGTCTACCACCATCACCACCCAACTCAAGTTGAAATGTTTCATTAATTTCATGTTTTGTGTGGATTTTCGCTTCCCGTCCAAATGAGGTCAATAGTTATGGGTTTCTCATGAGACACAACTATTAGTTTACACTCTTTCTTGTAATCCTCAGATAATTTTACTATCATCCTAAGTCTGATGTCAATTGTGCCCAGTGAGAATATTGATTTTTTTCTCACAAGCGAGAATAATGAAGTTCTTAAGCATTCACTTGAGATAAGAGTTCAAAATGACCAATGTAGAGGAGAAGATGGCTTTCGTAATGATTATATAAGAAAAGACAATTTAAATGGAAAACATAATAGTCTATGTAGAAAAGGATGCAATTGGGTGATGAATAAAGAAGGGTATGTTCAAAGAGACTTTTATTTCATATATGAGTATGACCTGGAAAATGTATGACAAAATATACAAAGTAGAGGCATAAAATCATCTCTGGATGTGTAATTATTGTCATTGCAACAAACGATGATAATCAACTCTGATGATACATTCTTCTACCATTGACAATAAAAATGACCAGTAAAATATGTTAACTCTATATAAACTACAAACCCCTCTACAATAAATAAACGACATAATTTTTTTTAATAAATTTATTATAGTCCGAAATTCACACTTATGAATAATTCTTTAACATTTATTTTTATCAATAAAAAATATATAAATAAATTTAAGATATAAATAATAATATTACATAAATTTTAATTATTAAAATAAAAAATTACAAAAATAATTTCAAACATCCTAAATCCACTGATATATCATTAGTTAATCTCATGAAGGACATATAATATGATCTATATGTCAATTGCTTAGATCCCGTAAAAATTAATGATATTGATACAGTGAAAGGAGGATCTTCCAGAAGTATTTCAAGTATTTATTTTTTCCTATTAGTAAAGTGTACTCTTTCGGTGCCCAGTTATAGATAGTTTGTTTCGACATGACCTTTTTTATGCTGTAAAATTTTGTACATAAAATCCTCTTACATATGTAGTAAATTAACTCATCACCGACGTCATCCCTCGAACTTCCCAGAAACCACTGCTATTGGTGAGAAAATGTTTGGTACAGCTAAATTGGGTATACATCCATCAACATTTTCTCCAGTGAAAGACACGAAATCATGGAAATGGATCACTTTGGTTCACCTAAATTGAGTATATAGTAAGACATCCATCAACATTTTCTCTATATAGTAAGACATCCATCAACATTTTCTCTTGTGAACATCATGGGAATGGATGGTTATGAGTTGGAGCATGCTTTGGAGGCCATCTTCTCCTTCGTTCCCACCCTCGTTCTCAAATCTGCCATTCTCCTCAATATCCCTGACATTATTGCAAATGCAGGCCCCAATGCATCCCTTTCTCTTAATCAAATCGCAGCCAAACTACCCACCCAAACTCCCAATCTGCATTACCTTTCTCGAATCCTCACATATCTCTCTGCCAAGGGCGTTTTTATTCAATCCCAGTCCAGCGACAGCCCCTCTGATTTTCGATACGCACTCACCCATTCTGCACGGCGTTTCTACGTTAAGGACAATAATCCCTCCAGCCTTGTACCGCTTCTTCTCATGCAAACTCACCCTATCTTAATGGCGCCCTGGCACCATCTCCATGAATGTGTCCTTCATGGTTGCCACGCATTCGAGAAGGCTCATGGGAAAGACTTGTGGACGTATGGGAAGGACTACCCGCTAGTTAACAATGTGGTCAATGATTGCATGTCGACACTTACAAATCTGGGGATGGAGCAGATTTTGAATTGCTACGACGGTTTTAAGGAGGTGAAGACGGTGGTTGATGTGGGTGGAGGAAAGGGAACGGCTTTAGCGCACATAGTGAAGGCTTATCCGCACATCCATGGAATTAATTTCGATCTTCCTCATGTTGTTCAGACTGCCCAATCTATTCCAGGTCAATCCACTACTTTCCTTCATTAAATGTAAGAAAAGGCGAAATCACAGTCTAGTAAGGGTCATATGACCGAGTAGGGCCATGAACTTACCTATTGCAGGTTGATCCACTTTCTTTTGTTCACAATATTTTGTTATGCAGGTATCGAGCAAGTAGGTGGAAATATGTTCGAGAGCATACCCCCTGCAGACGCCATATTTATGAAGGTAAAAATGCAAATCAAAATCTCCTGTCCAATTTTTTCTTAGCCGTACTTATAAAACGACCTTTACTAAGCTTTGTATTTATTATCTGCATTACAGAACGTATTTATCGATTGGGACGAGGAGAGCTGCGGAAAGATACTTGAAAATTGCCGCAAAGCGTTGCCTGAAAATGGTAGACTCATATTGGCAGAAAATGTGGCAGTAGAGGAGACGAAGGCGAGCGATTCTCTTGAAATAGTTGGGGATCTGGTCATGATCGCACTTGCAAATGGAGGAAAAGGGAGGAGCGAAGAGGAATGGAGAAGGCTGCTTCAAAAGGCGGGCTTCAGTGTTGTGAAAATAAGGGGATTACCTGGTATATTTGCAAAGTTGAAGATTATAGAAGCCAGAAAGCTGTCACGCACGGTACAATAGTTTTTCTTTAATATCTCAAGCGCAGCCGCAAACAATGCCTTTCATATTAAATTAGCAGAACACCTTGCTTTTGGAAATCACTGCTGGTTTCATTGTGGCCACTGTCAATCAATGTTTCTCTTTTCCGTGCCATGCATGTAAAACGATTTTTTCAATAAATCTTACCTTTTTGATTTCATCCACAATACCATTTTTCCGTTTGATTTCACCCTAAATTCAATTTTGGCGCGGCCCTCGAAGCTCAGACTGGTACCTTTTTTCTTTGTCCATATTGGTCGACCTGTTACCTCCGTCTGATTTCTTTAAAAACTCGCTCACGCGCATATATAGAGCTCCATCGAGATTCAAATGGTTTAAAGAGATTTATATTTAAGATATTGAAGTTAATAGTTTTAAAGGTATTGTATTTATTATTTATTTAATATAACGTTTAATATTTATAATATATAAATAAATATGATATAATTTTGTAATAAAAATATTGAATAAAATAGAAAAATGTTATTAGTTCTTATTAAAGTAAAGAAATGTAATCAAAATTACATTGACCTATTCTTATTTAATAAATGAGAATGTTTAAAATATATATTATTAATAATTATGTTATTTTATCTAAGTTTTGATATATTAATTTTAAAATATTCTTTAGATGTTATTTAAATATATTCCTCTATTAACATGTATTTCTTACAATATTACAACTTTAAATACTCATTATTTTATAAGTAAAAAAATAGAATTAAAATTGAATAACTCATCATCATATCAATTAATCAATATTTTTTTCAGTTAATATTTAAAAGAATTATTTTCTTCATTTGATGACTAAAAGTCCTAATAGGGAATGTTGATGGGACTTTGACTATGAAATTATGCGTAGGATTGTCATTGTACATTGACATGACATATTTTGACATTTTAATTGGGATTTACCATCAGTACATTTTTAGCTTACACTTTTGTTAGTTATGTAAAAATTTTATGTTTTGGTTACCTCACAAATAAAAAGTTTTAAGTGATAGGAATGTACAATGAAGAAAAATTAGAAGTATGCAAATCTCAACTACATCTTTATAAAGCTTGCCAGATATATTTATTTGTGGAGGACACTTGATATTATCTATATATCATCATGTATATTTTATTTCATCCACAAATTTTCCATTTGCTTTCGTTTGAGCCATGTTGTCATTTGTGTAGACATGTGCACTTTATAAGGTGGGACCTTTTAGCCAAATTTGGCTACCATAGGGGAGTCTAATTCAAAAATTTACTCCTTATCATTCTAGATTTGTTGATATCCATCTAAGTTCTTGTATTGGTCATTAATAGTATAAAGATGATAGATAGTGTGTCTTCCTTGGAAGCATACAAAACCTTCTAAGATGGTCTAGTTAGTAGCAGTGTCAAGGCATTTTAATTTGTCATCAAATGGTCATTTATTATATTTTGCTTGCAGTTATTAAAGTTTAAGATTCTTTTGGAAATGTTAAGGTAAAGTTCTTTCTATGTTGTTAAATGCTTCTAATATATTTTCCTTGCAAAAGTCATTAATGCTAATGTGAGAGGGGATTTATTGTGAATTCTAAATATGTTTAGAGGGTATTTTGATGTATTATAAGTTTTCATGCTATGTCGAAGGTTAATAAGTCACTTTAAACCCTCTCTATGCATCATTAACATGTTTAAACTTGTCAAAGACTAGTTTAAAGTCCCCAAATTAGAAATTATGTATAAAATCACTTGGAAATGACTTTGGAGGAGTTTTTTTAACATGGAATGGGTAGGCACACTTCATATTATGATATTTTCATGCTAGAAGATACAATGATTGCACTTATCAATAGTTATAACATGTCTATAATGGGCTATAAAAAGGTCTAAAGGATATTTTAAGGAATTTTTAGGTGTATTGTATATTATTTTAGGTGTGTCAAGGATAAAATAGGTTTGAAGAAGCTTACAGAGATCTAAATAAAGAAAAAAACACTTCATCTCCTTCATCAAGCTCTTTGCAAGCTAATGAAGGCTAGTTTCAAATGTTCAATTCATACACATGAGAGAGAAGTAGGAGTAAAGCTCTTATGGGAATATAAGGACCCTAATGGAATTCTAAATCATTCCTAAATTCCTTGAATTGAGGCCCCCATATCTATGAATAAACATTAAGAATGAAAGGGTCTCTTAAACCCTAGTAAACCCCAAGGATTAAGTTTCTTCCTCAAAATTGACAGATTGAAGCTCGGTGGGTGATTCCCAATGGTTATATGATGTTTTTGAGTGTATATAAGATACCAAAAATGTAAAATCCAAGATGAAAATATCTAATTAGGTCTCCTTTGGTAAGAAAAATGCATAATTTGTTGTGTCCTAGTGAAATAGTCAAGGTTTTGAGAGATTAAAAGGGTGAAATATATAAATGAGGCTCATTCCAAAATCTTAAGTAGCCTACATAAATTATCAGCACTCAAAAAAATTAGTATAAGGTCCTCCAATTCAATGATAATCCAAGTGTGATGAGAGCAGGCCTCATAGATTTTTGGCTATGTTAACATTTTCCTTTGCTCAAATGTTAATGGAGAAGATGCATGGAGGGGAATGTACCAAGGGATCATAGGGGACCCTTTTTCCCTTAAAATTGATTGTGGAGAGAGAGAGATAAAAGCCTTAATCTCTATGAATGATCATTAAGATAGTAAATCACTCTTAGGTTGCCAATAAGCCAAAAAAAAAAGAACCTGGTGAAGAAAACACATTCTTAAATAATTCAAATACTCCTGAATGGACTTAAAATCATTGATAATATTATTTTAGATACCTGAAGATGATATTAGGGTCATTATATAACACATGTGAGGTAAAATTAGTAATAAAATTGGCCAAGAAGGCTTGCTACATGTTTATTTGTATGTATATGAGCATGTTGAGATCCTTAAGATAGTGTATGAGTCTCTTAAATCTATGTATCATCATTTAAGAGAAGTGTAAGGGTGTTAATAGTTTCAATATCCATCTCTAAAGTCTTCCACACCTATATTGAGGGATATCAAACATCAACTAGGTGTTAAGAGTGAAGGATATGGCATAATTTTGCAGGGTTACAAGCCTATATCAAAATATAAGGATTTAGTTCATTAATACGTAGAAAATTTGAATGAAAGGTTGGTCATAATCATAAAATATAGAATTTATACAAGTTTATAATTAATCATTACCAATCAAATATGAGGATCATAATGGTTTTTTGATCTAAAATCCTACTTGAAGTCCATACCTACATGCCTACCTATAAGAATATAAAGATAACATGTAGGTTATTATGATTTTGATCACCATGAAGGTCTCTTAAACATTTTAAATTTAAAAAAAACTCTCCAAAAACATTAATTAATCTCATCAATATCATTGACAAGGTTATTTCAATAATATGGGATGTTTGTTGTTGTGATAGTCACATAGTGAGCCCTTACAATTAACAATCAATCTGAGGTATAAAAGATTGGATGGTGAGTCTAAGAACCTAAGGTGTATCGAAAATCATGTGTAAAGGTATTATATGACCTAAAAAACCTTCACTATGTTCATTAGGCTTTCAAAGAGTTCTAACACGCCTTGAGGAGCAGTATACAGTCTAAAAACACCTACAATCCTATCATATACCTAAATGTGGAAAAGTTTAAGGTTATGGTGTTGGATGGAAGGTAAAGAGGTGTACAAGTTCCAAAATAAGAAGAATAATGTATTTAATCTTACCAAAATCATAAATAAGGATTGATCAAACTAAAAGAGCTCTTTTTAGTAAGCCTAGTAGTCAAGAAATTTGATGGTGTTATGGGCCTATTAACAAGTTTCAAGTTCACCTTAAATAATTAAATAATATGCAATGTTGAGATTAAGGTTATAATTTTGAATGGGAAAGTAAGGTATGGGGAAGGCATTAAAAACCTTAGAAGTGCTGAGGATGATTAGATAAATGATGTAAAATGACATAAGACACCTATAGCTAGGACACATTCCTAAACAAATACACAAAATTATGGAAATGAGTAGGTTAGATAGATTTTGAGATTAATTAGGAAAAAATAATGGTTGTAAGTGATGATAAATCTTGGGTAAGACCTAAATTAAGTTTTATTTTTCCTTGAAACACCTTGAAAATCCCTCCATGTAATTTTATTTACTACTCTCACCCTACTCAGGCCTATGTTTTTGCCAACTAGGGCAAGAAAGCTTGAAACTTGCTTAAATTGAGTTTTAAGCATTGAAATGAATTGAAAATTCACATGTAGACCTTGTTTAATGTGACCTAGAGTATTTTATATTTTTTGGAGCGGTATTGTATGGACTTGTATGGTCTCCAGTACTATAGGCTTACATTAGGCATAATTAGGAAAGATGGAGGTTAAGAAAGTAGGTCTACCTTGAGAGTTAGATACTAAAATTTTGGGTGAAGTTGTAAGGGGGTAGTGGGTAATAAAATTTAATTTAAATTTCCCTATAATTTTTATAGATCTTCCAAACCTTGGATGTTTGCATCTAAATAAGGCTACAAGGAAGAGGTCTTCTTAGAACAAAACATGAGAACTATGATAGAGATTGCATAAAAAATGTGAAAAAATGATTGGATTAGGACATTAAACATATATCTAATGAAATATAAGTCGTTAGACCTCAATATATGAATCTTAACTTCAAAATCACTCCAAATGGGTAGCTTCTAGAACGATGGATGAGTCATGAAGTAGAATGATGATATCTTATGCCAGCTTGATGAAGAAGATGATCATTTCAAGATGACACACATTGAGGGGATTTTTATGAATATCCTTTGGTAGTTTTACTATTTATAAATCACTTTTCCATAAGATGACACTTATCATAGACCTCTCCTATACCTCTCTTCTCTCTCTTTCTCATTCTCTTATATATGTATGGCCTATTTTGGCTTGTAAATGCATCCTCCCACTAGGATTATGGCATATCCATGTTCTTTTGTATGCCTATTGATCCATAATATGACATTTTTACCTTCTTATATGGTTACTTGTAGTGTGAAGCAATAAATGGTTGATCTAAGTAAGTGTAGACTTAGCTCACCTTTTCTTGTTGTTCTATTATTATTACCTTATTGTAGTTTGTTTCTCTATTACAAGTTATGAAGAGTGTCATCCGTGGTTATAAGTGGATTAAAAGTGACAAACATATTCCCTTTCACTCTCACATTGCCTTGCCTCTTTACAAAACATTGATATGATAGATTTTTTTGGGATAATTGTATGTTTATAGTGGTTCTATAATTCATAGTGCACATGTAGATTAGTGGTAGTGGTCTTAAATTTTGGTGTATCACCTCCCCTTTAGTTTATAGTTTTCTTTCTCCCCTTTTCCTTGTAATATAGTAGAGTAGTGACTGGTCCTACATGATACATCAAGGGAGATAGCCCTATCTAGAGGTTCTCTTTAGATATAAGGTCATCCAAAATATTTAGAGAGATCTCATGCTATCACTTAAGTGAGGAGGCCAGAACAACCTACTCAAGGGTGAAACTTTTGATGATAATAGTTTTGGCATGTCTTGTGGGACAAGAGATATCATCCATGAAAGAGTTATTGGTGTTTCTCTTCAATGCACCAACCTTTAGAGGCATGAACAAAAACACCAATTATGATTCTAAGCACATTCAGTTGGTTTTAGCATCCCATGTATTATTTCAAGAAATTACACCTATTTTTATTTTCTCATGAGGTTTCATGGCTAAGTTTGGAGTTAATTTATATTTTACTCAAGTAGCTAAGCCATATCAATCTTATGTTGATCTTTACAAGTAGCATGTTGATCCTTTCCAGTAGCCTAATGAGTCATATCCACCATATGTTGATCTATATAAGTCCTAAAATGACCCTACTTGATGTCCATATCACTCTAGATATCCATATGACCAGGCTTGCTACCAAGAGTGATAATCTTCCTCCTCTCTTCATCAACCTTACCAAGCTTGTCAACATTCATATTAGTCATATCAAGCTTACCATTAGCAAGAACTAAAATATAAATAGGAGTGTGTAGCTAGGCAAATGCAATCTATAAAATATAAATCCTCTCAACTTCTCATAAATATGTTGAAGAATGAAATGAAAGTGAAAGAGATATATAGAAGTGTAGAACTTGGCCATGTTATCTTTTTTTCATATCATTCAAATGTTAATGGAATAATTATGGTTTCTAATGTGTGAGTTGGTAGTTTTTGAGGAAAAAACCCTACATATCCTAGCCAATGAAAGGCTTGAAATAATATATTTAAATCAATGCATGGAGGATATGCTAGTATAATGGGAGAAGCAAGAAGTACTACTCCACATTAGCCTTATTTTTCTCTTAACTTGATCCAACTTGTAATAAGCCATAAAAATTCTTGATTGTATGAAATACTCACCCATTTTTCCTCAACCTCTACATTCTCTCCCTCAATAACCTTCTCCCATACTCATCCAAAATAAAAAATTTGAGGACAAGCCAAGGCAATTTTTAATCTTCCCAATCCCTTCATACACCACTCAAGTTGCAACATGAAATCAAGAGGAAGTTCTTAAGTTCAAGGTTAAAAGTAGGAAGTATGTGGTAGAGTCATTGGGGAAGAAGTATGTAAAATGCCTAGACTTGGAAATGGGAGCCAAAAAGGAACATTTGCCTATTTAAGCCCCACCCCTCCCTCCTCAAGAACCTAAAACCTTCCCATCATGGAGGTCAATTCAATAAAGTATCCACAAGAATAAGGAAGCCTTTATTAATAAGGTTGAAGATCAAATCCAGGTACCATCTATCTCTCTTAAAGAGCCCCAAACCTTCCCATCATGTAAGTTTATCCAAGAAGGCATCCAAAATAAGAGATAAGTCCCAAGATTTAAGAGTGTTTACGAAATCCACAAGCCAATTCATGAACCTATTCATCCAAATCTATCAAATGAAATATTTTTTGTTTCCCAATAAATCTATTTTATAATATATCTAGTTTTATGGAGGATTTATAGGTATTAGCATGAAGAGACTAATGCTCTAATTGAACATGATGAGGAATATTCAAGTGAACATGATGAAGAAGTCATTATTGACACTCCCATGGGTGAAGAGAGGAGAAAATTAAGATTAAAATATTAAGGGAAAAGTGACCTTGATGATGTTGCAACATAATTTGAAGGAGAAACCACTCTTGAAGATGAACAAATCTCAATTGAGATAGTTGCATTAGTTGCCTACCTAGATAGTCATCTCAATGAGATCATGGATAATCAAGAACAATAATTATTAGATCCTCTTAATGAATTTGAACAATTAGCTAAAATAGAGGTGCATTTGGATATCTTCAAATATGTTTTAATAGGTAAAGGATAGGTAGAATCTTATCTTGAGTTCCCTTATTTGTTTGGGAATGATGATCTTCTTCATTATTGAAAGGAAGAAATAATGAAATTGACACCAAATGAACTTGAAGACAACAAAGAAAACAAAATACAATAAAATGACTTTAGTTTCTTCATCCAACAAAAGGAAGAATACTAGGTTGCAGCTAGTCTTGAAGTGGAAGACCTCTCAAGTGGGTAGGATGAGGTATTGAGTAGGATTTAAATGGATTTATTAGTAAGAATAAAAACTAGAAGAAGTAGAATTTCAAATACAACATGATCACATAGAGGAGTTTTAATCTCTTTATAGTCCTATGTCTCTTAAAGAGAAATATGAAGATGTATTTCAAGCTGGATCACTTCAAGAGACTCTTCAAGTAGATGATGAGGATATGTGGAAGTAGTATTTGGATTTTTGTAATGAATTTGAGGATCTTAAATGGTCTATATATATTATTGGATAGATTGAATATGATTTTTAAGCCACTCTCCTCCTTTTAGAGAAATGTGAGAACCCCCAAGAGGCTATTCAAGACAAAGCACACCATTTCATGGAGACACTAGAAGCCAAAGTTAATGTTTCCCTATGTTTGAGGTGAATTAAAACATTAAATATCAACATGAGAGGATTAATTGGCCACAATATGATTATGTTTTCATTGGAAACATATTTGATGTTGATAAGTCACTTGAGAGTAAGCTAAAGGAGCTGAAAAACAAGAGTTGTATTCCATCAAACACCGTAATCAAAAGCCAACATGTTCTAAATAATTGTCCATCTCATGAAGGATGTGATTTAATAAATTTTCCATTTGATTAAAGAGGAAAATGTCTTGAGGTTATTTTTAGTTGGTAGTGTTGTGATTTATTTTCCCTGAGTTTTTTGTACCACAAGTGTGAGTGTCTTATTTTACTGCATTTTTCTTGTTTTTTATATGTTTTGTAGGTATATCAGTTGTATTTACTTATTCAAGGTATTTTAAATAAAATTTAAGGTCTAATAAAGTCTATATTTAAGTGATGTGTGACTCCATAGCTTAATGGAAGGACTAGGTAACCGGTATAAGGTGCACAATAGGCATGTAATTCTAGGAGGTCAATAAAGATGTTAGCCAAATTTGGCTACCATAGGGGAGTTTAATTCAAAACTTTGTTCCTTATTATTCTATCTTTTTTGATATCCATATAAGGTCTTATATTAGTCATTAATAGTATAACGATGATAGATAGTGTGTCTTCCTTGGAAATTTAAATAAAACTTCTAAGATGGTCTAGATAGTAGTATGGTCAAGTAATTTTACCTTATCATCAAATGGTCATGTCCGACTTGTGTTTATATAATTTTAAGGTTATTTTTTAAAAATTAAGGTAAAGTTGTTTGTATGTTGTTTAAGCCTTATAATGTATTTTCCTTGCAAAAGTCATTAATGCTAATGTGAAGGGGCCTCTATTGTGAAATCTAAACATGTTGAGAGGGTATTTTGATGTCTTAAATGTTTTCATGCTATGTCTAAGGTTAGTAAGTCACTCTAAAACTTCTCTATGCATCATTAACTTGTTTAAACTTGTCAAAGACTAGTTTAAAGTCCAAAAAAGTGGAAATTACATAGAAAATAACATGGAAATAATTTGTGAGGAGGTTTATAATGTCGAGTTGGTAGACACACTTCATAATATGAATTTTTGATGTCATAATATATAGTGATTGCACTTGTAAGTAGTTATAAAAAAATTTAATTAGGCTATTTAAGGGCCGAAAGGACATTTTCAAGAATTTTTAGGTGTATGTATTTTTTACCAAGTGTGTTAGGGTTAAAATAGGTTTGATCAAGATTGAAAAGGTCTAAAGATAGTAAAAAAAACTTCAATTCCTTCATCAAGCCCTTTACAAGCTAATGAAGGTTGGTTTCAAATATTAGGTTCATGCACATGGGAGAGAAGTAGGATTGGAAATATTAGGGGAATATGATGACCCTAATGAACATTTGACTCATGGCTATATTTTTTGGAGTGAGGCCCCTGGCTCTATGAACAAACATTAAGAATAAAAGGTTTTCATATACCATAGTAAAACATACAGCTTTATTTTCTTCTTTAAAATGATAGTTTGAAGATCGATGGGTGATTTCCAAGGGTTGGATGATGGTGATGAGTGTATTTAAGATAAATATAGTGCCAAATATAAGATGAACATATCTGATTAGGTCTCCTTTGGTAAGCAAAGTGATAATCTATTATGTGTTAGTAAAGAGTCAAGGTTTTGAAGTGTAAAATACATAGCTAAGGCTCATTATAAGATATAAAGTATCGTAAAAAACATATAAATAATCCATATAATTTGTATAAGATACTTAAATTCAAAAATATTCCAATTGTGATGAAAGGAAACCTCATATAAACCCTCTTTGACTATATCAACATTTTCCTTTGCTCAAAAGTTAATAAAGAAGATGCATGAAGAGGAGTAAATTTAGGGATAATATGGGACCATTTTTTCCTTTAATTTATGGTAGAGATAGATATATAAAAACCATAATATCTATTAATGATAATTAATACTATAAAGCACTCTTAAGCTATGAAGAAGCCATAAAATAACCTAATGGATAAAACATCTTCTTAAATAACCCAAATACTTCTCAATGGAATTGAAATCATCGTTGTGATACTTTAATGTATCTAAGTATTATATTTGGGTTATTATATAACATGTGTGAGTGAAAATTATAAATGAAATTGGTTTAGAATGCCTATTACGTGTTTGTTTGTATGTATTTGAGTATGTTGAAATCCCTAAGATAACGTACAAGACTCTTCAATATGAATATAATAATTAGAGAGAAGTGTAAGGGTGTGAATAAATTTAATAAATATATCCAAATCATTCCACACCTAGCTTTGGGTATTTCAAATAACAACTAGGTGTTAGGAGTTAAGGAAATGGCATAATTTTGTAAGGTTGCAGGCCTAGATTAGATTATAAGGATTCAATTCATGAGTATGTTGAAAATTTGAATTTAGTTTTGGTAAAATAAACACAAAATATAACTAATAAATGGTTATAATTAATCATTATCAATCAAATATGAGGATCATAATGGTATTTTGATGTAAAACCTTACCTTCAAATACGTACATATATGCCTACATAAAAGAACATAAAGAGAACATGTAGTTTATTATGATTTTGATCAACATTAAGGTATATTAAACATTATAAATTTATAAAAAACTCTCCACACACCTTTATTAATCTTATAAATATCATTATCAATCTTATTTGAAGAATATGAGGTGTTTGTTATTGTGACAATCACCTAGTGAGCCCTCATGCCTAAAAACTAATCTAAAGAGGTATAAAAAATTTGATGGTGAGTCAAAGAACTTGAGGTGAATTATAAATAAATTTTAAATGTATAATAAGACTTAAAAAAAATACACTATATTAATTAGGCTTCAAAAGTGTTCTAACACACTATGAGGAGCAATATATAGTCCAAAAACACCTACAAGCCTATCATAGGCCTAAATGACGAAAAGGCCACGGTTGTGGTGTTGGATGGAAGGTTAAGAGGTGTAAATATTTTAATATAATAGGATTAAGGTGATTAGTATTATAAAAAACATAAATAATTATATATAAAACTAAAAGAGTTCTTTTTAGTAAACCTAGTAGTCAAGAAATTGAAATGTGTTACATGCATGTTAAGAAGTTTCATGTTCACCTTCAACAAGAATAAGAAATATTATAATTGAGGTTATATGTTTATATTGGAAATTAAGGTATGTTTAAGCTATGAAAAACATTATAAGTGATGAGTATTATAAGATAAATGATGAAAAATGACATAAGACTCCAACCAAGATAGTCCCAAAACATGCTCATAATTGTTGAAATAGGAAAGTTAGAGAGATTTTGAGATTGGTTAGTCAAAAATAATTGTTTAAATATCTAAGTAATGTTGTGTAAGACCTAAATAAAGTTTTATTTTCATTTGAAACACCTTGAAATTCCCTCCATTAAAATTTATTCTTTCTCAACCTACTCAGGCATGTGCCTTTGCCAACTAGGGACATAAAGCTTGTAACTTGCCTAAATTGAGTTTTAAGCCATGAAATAACACAATTTTTTTTCAAAAAAACCTTGTTTAATGTGAAATAAATTAATTTTAAGGTTTTGGAGTGGTACTATATGGCCTTGTATGGTTTCTAATAATGCGGGGTTACATTAGGCGTAATTGGGAAAGAAGGAGGTTGAGAAAATGGTCTACCATGAGAGTTAGATTCTAAAATTTTGTTTGGAGCTATAAGGGTATAATGGGTAATAAAATATAAATTTAGTTTCCCCAAAACTTTGTGTGTGTGTGTGTGTGTGTGTGTGTGTGTGTGTGTGTGTGTGTGTGTGTGTGTGTGTGTGTGTGTGTCCTAAACCTTGGATATGTGTGTCTAAATATGGCTACAAAGAATATGACTCCCAAAAGGAAAACATTAGAACTATGAGAGAGATTGCATAGCAAATGTGGAAAATTGATTATATTTAAGAATTAAATAGATTTACAATGAAATATAGGTATTTAGACCCAAAAATATTAATTTTCAATTTAAGATCACTCCAAATGGGAAGTTTCAATAAGGATGGATGAATCATGAAGTAAAATGATGATCAGCTATGCCACCTTGAAGAAGCAGAGGATCATTCCAAGATGAAACACATTGAGGGGAGTTTCATGACAATAATTTGATAGTTTTAATAATTTTAACTCACTTATTCATGATTTGACACTTGTTATAAGCCTCTCATGTTCCTCTTTTCTCTCTCTTTTTCATTATTTTGTATATGTATGGCCTATTTTGTCCTATAAATCGATCCTTCCACTAGGAGTATGGAATATCCCTTCTCTTTTGTATTCCTATTACTCAATAATATGACTATTTTACCTCCTTATATGGCTATTTGTAGTGTGAATCAATGAATGGTCAAACTAGGCAAGTTTAGACTTAGCTTACCTTGTCATGTTGTCCTATTCTTCTTGCCTTCTTGCAGTTTGTTTCTCTATTTTAGGTTGTGAAGAGTTTCATCATGGGTTATAATTGGATTATAAGTTGAAAATAGATTCCTTTATACTTTTACATTACCTTAACTCTTTGAAAATCATTGATGTGGTAGGTTCTTTTAGGATAAGTGTATGTTTATGGCAGTTGTATAGGTCTTAATGCACATGCAAATTAGTGGTAGTGGTTTTAAGATTTGGTGTATCACTTCCATTTTAGTTTATAATTTTTGTTATCCTCTTTTCCTTGTAAGATAGTAGAATAATTATTAGTCATAAGCGATACATCAAAGGAGCTAGCCTTGTCTAGAGCTTATCTTCAACTATAAGGTCACCCACAACCTTTGTAAAGATTTAATCCTATCAGTTAAGTGAGGAGGCTTGAAAAACCTCCTAAAGGGTGAAAATTTTAATTATAATACTTATGGAATACCTGGTAGGATAAGAGATATCATCTATTGAAAAGTTATTAGACTTGTTCTTTAATGCACTAACCTTTAAAGGCATGAACACAAGAACCAATGGTGACTTTAAGCACATTCAATTAGTTTTAATAGCCCAAATATTCTTTCAAGTAAGTACTCATTCTATTGTGCCTTTCTAATGAGATTTCATGGCTAAGTTTGGAGTAGATTTATGTTTTAATAAAGTTGATGATCCATATCAAGCTTATATTGATCCTTACTAGCAGCCTAATGAGCCATATCATCCCTATGTTGATTCATAACATTCTTAAAATTAACCTACTTTCCATCTATATCACTCTAGCTATCCATATGACAAGTCTTGGTACATAGAGTGCTACTCTTCCTCCTCTCTTCATCAACCTTACTAAGCTTATCAAACTTCATATTAGTCCTGTGAATCATGCCATTAGCAAGAGCTAGGATATAAGGAACACTGTATAGATATAGAAATTCAATCTAAGAAAGAGAAAAACTCTTCATTGCTCATGCAGATGTTAAATAATGAAATGATAATGATAAAGATAGATAGAAGTGTAGAACTTGGCCAAGTTATACTTATTTATATCATTCAAAATTTAAGGGAATCATTATGATTTTCAAGGAGTAAGTGGGCATCTTCTAAGGAAAGAAACTAATAGGTTATAACTAATGAAAGGATATAAATCTGAAATTTAAATCAGTGCATAGATGATAGGTTATTAAGATGTGAGAATCAATAAATCCAACACCATCAACCTCATTTACCTTCTCCTACTCCACATCAGCCTTATTCTACTCCTAATGTGCCACAACTTGTAATAAGCCATCAAAAAAGGATTGATTCTATGAAAGCCTCACCCATTGTTCCTCAAGATACACATGCTCTCCCTTAATAACCTTATCCCATGTTCATCTAAAATCATGAATTTGAGTCCAAGCCAAGGTATTTTGTAAGCTTTCCAAAACCTTCATCCACCCCTCAAGTTGTAACACACCATCGAGAGGAAGCTCTTAAGTTCAAGGTTTAAAGTTGGAAGTAAGTGGTAGAGTCATGGGGGAAGAAAGGTTAAAAATTCCTAGATCTAGAAATGGAAGTGAAAGAGGAACCATTGCCTATTCAATCCCAACCCCTCCCTCCTAAATAACCTAAAACTTTCCCATCATGAGGTCAAATCAAGAAAGAATCTAAAAGAAGAAGGAAGTCCTTATTGTGAAGGTTGAAGATCAAAGGCAAGCACCTTCCATATAACTTTGAACCCCAAACCTTCCCATCATGGAAATTTATCCAAGAGGGCATTCTAAAAAAGACATAAATCCCAATATTCAAGAGTATTTACCCAACCCCAAATCCAATTCAACAACCTATTCAAACCACTCTATTAGATAAACAAGTTTTCCTTCCAAATGTCTCCCTTTTGGAAGAAAATTTGATTTTATGGAGGATTGATGGGCATATAAGTCAAGAGATTAATGCTCTAGTTGAACATGATGAGGACTCTTCAAGTGAACATGATGAATAAGTCATTATTAGCACTCCCATTAGTGAAGAGGAGAAAATTAGCCTTCAAATATTAAGGGAAAATTTACCTTGATGATGTTTTAGTAGAAGTTGAGGGAGAAAACACTCTTGAAGATGAACAAAGATCAATTGAGATAGTTGCTATAGTTGTCCAACTAGTCATTCATATCAATGAGATTTTGGATGATCAATAAAAATAATTTTGAGAACATATTGATGAATTGTAATAATTAGCTAAAATAGAGGTGCATTTGGATATCTTTCAATATGTTTCAAGAGGTAAAGTAGAGGTAGAATCTTGTGTTCAGTTCCCTTATTTGTTTGATAATGATGATATTATTCATTGTTGCAAGGAATAATATATGGAATTGACATGAAATAAATAGGAAGACAATAAGGAAAAATAAAATAAAATAAAATGACCTTAATTTATTAATTCAAAAAAAGGAGAAGATTAGGTTGTAATTGGTCTTGAAGTGGAAGACCTCTCAAGTGACCAAGATGAGGTCTTGAGCGAGCTTGAAATGGCTTCCAATGACCAAGAAGAAAATATAGATGAAGTAGAATTGTAGATATAGCATGATAACATATAGGATTTTGAATTTATTGATAGTCCTATGGTTCCTAAAGAGAAAGATGAAGTTGTATTTAAAGCTAGATCACTTCAAGAGACTAGTCAAGAAGATGATGAGGACATGTGGTAATAGTATTTGGATATTTGTAATGAATTTGAGGCTTTTAAAGGGTCTATATCTCCTATTGGATATATTTAATATGTTTGTGAATTTTCTATCCTCCTTGTAGAATAATGTGACAACCGCCAAGAGGTTATTCAAGACAAAACACACCATTTCATGGAGTGATTAGAAGTCAAGTTGATGTTGCCCCTATAATCCAAGATTTGATCATAATATAGGTGAATTCAAACATCAAAGAGCAACTTGAGAAGAGTCTTAGTCTATAATATTAGTATGTTTTCATCAAAAACATGTTTCTTACTCATAACTATCTTGAGAGTATTCCAAAGGAGTTGGTAAGCAAGAGGTATATTCTATCAAACACCATGATAATAAGGAAGCATGTTTTAAATCATGGTCCATCTCATGGAGGATGTGTTTTTATAAATTTTCCTTTTAATTAATGAGGAGAACGTCATGAGGCTAATTGTAGTTGGTAGTTCTCTTTGATTTATTTTTCTTAAGTTCATTGTAGCAAAAGTGTGTATGTGTCTTATTTTAGTGAGTTACTCTTGTTTTCTTGTGTGTCTTGGAAGTATATAAGTTTTATTTTATAACTCAAAGTATTTTAAATCAAGATTAAGGTCTAATTTGGTTTGAAGTTAAGTGATGTGTGACTCCATATCATAATGGATGGACTAGGAAACTATTCAAAGGTGCACAATAGGCCTACAATCCTAGGAGGTCACCAAATATGTTAGCCAAATTTGGCTACCATATACAAGTATAATTCAAAAATTTGTTCCTTATGATTCTAAATTTATTGATAGTCATATATGGTCTTATATTGGTAATTAATATTCTAAATATGATACATAGTGTGTCTTCCTTGGAAGCATACAAAACCTTATAGGATTTTCTAGTTAGCAACAGTGTCAAGTCATTTTAACTTGTCACCAAATGGTCATTTATTATAGTCTCCTTCTTGTAGTTATCAAATTTTAAGGTTCTATTGGAAAAGTTAAGGTAAATTTGTTTCTATGTTTTTTAAGGATTATAATGTCTTTTCCTTGCACAAGTCAGTAATGCTAATGTGAAGGGGCCTATATTATGATGTCTAAACATGTTTGGAGGTTTTTTCAACGTATTATAATTTTTCATGCTATGTCTAACATTAATAAGGAACTTTAAACCTTATCTATATATCATTAACATGTTAAAACTTATCAAAGACTAATTTAATGTCCCAAAAATTGTAAATTATGTAGCAAATAACTTGGAAATGACTTGTGATGAGGTTTCTAATGTGGAGTTGGTAGGCACACTTCATAATATGATAGTTTCAGGCTAGAAAATACAATAATTACACTTGAAAGAAGTTATAATATGTTTATAATGGGTGAAATTATGTTTTAAAGAATTTGTAGGTATATTGTACATTTTTATACTTGTGTTAGGGCTAAACTAGATTTGAGGAAGCTTGTAGAGGTCCAAATAAAGTAAAAATCACTTCAACTCCTTCATCGAGATCTTTACAAGCTAATGAAGGATGAATTAAAATGTTTGGTTCATTCACATGGGAGTGAAGAAATAATATAGATATTAGGGGAAGATGATGACCCTGATGGACTTATAACACATTTCCATAGTTCTTGGATTGAGGCCCCCATCTCTATGAATAAAAATTAATAAGAAAAGGTGTTTTTAAACACTAATAAACCCCAAGGCTTTTGTTTCTTCCTCAAAATGATAGTTTGAATCCTTATGGGTTATTTAAAAGGGTTGTATAATGTTATTGAGTGTCTATAATATCCCTAAAATTCTAAATCTAGGACGAACAACTCTCATTAGGTCTCCTTTGGCAAGCAAAATGCATAATCTCTTGTGTGCTCGTGTAACAATAAAGGTTTTGATAGATTTGAAAGGTAAAATCCATAGTTGAGGATAATTATAAGATATAAATCATCCTTAAAAAATTATAAACACTCTAATGAATTGGTATAAGGTCTTCTAACTCAATAAGAATTCAAGTGTGTTGAGAGCAGGGATCATAGAAACCCTCTTTAAATGTATCAATATTTTCCTTTGCTCAGAAGTTAATGGAGAAGTTACATGGAGGGTAGTGAACCTAGGTATTATAGGGGACCCTTATTCCATTGTAATTTATGGTGTATATATATATGGTAATACCCTCATCTTTATGAATGATCATTAAGCCTCTAATCACTCTAAGGCTGCCAAGAAGCCAAAAAAGAAAACAATGGAGAAAACACTTTCTTAAACAACCCAAATGCTCTTGAATGGAATTTAAATCAATGATAAGATGATTTTAGGTAGCTAAGTATCATATTAGGATCCCTATATAACACGTGTGATGGAAAATTAGCAATGAAATTGGCCTAGAAGGCCTACTATAGGTTTGTTCGTATGTATTTGAGCATGTTGAGATCCCTAAGACTCTATTTGAGTCTCTTAAATATATGTATCATAATTAGAGAGTAGTGTAAGGGTGTTAATAGGTTATATAAATGGATCCATAGTCTTCCAAACCTATATTTCAGAATCTCAAACATCAACTAAGTGTTAGGAGTTAAATAAATCACTTAATTTTGCATGATTGTAGTCCTAGATCAGAATATAAGGACTCAATTCATGCATATGTTGAAACTTTGATTATTGGGTTAGTCATATTAAAACCATATATAACTGATAAAATTTTATAATTAATCATTCCCAATGAAATTTGAGGACAATAATGGTATTTTGATCTAAAACCCTACCTTGAAGTACATACCTATAGGCCTGCCTATAAGAACATGAAGATAACATGTAGGTTATTGTGATTTTGATCACCATGAAGGTATATTAAACATTAAAAATGTTAAAACACTCTCCACACACCTTTATTTAGACATTAAATATAATTGAAAATGTCATTTAAAGATGGGGTGTTTGTTATTGTGACAGTCACCTAGTGAGCCCTCATGCTTAATAGTCAATATAAGGAGGTCTAATAGATTGAATGGTGAGTATAATCACCTAAGGTGAATTGAAAATCATGTGTAAATGTATTATAACACTTAAACATAACTTAAATATATTCTTTATGATTTAAAAGTGTTCTAAAATGCTATGAGGAATAGTATATAGTCCAAAAACACCTACAAGCCTGTCATATGCCTAAATGAGGAAAATGCTAAGGTTGTGGTGTTGGATTGAAGGTAGAGACATGTAAAAGGTCCAGAATAATAGGAGGAATGTGTTTAATATTATCAAAATAATCAATAATTATAGATCAAATTAAAATATATCTTTTTAGTAAGCCTAGCAATCAAAAAATTCAAATGTTTTACAAGCGTATTAAGAAGTTTCATGTTTACCTTCAAGAATTGAAGAATATGAAAAGTTGGAATTGAGTTTATAGTTTTGGATGGGAAATTAAGGTTTGGGGAATCCATTAAAATTTTTATAAGTTCCAATTATTATTAGATAAATGATGAAAAATGACACAAGACACCCACAACCAGGACATAGTCCTAAAACATGCACAAAATTATGGAAATGGGTAGGTTAGAGAGATTTTGAGATTGATTAGGAAAAACTAAATGTTGAAAGATATTAATAATGTTGGTTCAGATCTTAATAAAGTTTTATTTTTCCTTTAAACATCTTGAAACTCCCTACATGAAATTTTCTTCACTCTTAGCATACTTAGGCCTATACCTTTGCCAACTATGGCTAGAAGGCTTGCAACTTGCCTAAATTGAGTTTTAAACCATGAAATAACTTGAAAATTATACAATAGACTTTATTAATTTTACCTAAATTATATTATAGGTCTTGGATTGGTTTTGTATGTCCTTGCATGGTCTCTAGTATTGTGGGCTTGCAGTAGGCCTAATAAGGAAAGATGGAAGTTGAGAAAGTAGGTCTACCTTAAGGGTTAGATTATAAAATTTGGGGTGCAACTAAAAGGAAATAATGGGTATTGTAATTAACTTTTATTTTACCTATAAGTTAAATATATAATCCAAACCTTAGATCTTTGTGTCTAAACAGGGATATAAATAATGGGCCTCCTTAGAGCAAAACATGAGAACTTTGAGAGAAATTACAAAAAAATGTGGAAAAATGATTAGATTAGGGTCTTCAATATATTTACAATGCAAGATATATATTTAGACCCCAAGATATGACTTGTCACTTAACAATGACTCCAAATGGGTGGTTTCAAGAAGGATGGATGAGTCATGAAGTACAATGATAATATCCAATGCTGCCTTGATGAAGAAGATGATCATTCGAAGATGACACATGTTGAGGGAGTTTAATCACTATATTTTTGCACTTTTCTTGAATTTAACTCACTTCTTAATGAGATGACACTTGTCATAGACATATGTTATGCCTTTTTTCTCTTTCTTTCTCATTTTCTTCTATATGTGTGGCCTATTTTGGCTTGGAAATTGATTCTTCAGTGAGGATTATGGCATAGCTCTAATTTTTTGTATGCCTATTAATAAAAAATATGATTTTTTTACCTCATTGTATGGTTTTTTGTAGTGTGAATAAATGAATGTTTGAATTAGGTAATTGATATAATCCATGTAGGAATATAGATGCATACACAAAATATAGAAATGTAGTTGTAAGTGAAAAATATCAAATAGATCATTAGAAACAACACATAAGTTACCATGGGAAAACCTCAAAGATGTAAAAAATCCCACCAGTGATGATAATTTCATAATTAGATAAATGTCTTCATACCTAATACAATCTTGAACTTCTCATTCCTTCTTAGACAAGATTCATAAAATCCTTAGAATGAATATGAGAAATATTTCATATTCACAAGGTTGATTCTCCAATAGGGGTAAAACCCTATTTATATTAAAAATCAAAGGGAGGTGATTGTTTTAAAAATAACAGGTCCATCCATCTTGATAGAAACTAATTAATTAATATTTGGTAAATATTAATAAACTATAATATGATTATTTATTTACTTGATGCTTATAATTTGAGTTAATAAATAATATATTATTTATTATTTAATACTTAACAAGGTTAAGGGACATATAGTCCCACTTATGATTAATTGTTCTAACAATAATTTTAGGCTTAGCTCACCTTGTCTTGTTGTCTTATTATTCTTGCCATCATGCATTGTGATTCTCTATTATAGGTTGTGAAGAGTGTCATCATGGGTTATAAGTGGATTAGAAGTGGAAAACATATTCTCTTATACTCTCACATTACCTTACTTCTTTACAAATAATTGATGTGATTAGTTATTCTAGGAGAAGTGTATGCTTATAGCATTCCTATAGGTCTTAGTGCACATGCAAATCATTTGTAGTGGTCTTAACATTTGGTGTATCATCTCCCCTTTATTTTATAGTTTTCTTCCCCTTTTACTTGTAATTTAGTAGAGTAGTTATTAGTCCTAAGTGATAGATAAAAGGATCTATCCCTATCTAGAGGTACTCTTTAGCTATACGGTTACCAAAAACCTTTAGAGAGATCCCATGATATCATTTAAGTGAGGAGGCTTAAACAATCTCCTCAAGGGTGAAACTTTTGATGATAACAAGACCTATACTATATCACATTTTATGTTGATGAAAATGGATTTAAGATCTTATCACATCAATGTAGGCTTTCTATCAACATGAATTTTTGTCTCCCTTGTGTACATACATACTATTGTTTAGTTCACATTTTGATGTGTTATTGAATACGGTTGGTTTGCATATTTGATTATGTCATTTGCATTTATTTTTAGTTTACATGGATGTGTGATCATATATAATGTGGATTTAAATGATATCATTTTCACAGGTTGCTTTAATATGCATTGACTTGTGTCATGTGTTCATGTCCAATATATTATTAGGCACTTAATTAGGTACTACATTAGTTTTGATGAAGAAAAGACATACATAGGGACATAAAGAAAATTAAAATCAAAGATTTTGATTTCAAAATTGATCATTGTGTCACATCATCTTATATATGAAACCAATAGGTCAACAATACCTGAGGAAGAATGTGATATGATAATATGTTTATTTTTTAATAGGGATTAGTGGAGACATACTATAAATTTATTATGGAATGTATAACCTATAATGACATCTGCATCTAGTACAAAGATAACTTAAGGGTTGAAAACTTAACAGACTTATTTGAAGAGCAAACATTAAACTGAATAAGAAGGGGTTTGAAAGTTTTCATGATTAGTTGGACAACCCTTGTGTCGAGAGGTTAGCATGGAATAAATTTATAAAATCCCTTAGTCCTAAAGATTGCTTAGTCTAAAGGTTTTTATTAAAACATTTAATTCATTCATTAACCCATATGAACCCATTTGTACCTTCATTATTATATCACATACACACTATTATTATATAGTATGTTGTGTATAAGAGGTGAGACTATATTACATATTGTATTTTGTTAAAATTTATGACCTGTGATTTATCAATAGTGATCAAATACAAAAATATATAATATAAATATATTAATCAAATTATAATTGAGACCACTTCATGAATAACAAGATCATAAGGATTTCATGATTGTGACAAGTGTCAATCATCCTTTTGTCATGACCTTTGAGTACCACATAAAATGTTTGAATAAGAGTAGTCTTCATTAAGCATGTGGATGATTTAAGCAATAAACCATGTTTTCTTTTATTTGAAGTCTATAGGATGCCCTTGGTCTTGCTCACCTTATTCAATAGGTTTATGGTTCAAAAACCTATATCATTGTCTCTATAACAACCCTTTTCTTTTAAGTCTTAAACTTGAATAATGATAGGGAGCAGAAAACGTGCAAGTGATCAATGATAATTGAGCACCCCTAGGGTTTCACTATAGGAATGGTGTAAATAGTGTAGAAATGTTATCTCTCATTTTTCTTGTGAAAACATCAAAAGATGGTGTGGTAATGGGAATGTTTGGAAATTGTTAGTTCTCCCATTATCACTTTTTCAATGTCATCTAATTTTTTGCATGCCTTTCATTTCATTTTAATAGAGAATCAAATTGTGGCATATTCTATAAAAATTTCTTCCGTAGACACAATTAGTTTTTTCTTCATTTATGTGTTAGTAACATCAATTATTTTTGGAACAATGTTGATTTTTCATGCTAAATGTAAATTAATTAAATAATTAAATGAGATATAATGGAAAGAGAGAAAAATTGTTGAATAAATGTTTATACTTAATAAAAATCAAGATAAATTACTAGTTACTATTTTAGTTTTAATTATGAGCCTGCACCACATTTTCAATTAAATGTGGGAATTAATTTTCATTAATGATTTGATTGGAAACATGATTATTTTAAGTTTTATTGTGTTTGTGATTTTGTGTTGTTTTCGTTAATCTGTATTTACTTCATAGATTCCACAAAATAAGTTGATCTATGTTTAAAATATATGTTATATACCCTGTATTAATTAAATGATGGTAAATTTTACATGATTAGCTAATAATTAGGATCTAAATATTGATTATAAATATATTTCACTAAAACAATTAAACTCAAAAAAATTATGTTATTTATTTTGTCAAAAAATATATTATTATCTTTTATCATGTCAGTTCAAAAAGTGCCCAAATGACATGTGCACATATCTATTTTTTTAAATAATTTGATATTTTATATGCGATATATATTTAATATTTAACATAATTAATTCAATATTAAAATGTAAAACATAAGTAGTGATTCATTTAAGACTACCCCTTATGATCCATCATTAGTAAAAAAATCATGTATGAATAATGGATCAAGGCCCTTTTTATAGACCTCCACTAACTTATAAACCATCCATCTAGACCACTATTATCAACATTGAAGTTAGTGTGGTCCATATTTATAATTTAATAATATTATAAATGCCAAAGTCCTTGAGAAAATACTAAAACACTATTGTTATTCTTTGTTATGAAAAAATATTACCAATGCTAGGTAGCTTAACCACAAGGTATGGCTAAGATAGATATTATAGTTCAACTTAGTCCTTACACATTGAACATAGAGGTTGACATAATGGTGCTACTTTTATTCAACAAAAATAATTGTTAAAAATACATATGCAAATAGTGAATAGTAAGATAAGGAATGCTAGTTCCTATGATCATAAAGGGATAAACATCATAACTTATTTGTCTGAAATATAGTGTCATCATATGTGGTGGGGAAATCAGGCTCACATGATTACAGAGGGATGTAAATCCCAAATGATTTACTTAGTATGGGAATAGATAATTTGATACAACATTATCAAGGCATAAAAGTATCGAGGACACTATAAACATGACAAATCAGAGAGAGAATAATAAATTCTCGCTTGGTTTCTATGTGTGTCTCCCATCTATATATCCCTACCTATGTTACAATATATATCATTACCAAGAAGTATTTACAATATATGGTTAAAAAATTAGATACTTACATTAATGATTCATCTTCTACCTATGTGATGGTATAACTTCCATATAAATATGGTAGTTTCACTTCTATCTATGGGGTATAGTTGAAAATATCGCTAAGATGTTTTAGAGTTCGAAATGCCATATAACATGCCATACAGTAAAGAGTTTACATACATGGATGCTAAGTCATGTAATGAGCTAGACCAACCTTCAACATGCTACAAGTTATTGTCTAAGCATTCAGGGATGATGTGTGTTTGTATGCTTTGGTGCTATGATGTTTAGAAGACACTAAGTCATATATAGGTATGGATGTTACATGGTTTTCATATTGATGTTGTAAAAGTGGGAAAGGACACCACATGGATTATATGAGTGTCACACATTACCATAATGATTAATATTAATGATGCAAAAGAGAATAAGGTTACAAAGAGTATCTACAAGTGCTTCTAAAATACATAGTATCTATTGGCTACATGATCTTGTATAGAATTGTGTGATGTGCACATTATTTCCTTAGTTATTTATGTTAACTTGGGAAGATATAAACAAAATTAATAGTGCACAATGAGATAATTTAGGTTTAAGAGTAATTCAATTAACTTAACAAAACCTAAATTCTTTAGTTAAGCTATGTTGTGTAACATCATACCTTTATTGAAGTCTCATTTCATTGTCTAGATGCTCACCTGACAAACACTCTATGGGAAGGTGTGTTGAGCTCTTAAAATATTCTAAAGACATCTAAAACTAACTTGTAAGGTTTCTAGTGTTAAACTATGAGAGATGTAGGATTAGATAAAATATGAATTTGATCTTTCAATTTGCCACATGGGTGTTAAAATTGTTGTAGAAGCTATTAAAATTAGCATAGGGATAGATGAACAACATCTGATCAATTTTATAATATCTAGTGTCTCAAATCCTCTTGAATAAATCTTCCCTCCTTAATGAGTGATGGTCCCCATTATTGTTAAATTTTTATTCCATGATAAGGATTTTAAAACAATGATCTAATCAGAAAATATATTAGTATGGTTATGCTAAATCCAATTCAATAAAGGTGGGATGCTAAATACCTAAAAAAAGATGTACATATGTTATAGTATCTACTTATGTGGTGCATTTCATGGGATCTAAATGATCTTAAAATAGTGAAAATTGAACTTGATATGATTGAAAATATTTTAATGCCCTTGATATAGAAGTTTATAATCTACTATAGATGCTTAAAACGAGATATACTAATCTATGATAGGATATGAGGTGTTGTTTCATCATACAAGGGAGTTGTGTGTTTATATGATTTGTCACTATGATGTTTTAAAATAATTAATTCATGAATAGATATGGGTGCTACACAATGTTTATATTAATGTTGAAAAATTATGCAAGGATACCACATGGCTTATACGATTATCATGCATTATCACAATGATTCCTCTTAGTGATTCAAAAGACCACAAGGTTGATGAGAGTAATAAATAGTCTATTTTGGCTATGAAATCTTGTGTGAAATTATGAGATGTTCAAAAATATTTCCTCAATGACTTACATCTACTTGGGAATACAAAACAAGATAAAAAATGCATAAAGAGATAATGTATGTTTGAGAATAAACTAGTTTACTTACAATGGCCAAATTTTATAGGTCTATTCTATTGGGAGATATCATACCATTATAGAATATTATTTCATTTTCTAAAGGATTTCAAAACTAAAACTATGTCATAAGGTGTGTTGAGCCCTTGAAACATGCTAAAGACTTATTAAACTAATCTGCAAACTTTATAATGTTGAATTGTAAGAGATGTGTGATAACATAGAATATGATTTTGATTTTTACATTTTAAAAATAATTATTGAAATTATTTTAGAAGATAAATAAATTAGCATAGGGATACATGAACAACATCTAATAAATTTGACAAGATCTAGTGTCTAAAATCCTCTTAGATCAATCGTTCCTCCTTAATGAGTGCTGGTCCCCATTATTGTTAACTTTGGATTCCATGATAATAATTTTGAATTTTTTTTGTAATTAGAAAATATATTAGTATGGTGATTCTAAATCCAATTCATGAGAAGGAAGGTGGGAGGCGAAATCCTTAAGAATATATTTACATAAGTCGTAGTGTCTACTTATATGGCATTCTACATATGATCTAGATGATCTTACAAGTGTGAAAATTGAATTCACTATGATTGAGAATATGTTGATTACCCTAATACTAAAGTGTAGAATATAATATGTATGTTTAGGAATGATTCAGTATGTGTATGACCCTTTTAAATCGATAGTGTAGTGTGTAGATTCAATGAATGTCCATTCTTTGCTCAAGAATATATGAGAACCAATAGGGGGACTAGGAATGGTTGTTCCTTCTATAGAGAACACAAGGATGAAGATCTCAACATTGATCAGTTGTATGAACATTATGATGATAATTTTATCAAGTAACTCAATTATGCGGTGTGTTTCTATGATAAGATCATCTTTGTGACTAGTGAAAATAATCCATTTGATGCTTTCTACATTGATAGTGCACTTGTTTTAATTAAGGCATATGCTTTGGTTGGAATTATTGTCATTATTGTGTAGATTTATTCTGTTTCAAGACCTTTAGTATGTTCCTAAGGTTGATTATGTGTTAAATTATATTAATAAGCTTAAAATTAATATGATTGGTTGCAGTATTTCTATCAATATGTACACATTATTATATGTTGTAGTGGTATAGGTTTCCACTAAAAGACTATGGGTGTAACTATAGTTTCTTCTACATGGATTATGATTTATATTATCACACTAATTCTTTAGTTCTATGACATATTTTCTATGGTGAAGAACCAAATGCACAATTGATAAAATTAAGGTTATATTTTATACAATGTAATGTGAAAGAATTGTTGACACTTGACTATAGTGGGAAGTGTAGGAAACCTTAATGGTATGTGTTAAAACTAATGTATCCAAGGCCCATGTTATGTGGTATTATCTCCATTTTTAGGGAATTGTTTGTGCCTTGCCTCTTATTTTACACAACTTTTCCTTCATATCACTTTTTCTACAATAGCTTGGAACTGATTCCCTTAGTTTGCTTCTCAACATAGTGGAATAAAATTGATGATAAATTAGACTACTATGCATGACACAGACTTGTAACTTTCTTATTTATCATTATATTTACATCACATTTTAAGATTGGATGTGGTTTGGAATTGATGACTAAAGGATCAAGCATTTGAAATTTTTTGAACTTGAGTTCGAGTTACTTAATTTATTTATCCTTGGGAGAGATGTCTTGATCTATATTCTAGATGACACAAACACATACTTCCTTAGGTTAAATAAGGTTTTGTTACACATGATCGATAAGTCTAACATTATGTGTCATGAGATATTATAGCTAATCCATGATGTCAATAAATCATTTATCTTTGGACTAAAGATCATATTTTAACTACTAATTATAATGCTAGAGATGTTGGATCTCATCAAGCAAGTGCTTGTTGTATTTCATAGGCATTCAAAGATACACTTTCATTTGCAACTTATTCGCCTTCCTACTCACTTTACCCATGATTGAAATAGATAGGAAAAGGTATCAAATGTCAAAATATCATGTTGAATGGCATGAAGGGTGGTTATAATATAATAACAATGATATAGGGTCTAGGGGAGATCTAATGGACAACTAATTATTTTAAAAAATTTGCTCTAGTTTAGAAATTGTATTCTTATATTATTCATTGTCACATGTGACCTAGTAAAAAACTACATAATTGAAGTTATTGAGTATATATAGAGGAAAGTTTCTTGATATTAGTCAAGTTGGGAAAAAAATATATTTGAGTAGTCATAATATCTTATCCTACTCTTTTCCTCTTGATCCAAATAACTAAAGTCAACTTTTAATTTCATAATTGAGATCTAACCCAATTTTTTTAGTGAAAACCATGTTAACATTATCTTTTCTTCCTTAATTTAAATTAAAAATAATTGTCTCCAATATTGGTAATAAGTTCTAGGAATGCCTTTCATATCATCACATTGGGTTTGAAGATCAATTGAATGTCTAACCAAACCCTCAAAAGTAATCACCAATTTGGTAGATTTTAAGAATAGCCTAAATGAACTAGGAATATCATCAGGGATTTATCAGAATGAATGAGGTGGGATACATGAGATTAAAACAATTGAATTAATAATAGTGATATGGATTGAATAAATGGGTTTGAATAAATGATAGTAAAAGGAATAAAGGAGAGGGAGAAACATCATCAACGATATCAATTACTTGTTGAGGAAAACCTTTTGACATAAATATTCACTCAACACATTAATCATAAGGTTGATTTATATTTTTTAGGACAATGGAATGTATCCCTAGGTTGATAATTATTTTATTAATAAATAAGGGAATAAAATACTATAATATCGATAGCCACTGATTTGCACAATAATTGATTTACTTGAATATTGTATAAATAACAATGAATAAGAAAAGGTATACTTATCTTGAAAATATGACTGAGATAGACAAGAGGTGGGATGGGAAGTGATATAGAAGTAGGGAAAAGTGTCATCAATGGAAAATATGTGTTATAACCACCTTTGAACAATATTTTTTCTCTCTTTTATAATAACTTATTGGGTTATTGACCCTATATGCAACACTAATAACCATATGTAGTTCAAGCAGTGAAATTCTATGTAAATCTCAACGTTTTAGGAAGAAAGTGCCTATATGATTGAGACTTGGATGCCATATATTCTATGCTTTGACTTATTTTAATATTAAACCCTAAGCCTCCATGCTTGCTAGAGTTTTTATGAACACAAGTGGAATAATAATGACATTATTAGGGTACGTTGGTCATTACTTCAACACCCTATGTGTTGAGCATTACCTACATACCAATACCATGAAAATGGATCAAGACTAATGTAGTTCTCCCAATCTAATTGTTGGTTCAAGTGAGAGTGATGTTAGTATACCTAAGTATGAATACCAATTTGAATGATTTTAAGTACAAATTGAGATTTGAAACCTAAGTAAAAATAAGCTTTGGGCCATTTTAGATGAATATATGAATAAAAAAATGTAAATATGGATTAATAATTTTAATTTCCATAACTAATTATAAGCCTGTTCATGAGAATTACCATCTATTTAATAAATGAATGGAAATGGTCTTTATATAGTGTTATAGTGCTTGTCGATACATGAAATGAGTCTATGCTGACCCTAAGAAACTTTGGGGAGTGGAAAGATATTTATTAGGGGTAAGGGAAGATAAGGGATACAAAAGCTTCCACCATTACTAATAACATACTATGTTATGTACTAATGGGTCCACTTTATTTTCCAAGTTGATAAGACATGCGAAAATAGATTCAAGATGCCTAGGTGATAGATTAATGTGTCTCTTGGTATATATGGTCGTGGGATAGATGTAAATAGAAGCTAGAAAAGGATCAAAAGAGGCCTGAAGAAAGTTCTAGGGATAAGATAGGGAAAGGGTGGTATCAAATGACATTCATTACATTAACTTGATGTTTTATATGACTACATTCCCCCCCACCCCTCTTTATTCTAGAAATGAAACAAAGTGAAATGATTAGGATGAAGATAAAATGAGCATATTTAGACTTACATATGATTTGAACCCCATGAATGTGGGTCTAAGTCTAAAAATTATGTTGCATTGTGTGTCCTCATTGGGTATGTGAACCAATATAAAAACCTAATGAAAACATGTGTGTGCATGTAGATATTGATCAAATGATTAATATCATAGACTAAGTTGATGTTTTACCCAATCCTCATGTGTGGGAGGCTCAATAACTCAAGCTATCCTTGACTCCATCAAAATTACCCACCCTATTTGGTGGATCATAATCATTGTAAAACCTAGATTAGACTGATGACCTGTCCAACCGTATTATGTAAGTGGATCAAGAAATCAATTAGGTCTTGACTGCATCATTTCCTACTAATTGTAGTAGAAGAAGCTAAAACTAAAACTATGTGGTGTCATGAATCTATAAATGATGGCTCTGGGGCACTCAAGAACTTTGAAATGTGTTGGATTTGGTTTAAGGCCACCAATATCACAAAAGTATAACTAGATGGACACATGCACAAAGTATATGATTTTATATTTTGTATAGTCTTTTGGATATATATAACATTGTAAACATATGAAATAGAGTACAAAATACAAAGAGTCTTTTCTTGTGGCATGTCAAACTACTAGAATCTAAAGAGACAACACTTTGGAATGCTCTATATATAGTACTAAGATGTAATGAAATATGGTTCTGATGTGTGATAGATATTAATGAAATATTTAATTATGGTTTTATAATAATATTATATCTATTCTCAGTGTTTAGTTATTATTGTGTTTGCATTTAAAATTTTAATTAATTACTCTTATACCGCTTGTTTCTATGTGTTATTTTTTTAATTTTTCATGGAATATTACACTTCCATCTTTAATTTATTTTCTATAACTATGAATTATTGGATTCTATTTATCTTTACTCTCTACAATGTAAGTTATCCATGTAACTAGCATGTTCTATATTTTTCCAGGAATCTCTACTAACAATGGTGTAATGAACATGAAATGATTTAAATGAAATATGAGGAGATGTTTTCCAAGAGAAAGGGATATAGAGAGATGGTTGGATGAGATAATCTAGAATTTTGGTGAAGAAGAAGTGAGGAGAGTTGGAATAGTTACAAAGGAGATTATCCAAAAGCATATCTAAGGTAAAATCTATGAAATTATTTAGTGTGAGTTGCCTAGATTATTAGTTGCATGGCTATCTAGGTTGGAATATTATTTCTTCAGCCTAAGGAGAACAAAGATTATAGTTTGGATAGAACACAGGTTATACAAACTATGTAACATGGATATAGACTAGACCCAAGTTGTAGACTATTAGATGAGGGATACAATTGGTGGTTATATTATTAAATTTGTAGTGCAATGATACATAGCTTTTGAAGCTGTGAAAGATTGATTTATCGAAGGAATCAAGGGATTTTTTGTAGCGACAACCTAATGTAATTAATATGTTGGTTGTGTAAAAGTCCATGGTACCTACTCCAATGAACATGGAGTAGTTATTTTAGCCACCATGGGAGTGTGTCCACAATAGAAGGGAATGATGAGGAGTTGATTGAAATAAACTTGAACCTGACCCCATAAAATGGAAGGCAAAAATACTAAGAATAAGAAGAATATTATGGTATTAGAATAGGAACTATGATAATATATATGGTGGAAAAAAATAAGAAATATATAACCAACTATAGATATTACTCGAGGCAGGGAAGAAACTGCTAGAGCTGGAAAGATGAAAAAAGGAGATGCTAGAGATGGAAAGATGATAAGATAAGATAAGATGTGAAAGGTGTCATATGCACTACAAAAGTTTTATTAATATCTCAAGCACAAACATAAATACTATCTTTCATTGTGCCATAATGGAATCAATTTTTAATTAACCTCTTCTTATTCAACCAATGATAATGTTTAAAATACATATCACATTAATATATATATAAATTTGTCTAAATTTTAAAATATTAATTTTAGAATATTCCTTAAATGTTATTTAGGCATATTCCTCTCAATTAAATTCATTATTGATATATATTTATTACAATACTAAACTTTTAAATACTCATCATTTTATAATTATAAAAATTGAATTAAAATTATACAACTCATCATCATATTAAT